>LPNX010662116.1:124443-135672 GCA_001517045.1 Pseudotsuga menziesii
GTATAAAAATTGGTAATTCAAGTAATTATGTAACAATAGATATGAGAAACTATAGAGGCAGGTCAGGCAACCATTTTCCATTGCATATGTAAATCTTGGCTTCCTTGTTGAGCACTCAATTTTTTTCCTAGAGTTTATGGATAGATGGATATGAAAAAATCCTCAATATTCTATCCTAGACTATATGGGATAGAATTATTTCATAGGAGCCACAGAGCGGATCCTTTTGGAAAGTCTACTTAAGCAAGATGCACACATTGAAAACACTCTCCCTATGTCATTACCCTCTAATTCCTTGACTCATATCAGTGAGATGTGTACATATATTGATGTTGAGTTTTGAAAACTATGGAGAATCAACGATAATAATGAATTTATATCTGAAGTATTTTGGATCCCAGACCCTTAGAGATTCTGGGATCTTTGCAGGAAATATGCCAGAGAGCTATAAAAAATTGATGAAGGGTATCACCCTTGTATCGAATAAATACGTATAAACAGGTCGAGGAGGGATGGATGTGAACTAGTGTTTTCGTGAGGCTTGGTTGAAGAATATTTCAACCAAGAACTACTTGGAACATGAATGCCATATAAAAGGTATGTCTGTGACTATTGTTATGTTGGTATTTTATGCACAATAATGTGGTGAAGGATGAAGAAATTGACTAAAAAGTTATATCTGAGGTGAATCCTTCTGTGACAAATTTAGATAAAAAGGATTGTTTCTATATGCATTGATAATTATTTCGATTAGTAAATGATTCTTAGTATGTGAGAAATTTATGATTATGCAAATGTTGTGCTAATTTAATATGATTACTTATGTTGTAAAAACAAATAAGAATTAAAATTAGAAAGTACTTGCAAAAAATTACTATCGTACAAAATGTATGGAAGTTAATCTTTAAATAACAAAGTTGTGTGCCATGAAATGAAAATGCATGGATGATTTTATTTTATATCATGAATCATATATATGTAATGTCTGACCAATAACGTTGTAGGTGCATCCAGAAAGTAAGGCTAAACCTTAAAGAGATGTTAACAAAACAACAATAGATTGTTGCAAAAACAAGTTGTTATTTATGTATCTCTTGATTTAAAAAAGAGTTATATATACATATGTTTTGTGATAAATCTTGGAAATATCTTGTAAGGGTGTGTAAAAAACAACTTGTAAAAGGAAAGAAACATAAGAGATATAAGAAAAATATGAAAGTAAGCTTGGATAACTAAAAGTTTTCATGAAAGATTGAAGAAAGATTTTTTAAAGATACCAACACTTAGGACGATGTACCTTTAAGGGGGGTAGGATGTAACATCCCATCTGCTATTTTGATTCTTCAGTAATGAAAAATACGAGGTAAATGTAAATGTGCAATTTTCCATCAAGAAGATCAAAGTCAATAAAAGCACTGTAAGTAAAGTTTTGTGAATTTTCTAAGTTGTAAATTTATTTTCTAGACTTACAAGACTGGAAGGCTTGACTCGACTAATGAAAAGGGCACAAATCCAATAGGGGGAAGAGTAGATGGTTGAAGGCAATGAGTTGATGACGGATGTGATAAGTGAACCATGGATGTTCACCTTGTCATTTAAATATCTTAGGTTTCATTCTGAATTTGAAGGAGGTCTTGAGGAAACTGATTTATCATTTGTTGGCTAGAAAATAGTAAGAGTATATGGTCTTGTGATTATATGAAAAAACTAATTATGATTATAATCAAATGAAATTAATATTTCTTAGTAAACAACCATATTATATTATATCCACTTTAATAAAATGAAGTTAATATTATTATAATAGTTATCTTTATTTATATGTAAATAAAATAAATATTAATATATATATATATATAAATAAAAGAAAGTGAAAAATCTGTAACACACATACAATGCATATATTAAAAGATAGATAAAATCAAAATTATTGTATTAATTCATTTTATTTTTAATCATATGAAGACTCATATATAAAACATTTAATTAGGTGATCCTTCAAGGATATCCACTACTGTAAAGTATGAATGTTTTAAAATAATTTTAAAGGACATAAATGGTTGTGGATGACTATTATTAGGGTCGGGTGAGTCGGCCAAATTATCTTATTTACGTGTCAAGAAAAAAAAGATGAGGAAAACACTTCAGAACGGTAGAAGTTGGGTTTTCCTTTAATTTTTGTTTTTTGGTGTGGAAATATTTTGGAGGGTGGAAGCCATGTGTGGGGGAGATTCGAGACTCATTGAGAATGGTGGGTGACTAGGGGAAAAGCATTTTTACAAAGACAGGAAAAAATTCAAGGGGAAG
The DNA here is from genome assembly GCA_001517045.1 of Pseudotsuga menziesii. Taxonomy (NCBI): domain Eukaryota; kingdom Viridiplantae; phylum Streptophyta; class Pinopsida; order Pinales; family Pinaceae; genus Pseudotsuga; species Pseudotsuga menziesii. Next base: position 126,751 of record LPNX010662116.1, read on the forward strand.
AATACCATGAGGGTTTCCATCTTCGAGAAAATTCGATAGTTACTTTTCAATTTTTATGCTAAAAAAAACTAGGGAATGCAACCTATTGGTAAAGCTATGAATCGATGTAATGAGGGGGATATTACTTCTTCTTGAGTTTATGAATAGGAAATATAAAGAGCATACTCATCTCTTGTTAAAAGAAATTTGTGCTCAGTCTTTTTGCGAAGAAAAGATTATTGTTTATATATTTTTTTCTACAGAAAAAATCGTGACTTTTATTAAAATTACATATCTCATATGAACTACTATTAATAACTGATCAGTGTCCATTATCACTAGTCATTCAGCACATAAATGCTTATTACAAAAAGATAATAATTGATATGAAAATCAACGTATATCCAATCCATGAAATATCAAAATCCATAAACTACAATCCATACAGAAAGTAGTTTATACACATAATGTTTATAGAAAAACTAGATCAACAAACTGAAAGTAAACCTGTCATCTGACATACATCTAAAACTTCTGCTTGTAATCCCATCGTAAACTGGAGAGTATATGTACTTTTAAACCCTTCAAATATAAACAGTCAAATATAGATAGTCAATATCAAATATATTGATCTTCAAAGTATATACTTTGATCTTCAATACTGTGCAAGTATCCTCTTGTAAACCTCAACAAAGACTTCCTCCACTGAAAGCCCAAAAAAACTATAAAGTTTTAACCACCATTGTTTCAAAGTAAAAACTTTGATCTTCAAAACTAAAAAAAAAATCAACATGTAAAACAATGACTATCATTATCCACATAGTGGAAGCTCATAGTCTGTAACATTTTAAACCATCATAATTACAAAACAGTGAAGATAGATACATCGATAAAAGAGCTGTCACATAGACAGCATAATATTCAGCCTTCCCACTGAATCACCATGACTCACCCATCCCATCCTAAAAAATCTGGAAAGTCTCATATGTTTCAGATCCTCTAAACTCCATGATTCTCCAATGCCCTTCCACCACATAAGCACATGCATTAGCTAATGCATCTGCCTTAGAGTTCCTTTCACGATAAATGTGCTTAAACTCAACTTTTTCAAGGAAATTAGATAGACAAATCACCTATTGCAAGATCTGCATAAGTAGAATATTATTAATCCTATACTTACCAGTTACCTAATTGATCGCCAACTGTGAATCTCCAAAACTATGCAAGATTTGTACCCCCTGCTTCAATTCTAATAAGATAAGCAATTTTAAGGCAAAGACCTCAGCAAAATTATTAGTACCAAACCCAAGTCCTGTAGAAAAAGTGAAAAAGTGCTCATTTGAAATGTACAATATACCTCCAGCCCCACAGATCTGTGGCGAACCTGCAACCGATCCATCGAAATACCCCTAGGGTACTGCTTTATCAATCTGTTCAGTAGCAATCATTCTCAAATGCATTACGCTATTATCTAAAGGATATGAATAAAGTAAACCCAAACACAAGGATGTTACCACATAAGTCTTAGGTTGTATGTCTTCAAAATAGCAAAGGTTTCTAGCCTTCCATATGAACCAAGATAAAATAATAGGTAAATAACTATACCTGGAATCAGCCTTCAAAATCCAGTTCTTTACACATTCTAATACTGATGAACCATGCCGGAAATCTAAGTATCTTAACTTGTCCTTGATCTCTGACCAAACCCTCCTTGTAAATGAGCAATCAAAACCAATATGATCATTAGTTTCAGACTCCATATTACACAGATAACACCTACTAGGACCCTCTCTGCCTCTTCTACACAATATATCCCAGGTAAGTACTTTTCTTGAAAACAGAGACCAACAGTAGAGTTTTGATTTTAGTGGACAGTTTAGTTTCCATAATCACTTCCACCACCAGGAACTATCCATATCATTCCTATCTTGAATAAGATAAAAATAACCTACTTTGGGAGTATACTTACCAGTTTTAGAGAGACTCCAAACTAGTTGATCCTCCTCAGTAGAAATTCTAACATGACTGGATATCAGCAAGGCAACATAATTATTCGAAATTATGTTTTCCTTTTCCACGAATCCAAATAAATCAACATGCAACCAGCCCTAATCCTGTTGTAATACTCTACCTAGGCATGCAATATCCTTTAACACAAAAAAACCAGCATTATGAAATTCATCAATCATGGAAGCTAGAAAAACATGTCTCCATTTACACCCAAGCCAAGGGTCAATACCAATGCACACCTCAGATCCAGACCCAACTTTCCACAGAAGTGCCTAACCAATCAAATCAAAGGACCAAAGTACAACTTTCCATCAAATGGAAATGCCATTCTTTTTCTTAATAGTTACCCTTATCCAATCATGTAAGGTTGAAGGAAAAAATATTTCTGATAAGCAATCTAAACCCAAAGTCTAGAACCATTAATTAGGTTCCACACATTTTTTGCAGTAAGTGATTTTGCAAATAAAGCAGGATTTTTCAATCCCCATCCTCTGAGAGATTTGGGATTAGCCAGAACCTTCCATGAAGACCAAGGTAAACCAGTAGAATCTTTATTGCAAGACCATAAGAACTTGAAACAAGTCTTCCTAATTTTCTCAAGAATACCCACTGGTATCCAAAAATGCATCCAATAAACTGGTATGGCTTCTAGAACAAACTTCACCAATATTAGTTTTCCTCTCTTGGATAGCCATTTGAAACTCTAGTTTTTTATCCTCATTTCCACTTTAGTGATGAGCCAGTCCCAATCCTTCATGAGATATCTGCAAGGTTTTAAATGGAAACCAAGATATTTCATACCATACTCTATTTTTTCAACATTAAAAGAAAAAATGTTCTGTATCGTAAGCAACTCAGATTCATTTAAACCAGAATAATAGAAAGACGATTTATCCTCATTTATAATCATTCCATATGCTTTACAAAAGATCAAAAAAATCTCATATAATGTCGATAAAGATCTTTCAGAGCCATCAAATACCATAATGATATCATCCACAAACAATATATGAGATAGAATAATGTTGTTACCAAAGGAGATGCCCTAAAAATACCCCCTGAGTTGTGCATAAAGAATATACCTGCTCAAACCCTCTACCACAATAAGAAAGAGTAATGGAGCCAAATGGCATCCTTTCCTAAGCCCCAACCAGATCTAAAAAAATTAGATGCCACCTGATTAATAAGAACATCAAAAGAAACTGATGTAATACTGCTCATCACCCAGGTAATGAAGGAAACAGAAAATCCCATTTTAGTCATAATAACCCACAGAAAAATACAGTTTACTCGATCATATGCCTAAGATAAGTCGATATTAAGTACCACTAATTTCATAGCCTTAACATGAATAGAATGCAAACCTTCCTGAATAATACCAACAACTTCATGAATGTGTCTCCCTAGCAAGAATCCAAATTGTTATTTTGAAATGATTCTCCCCAATATCTTTTTAATATGGGTAGAGATGATTTTACCAATGATATTATAAACAAAGTTACATGAAGATATAGGTTTGAAGTCATCAAATGACTTTGGACAATCATTCTTGGGCATTAGAGCAATAAAGGTAGTATTAAAAACAGCAGGGATTTTACCAGACAATCTGGAGTCTTCATTAACACGTAACCTATCACTTCCCAGAACATCAAAGAGTGCCCTATAAACTTCCACCGGAATCCCATGAGGTCCACGACTCTTATCATTCTTACTCACTGACAAAATAGACAAAATTTCCTCAAGTGTAACATGATTCATAAGGTCTAAATTTTCAGCTTCGGATATGTCAGAAGGATATTTGTCAGCAATATCCAAAATCTCTGTTAAATGGATATTTTCATCAGCATGAAACAGAGTTTCAAAATTTTGTACTCTCACCCCAGCAATGGCCTCAAACCCTTCAACAATAATACCCCTATCATCTGCTATCTTCCATATAGTATTAAAAAATTCCCTATGATTAGCAAATTTATGAAATAAAGGTGTGTTATCATCACCATATAGTAACGAGATGGCTCTACTCTTTTGTCTAGCTTCCTTCTCTCTATCAAGCAAATTTTTTGTTATTCTAGCTTCCAACTCATACAAAGAATCTTAATCATCTTCAGTAGTAAAACCAAAACCCAAATTGTTGCAAGCATTCCCTAATAATTGCTCAATCTTTGCTAATTATTTAGTATCACGATATTTCCTCTTGATAGACCAATAGATAGATACATTTTTAATATTTTTTAGATTTTTAGAGAATTGAGATGTAGGAGTCAAAACAGAATTATCATCAAACATTTTCCAAGTATTTTTCAATAATAAAACCAGATCCTCATGTTCCAGCGAGTGAGGATTGAACTTAGAAGGACTATGTGAAATCTTATCATGTCCCAAAATTTGCAAAAAAACAGGTTGATGATCTGAATCTCCCCCGCACCCCACCCATTGATGAAAGAATAGTTCAAATTCCAAGAGATCAATATAAATCAACGATCTGTCCAATCATTTACAAATATTTTCACACCCAACTCTTCTATTAGTTCAAGTGGGTAAAACCACATTTGGTTCAATATCCACAAGACCGTGATCATCCATGATTTTTGTAAAAAAATCAGATAGACAATCACTTCTGGCCCTATCACCCCAAATATTAGGTAACCCAATGGAGAAGTTTAGATCCCCACCAAAAATAATATTAGAACAATTAAGACTCACAAAATCCAGTAGTTGGTTCAAGAACCCTTCCCTCTCAACATAAGGTCCATAAATATTGAGAAAGCCTGACTCCATTTTAAGTTCTGTTGAATAAAGAGAAACATATAATCCTGAATCCATTCCCCAATAATTCAAGAATTGTAAAACTTTATATTTCCAACCCACAAGCAAACCCCCAGATTTGCCTTTAGCATCCACTGAACAAAAAGACCACCTAGGTAGATAAGATTCCAAAGTACTAACAAAATGGACCCCATCACCCATAGTTTCTTGAATAAATATAACTTCAACAGACTGGTCAACCACCAGTCTACAAATAGCTAGTTTTCTGGGTTTACTAGCTAACCCCTTACAGTTTAGAGTCATTACAATCATATGGAAACCCTAATAGAGGCCTCCACTGCTCTAAGTGCCTCAAAATCATCAGATTGAACTGTACCTTCCTCAGGTAGATCTGCAGTCAAATGATCCCTTTTTCCAACATAAATAACAGGGGCCAACAATCCCTTAGAGCTAGATCGAAGAAAATATCCAGAACCAAAACCCTTCAAATCCTTGATAGGAGAGATAAACCCTAAATCCCTAAGACTGGAGTCACCCAATATAAATTTATCCAATTGTTCCTCTCCATTCTGCAAGTTTTTACTAAATAACATACCCTCCTCAACATCCACCAAGGCAGCCAAAATTAGTGATTTAATTATCAGAACAATAAAATTCTGGTCAAAACATTCAACAGTATTACAAGGTTCCAGGGAAAATGTATCAGATTTACTAACCAAATCCAAAGGTATTAAACCCTCCTAACCAGATTTAATGTCCGAAACCAGAGATATTGAACCATCCCGACTAGCTAAATGGGAAATAGAGGAAACAATAGGAGCAGTAGATTGCTTAACTCTCCAAACAAATTTGGTCTTAGGATGCATAAACGTCTATTTTTTCACAAATGGTAATGGACATTGTTCTAAAAGATGACCATAACAGTGACATCTATTACAACGAAAAGGAAAACCAACATAGTCTAATGGTTGTGTAAAAACCAAATCACGTTTTTGAATGACAATATCTTCAGCTAGACCATTACGCATGTCCAATAGGACCAAAACTTTCCCAAGACAACAAATACCAGTATCTAAAAATGACACATCAGCTTCAAGAAAGGTTCCAAGAGAATTGCCCAACATCCTAAAGAGTTCCACAGACCAAAATTCGAAAGGCAAATTGGGCAATTTAACCCAAATAGGAATGGAATCATACCTTTCAATGGAAGAGAGACTATATGAAAGACAATGTCCATACCACCTGCTTGCTTGCTAACTTTGACATTAGGGATACAACCCACACAATCCAATACCATGTATGAATCCATTTCAAATCTGAGTAAATTGGGTCTATTAGTAATTAGCCATTGTGTTACAATTCTGTAAAGGAAACATCTCTGTAGGGGACTATCTCCTTCCAATTAGTCACATTCCTTTATTTTACAAAAAAGGTTATGTATATGCTTGACAATCACGCCATCTCTAGAGACCGTCTACATAATAGAATTGTAATTTTTCTCTTGGTATTGTCTAGTGTTATAAAGTTAATAGGGAAGAAGCTTCATGAAAGAAATCCATTCCTCTGATAAAGTCATCTGTCTATTTGTATGTATGTATGTATGTTTATTAACTTTTTTATATATTTAGAGAGGAAAACATCTTTCCCCTTGCCACAAATACCTATCTACCAACGAAATCCCTCATTCTTAGAAGACATCGAACTACTTATTTGGTAAATGGTTTTAAAAGTGATACACTCTATTGTTAATGTTTATTTTTATGTTTAAAGATACATGGATACTTCAATTTCAACACTTTCGAATTAACTCTTATTTAAAAGAGTGGACAACTCTAATAATTTAATGAGTAAGTTAAATTATAATGCCCCATTTTAAAAAGGTTGGAACTATAATATTCTAGTATGGTATTCTAGCATTTACTAAGTGGAGCTTACCAATTACGAACTCAATCTATTTATTATGGAAACTAGATTATCAACTTTAAATCCAATCTCATTTATGAAATGGTCAACCTTTCCTTACAAACTTAATAATTTATTTGAACTCATAGTACTATGGGATATGTGGTAAATGGTAATGTAGGAACGGTTTTCAAAATTTTATAATATGGTCAAGAAGAGTATCCCCCTTAAGAGCATAAACTAGAGTGTTTGGTGCTCAATTGTAGTATTACTCGAAAACCATTCGTAGAAGTGGGTTGGGTATATACATGTTACATGAGAAGTATTGAAATCCATTTACTAATTTTTCATCTCCAGTGGAATGACTGCCAAGATCAGGGGTGTCTTTTTTATTGGAAAACATACGCTGGATAGAGATCTAGATGGTTGGGAAAAAATTCGAAGTCAATCCATTAGTCACCATTAGCCACTCAATATTATTAATTTAGAAAAACACTTTTCAAATGTTAAGATGTTTGAAGAATTTATAATATTCCTTTTATATATGTCATGTCCCCTCCCCTCTACTCACCGAGGAGAGGACATGACTACACTACTTCTACTATCAAAACGAGCAATCTATCCCCATGAACAAAAAATAAAATGCGTTGAACATAAAATTATACATACAGAGGTGCATAATGCAATATACAATGGAAGAAAATACATTTCAACGCATTCATCATGTTCATAATAATTTATAAAACAAATACATTGCAGAGATTAAACATAAGAAAATACTTATCTTGCGAAGAAGCTTCCCCAGAACTAGCCATGCCGCTGCAAAGTTCCACCCAACCATAGGCCAGTGTGCTCATCAATATCTTAACACCATTGTCACCCAGCGAGCTAGGCATGATTTCCACAAGGAACTAGGGAACAATAGGCTCACACATAGCCAAATTCACATCGAAGTCATCCAAGCCGCTCTATAGATGGGTTTATCAGGATGCTAAGGTAGTGGAAAGTTATAATTGCTAATCTAGTGAGCTCAACCACTGAGCTAAGGACACCTACACCATATCTGGCTTGGCCTCCACAATACCTACACACCCAACACAAGTAAGTATCCCTTTCAGTGCTACATCATCCCGCATGCCATACCTTCCCTTCCAGTGCTCGTTAGGGTGTGCATAGAAAGATAACCAGCCCCTCTTGATATGTCTGTGAGGTTTCTCCCTTCACTAGGTTTATCAAGACAATTATGGGCCTCTTCCACTCCTAACCAATTGAGACCAAGACAAGGATTTATAGAACAACAACAAACAAATGTTGGGTATGAACAAAACGTTCCTCGGAGCCAAAAAACGAGAATGGGAAAAAGGGGAAAATACCCTAGGATAGCAAATCAGATTCAAAGAAACACTCATGGACATTACACAAGGAAAAATGACCTCCATTCACACCCAAATCATGAATCCAAATTCAGAAAATGCTTATGACAATTACAGGAGCAAATACACCCTCTATAAAGCCCCAAATCGTAGTTCTCTTGTGCCCATTCAGTGAACAATACAAAAACGGGTTTCCCCACTTGAAGAAATTATGAAAAATGTAGAAGTCGTGAGGGAAAAATGCCCAGGATCTCCCACTACGTGAGGAAGACAAAAAAATATTTTGGGGTATGGGAAAATGAGGAAAACAACTAAACACGTGAAGAAGAAACGCACGTAAAGTTCCAGTTGCATGAGAGAGCGAAACATATGGGTGAATAATGGCTTAGGAATGCATTCACAGGTTTTTTTTTGCCCCATAAGTCAAACTTCAATTTTCCCCAAAATGTATGGCTTCCCCAATACAAATTTGACTTCCATAGTCTTCCCATTCCCCATGCATTAACTACCCCAACCAATTTCTAGAAGAAATAAATGACTGGTGAATAAGACAAAAAAGGTAGTTGACAGCTTTATGGGTTCTCCTATTGACATTTGGCTTTCTCCTATTGCCTCAAGGGTTTGAATATTTTCTCTCCCTATTCCTAAATCATGTCCCCATCTCTTTTGTTGCATTGATATAGCTAGTTGTGGGTATTTTTATTAATTTACATATTTACATATTTATATGATGTCCAAAATATAATGTGTTTGGCTAGCACTAAAACCATATGCATCAATTTTACTGGTCCATAGATAAAACACTAAATCCATGATGGGACCTTGGCCTTGAACTCCCCACCATGATTTAACATCACATTTACATCATTTATAATTTTTAATATAATAAGAT
>LPNX010662116.1:135841-148180 GCA_001517045.1 Pseudotsuga menziesii
AGTATTTCTTGATTACAAAGAATGATTGGAAAGTATATAATTAGTTCAACTTAGCTTTTATAACCATAGAGGAGGCAACCTTAAATTTATAATAAAGCAACACTATTACAAGTATGTTATAAGTATGCATTGAATCTCTTCAAAGAACATTTTTATTTTAGGTTGGCTTAATTCATATAATAATTTGTGTTGTCACAACATAGGATCGAATATTTTTAGTAATTCCCTTTTTGCAATGGATGTTATTAGTAACTTAAGAATATGTTATATGATGGTACTACTAAAGGAATAAGAATAGTAAAATTATTAGAAGAGAATAAGTCTATTGACTTAAAAGTTAATAAAACCAGTTTAGATCCATCTTTACCCGACTCTATCATGCGTCGAGAGGGATCAAATATTTCGAGCTTATATAGTAATTCAATTATACAGTCTTTTTCTTGATATAAAAAGACTGTATATAAAGAGATAAGCTGGTTTGCACCTCGAAAACATAAAGAGAAAATTGCTGAATCTAAGCTGGAGATCAGCTGATTCAATTAAACTGTCTTTTTCTTTGCTGGATCTAAGCTGGAGATTAGTTCATAATTGCTGCATTATTAGAAGTAAAAATTGTAGAAGGGAAAATCCAGATGCCAAAACAAAAACAAAATCCAGAAATTGCAGATGGATTCTGGTGCTTGCCATCAATCACAGAAATGGACTACGGGGGAGAATACATCAAATACTATAATAATCTACTCGTATCAGTTTCTATAATTCAATCGTTTCTCATATGCATACTTGATATAGAAAGTTAAATTATACGCATTCGCATACCTGAGACAAATTTGTAATTGCTCTCAGCCTTATTCCGAAGGTCCAACTTGTACGTATTGTTTTGAAGTGTGTATAGGTGTTTTGATTTACTTATATATATATATATACACCTAAGATTATTAATTATTAAGCCGACTTGTATATATATAGATATATAAGCCGACTTTTTTATGTGACATATGTCATCTCCACGTTGAGCACGGAATTACACTTCTACCTCATACCGGGCTGTAGAATGCGCCTCTCGACGCAATAATACCCCTAAATTGCGTTGCTCTATTTTCATAGAAGATATGTATACATGGTAAAGGAATCTATCACTATACATATTATCTTGGAATAGTTTAAATTTAATAATAGATAAAATTCTTATTACGAAAATTTGATTTAATGAAGTGGGACTTGTATTATAATTCCTTTTTAACATGTGAATAAGATTAAATTCATTTTTATATTATTCAGTTACTCTCAATCATGTTATAAATATATTACAAGGTAAAGTACATAATGTAGGAATGATGAATTATTTAGATTTTATAGGATAAAACATAAGTTGAATACTATATGTTGATATTAAGGATTGATTTGAAATTCAATTAATTTATAAAAGTTTTTTAGTTAGGAATCTTGAGCCTACTTCTCGATAAGAGATTAGTTGAATCTCAGTAAAGTTATAAGTATTTTAATTTCTCCATGAATTAAATCCTTTGTAATTTAATATGGCTAACTCATTTGAGTTGTTATACGATATTTTATTAAAAAAATTTACCCCATTGTAATTTAATATGGCTAACTCATTTGAGTTGTTATACGATATTTTATTAAAAAAATTTACCCCATTCTTCAAAACAATAATGATGGAATTAGGGATACAACCCACACAATCCAATACCATGTATGAATTCATTTCAAATCTGAGTAAATTGGGTCTGTTAGTAATTAGTCGTTGTGTTACAATTCTGTAAAGGAAACATCTCTGTAGGGACTATCTCCTTCCAATTAGTCACATTCCTTTATTTTACACAAAAGGTTATGTATATGCTTGACAATGACGTCATGTCTAGAGTCCCTCTACATAATAGAATTGTAGTTTTTCTCTTGGTATTGTCTAGTGTTATAAAGTTAATAGGGAAGAAGCTTCATGAAAGAAAGCTAACCCTTTGATAAAGTCATCTTTCTGTATGTATATATGTATGCATATATATATATATATATATATATATATATGTTTATTAACTTTTTTATATATTTAGAGAGAAAAACTTATTTCCCCTTGCCCCAAATACCTATCTGCCAATGAAATCCGAAATCCCTCATACTTAGAGGACATCGAACTACTTATTTGGTAAATGGTTTTGAGAGTGATGCACTCTATTGTTATGTGAATTGGATAATGTTTATTTTTCTGGTTTTTTTTTTTCAGAAGAAAAAAGCCTGTCCTTGTTATTTATCAAGAATTAAAAGGCATCCAAAATGCCATCCCAATAAATGGGTTACAATCGAAATGGGAGATCAATAGAAACATAAAATAGCTACATCATGGGGAGATCACAACACAACACAAACAAGCTGCAGACACAACACAATAAGCTGCAAGGGGGGGCATGGACATCTCCAACATACAGATCCCATCAGTAAGGCTGTCGCTCCAACCATATCTATCATGAACACAAGAGTGTAGAACTGCAGTCTAAAAGAGTCTGCTCCAAACCAAATAATACTGGGTGCATCAAGAAGAGGAGTACAAGATCTAGCACCTGGCTCAAAAGAGCTCAATCTTGTCATGAGAGACCAAATGGCCATCAAAAAATTCAGAGTAACAACCTATTCCCGGAGCCAAAGAAAGAGATTTTTTAGAGAGTCTGTCTACAAGCTGGTTGTATTCACGATAGATATGGCAGAAAGACAACTCCAAAAAGCAAGAGAATAGCTTTCTTATATCCCTACACCAGTGATGAAGATCAGGTGGTGAAAGGGATACTGTACAGTTTGCCCAATTTATGATGATGAAAGAGTCACCATATGTTCTGAGCTTGGGTATCCCCATCATTTGGGATATATGCAGAAGAGCTTAGAGCCCGATCAGTTCCTCTTTTGTGTTGGTACCATTACCTGTCCCCAACACAAACTCGAAGGAGTGTGTCTTGCTCAAAATTAGACAAAATCCAACCCCTCCAACACCTCTAACAGATGCACCATCAAAGAATCCACAGGGATATTTAAGGACAGGACCATGTCCCATGGATCTGGACTTTTTAACTTTAATGACTGATGGACAATACAACTGTGAGAAATAAGTAATCTGATGAATGATGCTAGTTACAGTAATAATTTTCCCTTCAAAAATAGAGGGATTTCTTTCTTTCCAAACAACCCACATGACAAGAAATGGGAGATAATACTAGGCTAAGTTTTTGGAGAAATATTCAGTCCACCTGTCCAAAAATGAGCTAAGATCTACTGACTGAAAGGAAGGATATATATTGTATTGTTCCTTAATGATCGTGATAACATTCTTCCAAACTACATAATGGTAAAAGAGGTGTTGTACACAATCAGCAGTCTTACTCCAGAGAGCACAGACCCCAGGTCCAGTCCAGCCACGCTTCTGGAGATTATCCCAAGTAAGTATCTTGTTCTGCAGGGCCAACCAAATGAAACAACAAATTTTCCTGGGGAGAGAACCAGTCGATAAATTTGAAAGTAAACTGCTACCAGCCCGAGGAGAAAAGGAATGGACGATACAATCATACACCAGTTTTGTAGAAAAAGTAGCATCCTGCTTGTTAAAATCCCAAAGCAGAGAGTCAGGCTAAGTATTGAGGCGAATACCCCTGATTTCTAGGCTTCTCGTGAAGGAATCCCATATAATTTTCCAGTCACCAGTAACACATAGATCCTTAGCAGTATACCAATACTTGTGTGATCCTGGCAGGGTATTACGTTCGTGAGACAGTGATACAATATCCAGATCCTCCAAGAATTCCTTAAACTTGGCAGGGAATGTGATAAAGTCTGGAACCCCAATAATGGGATCAGTGCCAATAAGAACACTATTACCATAGCCCACCTTCCAAGCAAGGATTTTTCCAAGCCATGGGAGAGTTAACAAGAAACCCTTCCATAAGATCGATGCACCACGATAATTAAAGTGCTTGCCTCTGAGCCAAGTCTCTACAGAGTGCTTCTTAAGATATTTGCTGACAATAACATCATGCCAAAGTCCATCATTCTGAAGTACCAACCAATTTTTTTTTAATTTGAGAGCTATACTGAACCAATACAAGTTCTTAATTCCCCATCCCCCATACAAATATGACCAAAATAGGCACTTCCAGTCCGACAGATGGTATCTATGATTGTTACCAAAGGAGCCCCAGAGAAAAGCAAATGTAATACTTCTAATCTTGTTCAATACAGATACAGGAATGGGAGCGAGACCAAACCAGTAAACTGGGATGCTTGACAAAACTGCTTGTATAAGAGTTAACCGGCCTCCCAAAGAGAGAAGTTTATGTGCCCAATGAAATATTTTGCTTTCAAATCGTTGAGTCAGCCAGTTCCAGTCACTGACTTTATACCCCAGAGGCTTGCGAAAATAGCCTAGATACTTGAACCCCATAGATATGGGCTCCATTTTATAAGGCATAGCCCAGGAAATATCCAATCTGATATCAGCATCCACATTATTATAAAGGAAATAAGATTTATCCACACTTATGATCATCCCTGAAGCTTTACAGAAAGTACTTAATATAACTTCAAATGCCATCCAATCAGATAGAGTACCTGAGCCTAGAAGAATAACGTCATCAATGAATAGGAGATGTGTTAGTGTAAGGGAGGAAGTAATCTTGATACCTTTAATGAGACCATGACCCCTTACATTAGCAATCAAGAGGCTGAGGATTTTGATAACTAGAATGAAGAGCAACGGAGAAAGAGGGCAACCCTATCTGATGCCTCCGGTGGCTGTAAAGAACTTTGAGGGTGTACCATTAATAAGTACAGCAAAATTAGGTAATGTTAGACAACCCATTATCCAGTTTACCTCCTGAAGAGGAATCCCAATCTGTATGAGGATGAGATGAATGAAAGACCAATTAACACAATCAAAATCCTTCACCAAATCCAATTTAAGGATTAGGGCACAGGAGTTTTTGGTCTTCACAGTATGGAGGGTCTCCTAGAGAATACCAGTGGGCTCAACAATCTGACGATTCTTTAAAAACCATACTGTTCTTTGGAAATGTGAGTGTCTAAGAAAGGCTTAAGCCTCACTGCAACTACCTTCGAGATCAATTTGTATAGTAGGTTACAAAGGGATATAGGCCTAAAATATGCAAAATAAATGGGCTTATCCTTCTTATGGATCAACGATAGGAAGGTATAGTTAAGGGAAAGAGGAATACAACTTGAAACTCTAGCACATTCCACATCGGATAGCAGTTCATCACCCAATAATTTAAAGAAGTGCAGATAAAATTCGACAGGCCAGCCATCCAGACCTAGGCTCCTGTCCTTTTTAAAGGTGTGGAGGGCACTTTCAACTTCAGTCAGGGAAATAGGATCAGTGAGACAATGGGCATCATCCCGGGAGATCATCTTGGGGTAGAGTAAAAAAGCCCTCAGTTGTTCCAACAGACAGGTCTATTTGTCATCCTTGAAGATACCAATAAAATGAACTTCACCCATGTCCTTGAGCGTAGCCTCATCATCTATGATATGTCCCTCAACATCAGATAGGGACCAAATGGAGTTTTGATTCCTTCTACCAAATGCAAGGGCATGGAAATATTTAGTATTTGAGTCACCATACAGAGCACACTTGGCATTTGAGTCAGAAGGTAGTGATCCAAAATTTTATTCCTATCTGACCTGAGTTGAGATAAGTTCAATTGTTCCTCATATGTAAGGATACCATAGTTGGAGCTAGAGAGGAAGGAACAGATATCCCTATCCAACCTATGAGAATCAACCTCCAGAAAGGAACTTTTATCTTTGGTCGAATCCTTAACATCCTTCTTGAGGATACAAAGCTTGTGTGAAAGGAGTTCCAATGCAGAATTCTGGGATACAGGAGACAAACTGGGCCATCGATTGGTGATTTAGGAACTGAATTTTGGGTCCAAGAGCAAAGAACGGTTGAATTTAAAAGGGTAGTTACAAGACCCAAGTGATTTGTTCCATTCAAAACATATAGGGTAGTGATAAAAAATGTCTGCAAGGTGGGTCCAAACATGGTGGACAACGAGTAAAGGGATCAAAGAGGAGGACACTATGAATCTATCAAGTCTCTTGCTGATTCCCTCATCCCCAACCCAACCATTTATCCAAGTGGGACCTGAGCAAGGAGGAGAAATATCAGTAAGTCCCACAGAATCAAAGAGATGCTTGAAATGTGAGGAGAGAGGATCAAGGACTGCACGCTTGCCCCAAGTCTCAGATGCATTCAGGGTCAAGTAAAGATCCCCACCCAAGATAAGATTAGTTGATTTCAGTAACCCCCCTCTAAAAATCCTATTTCAGAAAAGACCCGATCACGGTAGGGACCATAGAAATTGAGGATGTCTCAAGGATCAGTCATACCTCAAAAAATAGCCTTCACAAGGATACCAACAGTAGTTTCAAATGCCCTACATCTAACTTTATGGGGGTCCCGAGCAGTTAGGAGTCCACCCAACAGGCCAAAAGCACTAGTGGCACAAAACTCCCAGTTAGGGAAGATCTTAGAGAAAGCATGAAGAGGAGGGTAAGAGCTACACATGGTCTCTTGAAGGAGTATCATGTCCAGACAAATAGCAAAAAAAAGTGAACGAAGGCTGCATAGTTTGGTCTTACCCCCCAGACCCCTAACATTAAGGGAGAGAATCAACATTAAGGAATAGTGGGGGGGGGGAGAAGGTTCTCTAAGTCCCTTGTGAGATGACCCTCTGGCAGCATCTTTAATGCGGACCGAGAGTGGGATATAAGGAGGAGAGGCCGAGGAGAGATCTCCAAGCAAACCCTTCTTTTCCTTCTTTTTCTTTCTAACAGTCACGTTCTGAAATCAAATGGAATTGAGGGGGAGAGTAGACGGGGAGGAGGGAGTAGTAGCAGAGAAAATGGATAAAGACTTATGAAGGGAGGGATCAAAGAAATAAGGAGAGGATATGGGGCTATGGGGAGATGGGGGGAAAGGAGGAGAAGTGGTGGCCAATGGGAGGGGGGGGAAAGTCCACAAGGGAGGTGAGAGGAGGCATCTGAGGGTTTGTGGATGCAAAAGTGGGAAGACAAAGAGAAGATATAGGAGAGATCTCATAAGCAGTATCAGGAGGAGGAGCCAAAGGGGTGTAACTCTCCTCAGGTTCTCAGTCAGGTGAAGCCGAAGAAAGGGTCAATGGGGTCAGGGTCGAGCAAGGAATATTACCAGACACAGGGTTCAGAGAGTCTACCAATGAGGAATCCAAAATATCACCCAAAGGGGGAGTCACCATAGAGTCCAAAGAGGAGGTTGAACCGCAGTCGGGGTCTTTACCAAAGCATCAATATCAAGAAGCATAGAATTAGAAACATCATCGAATAGTGATAGTGACTGAGAGTAAATACCTTTCTGAGAATGCTCCGGAGGAAAGGAAGATATCAGTGCTCTAGCATGGGTAGAGATAGCTAGGCTGGAGTCAGCAAAATCTTTCTTGAGAGAATGACAAGACCGTCGGAGGTGACCAATGTCGCGACAAATGTTGCAGTGAAAGGGAACATGGAGATAATCAAGTCTCTACACCAAGAGATGATCTTTACATAATATCTCCACCTCTGCATGCAAACCATGAGAGACATCTAGCTCGACAAGAACCCATGCCACTCTTTTCTCGAAGGTAAGGTGGAAATCCTCATCTACAGCCACATATCGTCCAATTGTGTTAGCTATACCTTCGAGAATGTTCACATTCCAAAGTGGGAAGGGGAGATGAGGAATTAAAACCCACAGATGGTGTTTCATCACCCGCTTCTTAAGGGGATCAAAGTGAGGATGCCATCAACCCAAGGCCAATACGCCACATCTTGTCAAGAATGAGAGAAGCATGAGCCATGTCTAGAAAAATAAATACAATCCAACCATTGGAAAGGAGACTAATAGTGGGAATATATGTCAACAATGGCTTCCAGTAATCAGAAGCCCAGTCAATCCATGCCTGTTTACCTAATATGCAATATTCAAGATGCCCCACCAGAGCGTGAGAGCACAGAGAGGAAACCCAATCCATAAAAATATTGTGTCCAAGGACAAATCGAAACCGTCCATCAAGGGTTTTAATATTCCGAGCATGATGTTTACAACAAAAGCGAGAGGAGGTGCCAATGTCCTCCATGTGGTGAAGCTGCAAATTCAACCACCAACGTGTCCACAGGGGCAGCCCACCACCATCGAAAGACAAGGAAAGGGCCCGGAACCCGAAAAATAGCCCAAGAGCACCGAGCCCGAAAATTGCCCAAACCCAAAACCACAGAGAGACTCAGAGAAATACCCCACAGATTAGCCGAGGATGAAAAACCAGAAAGGGGAAAAACCCACCAAATAAAACAGTATCAAAGTGATAACCATCGGAATGGAAAGAAACCCATCAGAAGTCAGGAGAAAGTTCCGAAACACCAAGCAAATAGTATGGGAAAGGGGTAAGTTGGCAGAAATCGGGGAAAAAGGACTAAACCCACGAAACCCAAGAGAAATGAAAAAAATAACAAAAGTCAATCTCACTCATGCTGACAGTAATCGAGTAACAAGAGCACCCAAATAAGTGATAAACCCATGCAAGGTGATAGACGCAGAAAGCTAAAAAAAATTCTCGAACCCCAGACAGCAACCCAGAACACCGAAAAGACGGATAAGAATGATAAACTTCCCACTTTTTTGAATTGGTTGGTACTAGTCTCCTTGGTAAGGGGAGGGAATCCAATAAGTCACCGACTGTAGGTTGACATAATCCCAATAAACCCTAAAACCACCCATACACCGAAATAACTGAGCTAGGGAAGGACAGTCACCAGGGGAGAAATCAAGGACCAAGACAAAGGTGATGGGAAATGGTACCTGGTAGGCCGAGGACATCGGAATGCTCAAGCACAAAGCCTCCATAACCACGCAACCCATATCTGCTGAGAGGGCACCATCGCCAAGCTAGTAATTGTTGGGGCTTCGACCTTAAAGGTCCTTAGTTTTGGCAACTCCGCGGTTTTGGTGCGAAGCTTGTAAGCGGAGTTGCGGCACAAAATAGTCTTAGGGGTTTCGGGGTTGGGTCGAAGCCCCTCTTTTTGTAAATAACCCATGGTTTAAGCCCATGGTATTGTAATAGTGCACTTGTATAAATATACACTTATGTAAAGGAGTTAGGGGTTCTTTGTGTTATGTTGATAATTTGATGCGAAGAAGCTAAGGCCTATTTTAGGGTTTAAGGTTAAGTCCCAGCTGTGTGCATGGATGACCTCTGCAGCTGAGTGTGCAGAGGGTTTTTGTAATAAGGTTAAGTCCCAGCTGAATGCGTGGATTACCTCTGCAGCTGAGTGCGCAGAGGGTGTTGGAAGAAAGATTATGCAGCTAAGTGCGCAACTTTGGGTGATTGAGAAGATCTGCAGCTATGTGCGTAGATCAGAACTGTGTGTTTGTAAAGAGTTGAATATAAACGAAGTTCTGTGGACGTAGCCCCTACCCTGGGGGTGAACCACGTATATCTTGTGTTGTGGTGGTTCTTTTGTGTTGTTTCTGTTATATTTTTATGCATTTGATAAGTAGGTGAATGATAAGTAAGATATATTGCTAAGTACTAACTTCGCTGTGAATTTCCAGTTAAGGGTTAAGCAAGAAACTGTTTGTTTATCTAAACTGTGAAGCTAATTAAGTGAATGTCGAAGCTCGATATTGTATGATTATTATTTATTAAGGCTAAAGGTACAGTAATATCCCTCTTTTTCCTGCAGAAACCTGATTCTACGGCACCCCATAGCTGTTTTGGGTGAGACTACAACCTGTTCGCAGGTTGTTGCCGAAAGGGCCAACATTGTGGGTCTCTTTGTTGGTGCGAAGATAAAATTATAGAACCCAAGTCTGCCCTAAGCCCAACAGTAATGGCCATGTTGATTGGGGCATAGAGGGGGTTTAGCCCTCTATACTTATCATGTTAATCTTTAATGAGTGGAAAATTCTAATAATTTAATGATTAAGTTAAATTATAATGCCCCATTTTAAAATGATTGGAACTCTAATATTCTAGTATGGGATTCTATCATTTACTAAGTGGAGCTTATCAATTACGAACTCAATCTATTTATTATGGAAACTAGATTATCAACTTTAAATCCAATCTCATTTATGAAAGGGTCAACTTTTCCTTACGAACTTAATAATTTATTTGAAATCATAGTACTATGAGATATGTGGTAAATGGTAATGTAGGAATGGTTTTCAAATTGTTATAATATGGTCAAGAAGACTATCCACCTTAAGAGCATAAACTAGAGTATTTGGTGGTCAATTGTACTATTACTCTAAAACCATTCGTAGTAGTGGGTTCAGTATGTATAGGTTATATGAGAAGTATTGAAATCCATTTACTAATTTTTCATCTCCAGTGGATTCACTGCCAAGATTGGGGGTGTATTTTTGATTGGAAAACATGCGTTGAATAAAGATCTAGATGGTTGCAAGGAAATTCGAAGTCAATCCCTCAGTCACCAATAGTCACTCAATCTTATTAATTTAGAAAAACAGTTTTCAAATGTCAAGATGTTTCAAGAATTTATAATATTCCTTTTATATATGTCATGTCCCCTCCCCTCTAATCACTGAGGAGAGGATGCGACTACACTACTCCTACTGTCAAAACGAGCTATATATCCCCATGAACAAAACATAAAATGCAACGAACATAAAATTATACATACAGAGGTACATAATGCAATATACAATGGCCAAAAATACATTTCAACACATTCATCATGTTGATAATAATTTATAAAACAAATACATTACAGATATTAAACCTAAGAAAATACTTATCTTGCAAAGAAGCTTCCCCATAACTAGCTATGCCACTGCAAAGTTCCACCCAACCATAGGCTAGTGTGCTCATCAATCTCTTAACACCACTGTCACACCCTGAGTTGGGCATGATTTCCACAAGGAACTAGGGAACAATAGGCTCACACATAGCCAAATTCACATCAAAGTCAGCCAAACCACTCTACAGATGGGTTTATCAGGATGCTAAGGTAGTCGAAATCTAGAATTGCTAATCTAGTGAGCTCAACCACTGAGCTAAGGACACCTACACCGTATCTGTCTTGGTCTCCACAATACCTACACACCCAACACAAGGAAGTATACCTTTCAGTGCTACATAGTCCATCAAGCCATACCTTCTCTTCCAGTGCTCATCAGGGTGTGCATAAAAAGATAACCAACCCCTCTTGATCTGTCTGTGAGGTTTCTCTCTTCACTAGGTTTATCAAGCCAATTATGGGCCTCTTCCACTCCTAACCAATTGAGACCAAGACAAGGATTTACAGAACAACAACATGCAAATGTTGGGTATGAACAAAACGTTCCTCGGAGCCAAAACATGAGAATGGAAAAAAGTGGAAAATACCGTGGGATAGAAAATCCAATTTAAAGAAACACTCATGGACATTACACAAGCAAAAATGACCTCCATTCACACCGAAATCATGAATCTGAATTTAGAAAATGCTTTTGGGAATTACGAGAGCAAATACGCCCTCTATAAAGCCCCAAATCGTAGTTCTCCTCTGCCCATTCAGTGAACAATACAAAAATGGGTTTCCCCACTTGGAGAAATTACGAAAAATGTAGAAGTCGTGAGGGAAAAATGCCCAGGATCTCCAACTGCGTGAGGAAGACAAAAACGGATTTATGGGTATGGGAAAATGAGGAAAGCAAGTAAACACGTGAAGAAGAAATGCACAGAAAGATCTAGTTACGCAAGAGAGCAAAACATATGGGTGAATAATGGCCTCGGCATGCATTCGTGGGTTTTTTCTTGCCCCATAAGTCAAAAGTCAATTTTCCCCAAAATGTGTGGCTTCCCCAATAGAAATTTGACTTCCATACTCTTCCCATTCCCCATGCATTAACTACCCCAACCAATTTCTGGAAGAAATAAATGACTCGGTGAATAAGACAAAAAAGGTGGTTGACAGCTTTATGGGTTCTCCTATTGACATTTGGCTTTATCCTATTGCCTCAATGATTTGAATATTTTCTCTCCCTATTCCTAAATTATGCCCACATCTCTTTTGTTGCATTGATATAGCTAGTTGTGGGTATTTTTATTAATTTACATATTTACATATTTATATGATGTCCAAAATATAATTTGTGTGGCTAGCACTAAAACCATATGCATCGATTTTACTGGCTTATACATGAACACTAAATCCATGGTGGGACCTTGGCCTTGAACTCCTTACCATGATTTAACACGACATTTACATCATTTATAATTTTTAATATAATGAGGTTAAAAT
>LPNX010662116.1:149776-233442 GCA_001517045.1 Pseudotsuga menziesii
AGTATTTCTTGATTACAAAGAATGATTGGAAAAATGTATATAATTAGTTGAACTTAGCTTTTATAACCATAGAGGAGGCAACCTTAAATTTACAATAACGTAACACTATTACAAGTATGTTATAAGTATACATTGAATGTCTTCAAAGAACATTTTTATTTTAGGTTGGCTTAATTCATATAATAATTTGTGTCCTAAAACATAGGATCGAATATTTTTAGTAATTCCCTTTTTGCAATGGATGTTATTAGTAACTTAAGAATATGTTGTATGATCGTACTACTAGATTTTATTAGCAACTTAAGAATATGTTGTATGAGAATATGTTGTATGATGGTACTACTAGAGGAATACGAATTCGGAAATTATTAGAAGAGAATGAGTCTATTAACTTAAAAGTTAATAAAATAATACCCCTAAATTGCGTTGCTCTATTTTCATAGAAGAGATGTATACATGGTAAAGGAATCTATCACTATACATATTATCTTGGAATAGTTTAAATTTAATAACAGATAAAATTGTTATTACGAAAATTTGATTTAATGGAGTGGGACTTGTATTATAATTTCTTTTTAACATGTGAATAAGATTAAATTCATTCATTTTTGATAGAAAAAAAGGAAGACTGGACGACCGAAAAAACGGCAACTAAGGAGGCGGGAGGTTTCGATGGCGATCTAGGGTTCTGGTTCTGGGTCAGATTTGGCAGAGTAGTCTCTGGGACGGGTAAGGCTGCACTCTCCTCATGTCACGGCCTGACGGTCTCATGGGCGAGGACTCCGTGGGGGTGGAGACACCTCATTTATCTTCTGCAAACGAGATCGAGAAAGGAAAAGGGACGGTTCCAGCAAATAACCACCTCCCAGGGACGGGAGGAGAAGGGACTAGTGGTTCAACCCCGATGGAGGCATATGCTGGACCAGGGAGGAAAACCAGACAATGCATGCCAAAATCCAAGGCAGTGCCAAAGTTGAAGATCAGATCGATGAGCTTTAGGGACGAGGTTCAATATCTAAAGGATCATGCCTTGATTGGGAATTTTATTGGCCTCTGGCCGAACGAAAGAGCCCTGATATGGTGGATAAATACTACTTGGAAGCGTCAAGGGCATTTCGACCTTCAACTCGGAGCCAAGGGTTTTTTCATAGTGGTCTTTTTCAACACCGAGGACAGGGTGAGAATCTTTGACAACGGGCCATACTTCTTTCATTCACCAGGGCTGTACTTGCACACCTGGAAAGAGCGCTTCAATCCTGATACTGAAAATATGACCATTGCCCTGGTCTGGTTAAGGCTATATTCGCTGCCTACAGAATACTGGAAAGAAGAGATCCTTACGGAGATTGGTAATACTCTGGGTGATTTTGTCAAGATCTCGGAGCAGACAAAGCAGGCTAAGTACATTTCATATGCCAGATTGTGTGTGTATCTCGACATATCCCAGGATTTGCCCGAAGCTATTGAGCTAACACATGATGATGAGGACTGGATTCAAGCTATTGACTATGAACAGTTACCTTTCAGGTGCCGCCACTGTCATGAACACGGTCACCTGTTTAGGGACTGCCCCCTAAATGAACCCCTTGGGAAATCAGCGACTGGACCAAAGGGTAAGAACGCGGAGGGATTCACCAAGGTTACCAATCGAAAGAGAATGACTAAGAAAGGTTCTAGTTCTAGCCCTGAGATCAATAAAAAACTTCAAACACAAAATCGTTTTGAAGCTCTACAAGAAAAACCCTCTCCCGTGGATGGAGAAAAGGATCAGGACACTCTGAAGGCAAGTGAGGAGAAGTCATCGGACCCGAAGCAGGTGGAGAAGACTCCTTCTCAAGAACTCATTATGGATGATAGGACAAATGCGGAGGAAGATATGGACGCAGAGGACATGATCCTAGGTGACCTGGATCTCGACGGACTAGAAGAGGCTTTCGCAGTCAATAACCCAAAGGACATCTCACCTTAGCAGGTAAATCTTCTGGAGAAAGACATCATCATCTCTAAGACCAGCAAGAACCTCGGGCTTCAGAAGGGCTCGTTAAAGGAAGTTGAAGGCAAATGCAAAGGAAAGGGAGAAAAGCGGGGCAGACCTACCAACACACACAGGATCCAACATCTAGGGCAAAAGCCGATCAGCTCTGGCCAGTACCCGACCATTGAGGCTGCTCTGGCTCTTAAACCCTAAAATAGTTGTACATGAAGATCATCTCTTGGAATATAAGAGGTTTTAAAAGCCCTTTAAAGATTCGTATTCTAAAGAGGAAAATAGAGGATGAACAGCCATGGATTATCTTTCTCCAAGAAACTAAATGCTCAGGGGAGGAGCTGGCAAAAGTAGCCAGGAAAGCATGGCCTAGATGTAACAGGATGGCTACCAATGCTAATGGATCGGCGAGTGGCCTTGGCATCCTTTGGAATCCTCAGCTGGTTTCTCTTCAGAACTTCCGCAATACCCATTTCTCTATTTCTGGTTTCTTTCGGATTGTGGGAGCTAATCAAATTGGGTTCTTGTCCAACGTGTATGGTCCGTCGCAAAGCTCTCATAAAATAGAGTTTATTGCTTCCTTGCATGCCCTCAAGGAGGAATCGGGGGGGCTTCCTTAGGTCCTAGGAGGGGACTTTAACATCATCCGAAGTCTAGAGGAAAAGAAGGGTGGGCTGAGGCGGCTGACCCAAGTGAATGAGCTCTTCAATCAGACTATTGAGGACCTTGCCCTCGTGGATCTTCGCATGGCTAATGGTTCTTTCACCTGGCATAAAAATAGAGCTGGGGACCGTAGCATTGCCTATCGAATAGACCATTTCCTCATCTCGAAAGACATCATGATGGCAGGAGGCAAGCTGGTGGCCATGGTTCTACCCTTGTCAGGGTCTGATCACTGGCCGGTTAGCCTGGACTGGTCCATCCAGGTCGAAAATCTACGGAGACCATTCTGATTTGAAAAGTTCTGGCTCTTGCAGCCGGGTTTTTCGGATAGGATGCGAGAATGGTGGAAGGAGATCGAACCAGGACAAGGTACTTTCATGTACAGATTCCAGCAAAAACTCAAAACCCTCAAAGGTCGTATAAAACAGTGGAACAAAGACTCCTTAGGAAATATCTTTCAGGAAAAGAAAAGGCTTGATCGGTGCCTTCAGGAGGTACAGTTAGAATTACACAGGCAGGGCCCTACGACTAAGCTTAAAGATCAAGAATGGGTTCTCCTCCAAGAGCTTAATCTCAAAGAGAAACAAGAGGAGGTTCTTTTTGAGCAAAATTCCAGGAACCAATGGCTCCGGGATGGCGATCGTAACACCAAATTCTTCCACAAAGCTATGATCCAACACCGTCAAAGTAACAGAATTGTCAGGCTTAAAAGAGAGGACGGCTCAGTGGTAGAAAAGCAAAAGGACCTGGAAGAAACTCTGAATTCCTACTATGCTGATCTACTAGAGGAACCGGCTGTGGATAGACGGCAAGCCCAGTCAGAGATCTACAGACATATTCCTAGGATTATCACGCAGGAACATAATCAAATTCTAATGAGACCAGTGGAGATGCCAGAGTTGGAGGAGGTAGTGAAACAAATGGCGAGGGACAAATCTCCAGGGCCAGATGGCTTTACTACTAACTTCTTCCAAGAAGGATGGGAGTGGTTAAAAGAGGAACTCTTAGCCATTGTGGAAAGCTCCAAAAAGACAGGGGGCATTCTGAAATCCCTTAATGCAACTTTCTTAGTGTTGATTCCCAAAGAACAGGGAACGGAGGATCCCGGCAAGTTTCGACCAATCGCCCTCTGCAAAGTTATTGATAAAATCATCACGAAGGTTATAGCTAACAGGTTGCGGCCGCTTCTGCCCATCCTCATTTCCCCGGAGCAAGCGGGCTTCGTAGAAGGAAGGCAAATTCTCGATGGCATCATTCTCGTTCATGAAGCCATCCATTCCTTGAAGCAGAACAAAAGCACTGGTATGTTGCTAAAACTGAATCTTTCTAAAGCTTATGACAAACTCAATTGGGATTTTCTTGAAGGAGTCCTCAGATCCTTTGGATTCGGGGAAAATTGGATCAGATGGATTATCAATTTGGTGTCTCCAGCCTTTTTCTCCATCCTGGTTAATGGTACTCCATCTCATCCATTCTCAGCTACTCGGGGAATCCGGCAGGGGGACCCCCTATCCCCCTTTCTCTTCATAATCATTGCCGAGGGCCTAGGAAGATTGCTCAAAGATATGCAGAATTTGGGGCAGATTAAGGATCTCAACCTTTGTGAGAATCATCCCGCTCAGACGCATCAACAATTTGTTGATGATAATATGTTGATGGGGACATCCTCAGTTCAAGAATCCCGAGGTATCAAAAAGGGACTCGATCTCTTCCTTCTGGCCAGTGGTCTGGAAATCAATAAAGAAAAATCTCATGTGTTCTTCTTTAACACCTCTCGGGTGGCCAAAAGAAATATTCTTCGTATTCTGGATTTTTCAGAAGGAACTCTACCATCAAAATATCTAGGAGCACCGTTAGCAGAGTCTACCATCAAACAGGTTTCATGGAAGGAACTTCTAGACAAAATGAAGCAGAAACTGACCCATTAGACCTATCGTGCTCTGAATTTTCCAAGTCGTATGGTTCTGGTCAAAGCTGTCCTGCAAGCTATGCCTCTGTATCTCTTCTCGGTGCTCTCAGCACCTAAAGCGGTCTTGAAACAAATAAGGGACATCCAAAGAAATTTTCTCTGGAGAAGCACTGATGATCGCCGAAAATGGGCTCTGGTGGATTGGGTTACGATTTGCAGGCCTAAGGAGGTTGGGGGGCTTGGCTTCCGGGATCCAATCAGCAGCAAAAAGGTGATGGGAGCGAAGATATGGTTGCGATGGGTGACACACACTTCTGAACCTTGGGCCATGGTCTGGCATCATAAGTATGCTCACCTTTGGCCAAAAAATCAACTCATTCGCTATGACCGAACTCCTCCAGGGTCTCATATCTGGACGATGGCCCAACAGAACTGAGATTTAGTTCAGAAACATAGCTTTTGGGAGATTCGTGACGGCCGAGAAGCCTTCTTCTTGATGGATGCATGGCAACAACAAGGGAAGCTGGCTGAATTAGTTGGAATAGATGACCTTCAGATACAACTCCAACAGTGTGGCAAGGAAAAAGTCAGGGATTTATGGATTTCCCATGCACCTGACGAAGTCCATCGGACATGGCTATCAAAAGAATGGTGGCAACATCTGATTCTAGAAGATAGACTGGAAGACTTCTTCAAGGAACTCACCAGCCGCAAGATTCCCATTGTGGAAAGCCCGGATGTGATTAGATGGGGATATACCAACAGAGGAACCTTTTCGATCAAAGAGGCCTTTCACATTCAACAGAATGGGGAGGGCTGCCAGCAGGAGGAAAAATGGAAAAAAATCTGGTACAATAATTTCTGGCCGAAGATAACATCCTTTTGTTGGATTTTAGTCCGGCATAGGATCCTCACCTGGGACAACCTCCTCAAAAGGGGTATGCAAAGGCCCTCTTGTTTTGTTTATTGCTTCTCAGCCCTCGAAACTTTAGATCATCTCCTCGAAGCTTGCTGGTTTGCCTCAGAGCTATGGGACAGAGGTGAACAGCGATTCAAAAGATGGGCTCGCATTGAAGGAAATGTATCAGAAACCATTGCCAACTGGCCCCCTAAGATCTTTAAAAATGCAATCCTAAACCGAATGTGGGAGCTCTTCCTGGGGTTTCTTGTCTGGGAACTATGGAAGGAACATAATGGGCGTATTTTTGAAGGAAAGAGCCGATCTTCTGACAAAGTTTGGCTCAATATAGAGACTCACCTCAAAGAAACTCTAAGTCTGACCCCTTGGACTGCGGAGGACTTCAAAGCCGAGACTCAGGAACATCTTATTTTGAATGAATGGGGGGGGGGTCAACTCGATCCCGACCTACCAGGGAGAGACTCATGCTCACTTGGTGACCAGGAAAAGCTCGGATTGCTGGTCGCCCCCTGAGGCGGGGTCTTACAAGTTAAACTTTGACGGGGCAGCAAAAGGGAATCCGGGGCCGGCTGGTTTTGGAGGAGTAGCTTGTAACCACGAGGGACAGATGCTGGGGATCTTCTGGGGAGATCTTGGCGACAGTACAAATAATCTGGCTGAGTTGGAAGGTCTGGTGCATGGCCTAAAATGGGCAACGGACTTCGGATGGTCCCCGTTGATTGTGGAAGGAGACTCGCGACTTATCATTTCTATGGTAACCAGACTCCAGGCAGGCTCTTCAACTTCTAAGATTTCTCAGAACTGGAGATGGGAGAGTAGAATTGAGAAGTTGTTTTCTATTCTTCAAGCATTCCGGGCGGTCACTTTCATGCATATTAGGCGCAAAGGAAATTCAGTGGCGGATGCAGCGGCCAACAAAGGTGTAAGGGCAGGGATCTCTTTCCAATCGGCGCTCCCCAATCAGGTGGAGGAAAGGGATTTTTTCCACCAATGTCAAGCTCTTGCTGAGGCCGATTACAACAGCCATGTAAGGCTACTCTCAACGTCGACCTCTTTGGTTCCCTCGTCAGCTGAGCTTGGTAGTTCAATGTTGAGTGATCGACAGGCACAGATGGCTAGGCATTGGACGTTTGTTCCATGAAGGAGATCAGGGACACGCTGGAGAGTGCAAGGAAGACAACGGTTAGATCAGAAGGCACTGGGTTTGGTGATCATTTCGCTGGCTGAAAGTGAGTTCGAGAAGGCAGGGCAGGAGAAGCAGGCGAAATTGTTAATGAGCACTTGTTAGTTGTGCACCAGTCAGTTGAGATGTATGCTGGGACCTTTACCCACAACAATCAAAACTTTCTTATGAACAGTATGGCAATAGAAAGTATGAACGGGTCTGGTCGGTTTATAGATTTGCTGGCTTCATGAACAGCTTGTAGTGGGGAGTCAGGTGGCCTCCATGGCACCTTTTGGATCATTGTAATTTTATTTTCATAACTTAATAGATGGTTTTTAGCTTATTAACAAAAAAGAAAAGATTAAATTCATTTTTATATTATACAGTTACTCTCAATCATGCTATAAATATATTAGAAGGTAAAGTACATAATGTAGGAATGATGAGTTATTTGGATTTTCTAGGATAAAAGATAAGTTGAATACTATATGTTGATATTAAGGATTGATTTGAAATTCAAGTAATTTATAAAAGTTATTTAGTTAGGAAACTTGAAGCTACTTCTCGATAAGAGATTAGTTGAATTTGAGTAAAGTTATAAGCATTTTAATTCCTCCGTGAATTAAATCCTTCTAATTTAATATGGCTAACTCATTTGAGTTGTTATACGATATTTTATTAAAAAAATTTACCCCATTCTTCAAAACAATAATGATGGAATTGAGTTTGTTACTATCAATAACATTGAAAAATGTAATGGTTAAGTAAACATATCCACTGTAATGGTATTAGTTAATGACTAAAAGTAGGTTGGTAAATGAAAGGAAGATATTTATCTAAATATAAGTAGGAGAGTCAATGTGCACAAGGATTACAAATATTCTCTATATAATGAATCCCAACTATCTATTAACAAATTGTAATTAATCTTCCAAATGAACAAACATGATGAAACAACCCCACTTCAATTGAATAGAGAGGAGTGAATAAAAGTGATAAAATATCTAAATATAAATTGAACAATATCTAAAAGATAGAAATGCAAGTTGCCCATAAATAGTTTCCAAAAATGCCATGGTCTACATGGGAGACAACTAGGTTTCATGCATTTAGGTGTTACTTTAACATATATGATCATGTTTTTTTGTTTTTGTGATTGTCTCCATTTTAATAGTCATCATAGCCACTTACAATTTTAAATCCCACTCCTAGTAAATATGGATGAATAGTTAGGGTTTTAATTAGGTTTTAACTTTAATAGGTCTTGGTAATGGACAATATATTGGAATTCATAATATAAGATATTTTCTCTATTAATATATTTTGATCATTTTTTCCATAACACCTACATTGAAGAACAATCCCAAAAATATTTGAGATTATTGGAAGAGTAAAACCATATGCATTTATCTAATATACCCACTAGATTAGGCTAGATATCCACCAACACACATTCATCATAAAACATAATAAAATGAAGAAAATATGTTGTAGACCTATATTTTCAAATATGCAGGAAAAAGTAAAAGAAATTGTATCATTTGTTAAGAAAAAAATTATTTTGTGTGGTTGTAAGATTCATTTGTGATTGCATGTAGCATCGACCAAATAGAGTTTGATATGTCTGCAATCACGTTCACACTCCCATGCATTTGGGCATCAACATTAATATGCATAATCACAACTATGACAGGTTTAAGCCACACCATATCTCAAATGCATCAAGAGGTGGGTTTCTTTATTTACCAAATCCTCGGTTTCATCTTGCCTGTAGTTATCATAAAATGAAATTTTTGGTTTTTATTTTGTTTTTCAGTGATAAACCAATAAAGTAGTCATTCAATACATAGCAATAATTCTCATTCAAAAATGATATTAATTCCACAACTGGCTAGACATGAATGTGGTTCTAGGTTGGTGTGGATACGAAACCTAAATTAGGTTTTCGCAGTTCCATTAATTTGCATGTATGCCTGCGCCTCTTTGGTATCACGCCTTTGAAACATCGAATCCTCTGTACAGGGTTACAACGACTGTATTGTACATAAATTTGAATGATTGCATATTATTTAAGGTATATTATAGGTGTTATATGCCTTTAGTGGAGCGATAACATATATTTTGTAATAACGGGAACCGATTAACCCTAGAAACCTGACCAGTTAATCTTATGTCTTTTCTCTTTTATTTATAACTTATGAAGTAAATTTGTCCTTATCCATTTAATTCTTACGATGTAATCAGATACTGTAGTTGCGGATAGTTTGATTACTTATTCTTTAGAGGTCGATTTCTTTTAGAAAGAGAAAGAGTTTATGTTATGTTTTATATGTGCATATTTTTAAGCTTTAAATAGGTGATTTAACGCAGTTGAACAAATCCGTGGTGCTGGGAAATGTTGTAAAGTATGTGAAGCAACTGCAGGATAGGATCAACATAACAAAAAATAACATAGAATAGTTTTTCCCTCTTCGTTCCATTAGTCGAGTACATTCCCCCTCTGTAAGTGATTCGATATTCTATGACACTAACCAAGGAAACAATTTATTTTATCCATCTCATCCTTATTTTAAATATCTTTGCATCCCATTCACAGGGATATATATGCGGGTCATCATCGATTTTTGGTTATGATAAATCCTTACCCTATTGCTTGAACCAAGTGAGGCTTTGAATCGATCAACATATTGACCTAAATGAATTCATTAACCAAGGGAAGGGCTTTGTGTAGTTAGAGATGCAATATAACAGCTGATATATAGCCAAGGGAAGGGCTTCGTGTAGTTAGAGATGCAATATAACAGCTGATATATAGGTGTGGCTAGAACTGAGTATACTAGGAGATAATGTTTTTGAAGAAAGGAGAGGCAGGATTGAAGTGTCCTACTTAGAAACCCCAATAGCTGATATATAGGTGTGGCTAGAACTGAGTATGCTAGGAGATAATGTTTTTGAAGAAAGGAGAGGCATGATTGAAGTGTCCTACTTAGAAACCCCAATAGCCACTAAAAATATCAATTGATTCACGAAGTGTAGAGTGAAGGTTCTCCACCATAGTAAGGAAAGGGCTGGCACACAACAAAAAAATATCCAATCTTGCACAAAAACACAAATCCTCCAAGGTTAGAATTTTTTAAGGAGGAAGAAATGGTTAATATTCTCACATCATAGAGGGTGAAATATATATAACTCTTAGAAATTGCAATTGGCTAGAATTTTTAATGAGAAAAAATGGTTATTTTTTTTATTTTACAAAAACATAGAGGGTGAAATATATAAGTCTTAGAAACCACCATTGCTAGAAATCAAGGGCGGTTGAGGGATCTAGAAACTACCATTCATCAAAATTAGGGGCGAAGGGGCAAAGGAAGCTCTAGAAACCACCGTTATTGAAAATTAGAGGCGAAGGAAGCTCTATAAACCACCATTTGTAGAAATCACGGAATGTGGACATGAAGATTATGAAAGAGCCAAACTTACAGCAATAGCATAACTGCAACAGTACAACAAACAATAACACATAAATTTTATTCAACACACGAAAACATTTTTTATTATTTCCTTCACACTTAATCAATAGTCTGCACAACTAATTTCTCACATAGTTCTTACATTGCATAAAAACCTAACTCAGTCTAGTTAGATATAGATTTCTATAGATTTCTGCCAATTTATTTTATTCTTCACAGCATTAGCATGTACTAAAGTTTGTTGCTAATTATTTAGTTAACACATGCGAACTAAAAATAAAATAGATAGTTACTGTCAATGATTCTACACATCATCAATTATTAACATACTCCCCCTTAATGCTGAGAGCACTCATAATAATATCTATGAGATTCAAAAACTGAGCCTTTGAAACAACCTTAGTGAAGATGTATGTTATTTGTTTTTGAGTGATGATATATTTCAATTGCACTTTCTTCTTTTGCACCAAATATTGAATAAAATGATACTTCAAGTTAAAAAAATTGTCCTTCTATGGTGTACTGGATTCTTACCCAATTTGATGGCACTCATTATATCACATTAAATTATTGTAGGCTGAATTTGTTTTTCTTCAATTTCTTTGAGAAATTTTCTAAACCATAATTCTTTTGTACCTACTAGCATGATTGCAACATACTCTTCTATGGAAGAAAGATAAACTTTTCTTTGCTTCTTTGAGCTCCAAGTGATCAAACCAAAACCAAAAGAAAAAATAGTTACATCATGTAGACGTTTGGTCATCCAAACTACCTCCCCAATCAAAATCATTGAATCCAACCAATTCAAAACACTTAGAAGTGTACTCATTGTTAGAATAATCAACCCATAGTTAGCTACCTTAGACATTAATTAATCCATTTTTGTCTTATTTGCCTAGTTTCCAATATTCCACTCTATGCAAGTAGTCTTCCACATGTCCTAGAAGTCAAACTTGTTAAAATTGAGTCATGGAACGCTTGGGAAACTTCCTGGAATCCATATTTAGCATATCTTCTTTATTCCGGATCGTCCCTAGTGCATATCTACTTTTTCTGCTAAGTTTCCTGCTTTATTGAGATTTATGGAAAAAGGGAAAGTAAGACTAGGTGTAGTTGACTTGTTTTTTGCCCTCATCATCCTCCATTCTTTTCTCCTAATAAAAGCATGTATGAGTTTTCTTTCCATCACTTATTAGCTTTCCTACTTGACTTTGCCAATTCGTGATCCTCTAGGTAGATTTGGAAACTGTTTTATGCACATATGGGGGATTTGACTAGATTTAGTAAGCCTACGTTTTGACTATTTCAAATGGCATTCTTATGCATTCGAATCTCTCATGTAATTATATTGTAACAGCCTATGACTTCATAAGGTTCGCTATTGTACACTTATTCAATACAGATTAGTGTTATGCTCCAATTTTAGTCTCATTTGTGTGTAAATTTGCATGTTTGATTAGCAATTGTTCTATCACTTGGGTTTAACTTCCACATGGTATCAGATCCTTTGTAGATCGATTTCTCTCCTTCCATATTGCTATTGTAGGTTTGACATCTTGACTGGGAGCAAATTCTGCGGGTTGAAGGGCATAGTTCAGAGCTATCGATCAATCTCACAAGATCATCTTGACTCCATTTAATTTCTTTGAATGGAAAGCAGAGATGGAGATACTGTTGAGAGCGAAGGGTCTCTATAGGGTGACTATGTAAATTGAGGCAGAGCCCAATGCAGTTGCAGAGAGAATTAAATGGCACAATAGGAGGGATGAGGCCTATAGTCTTCTGTGTCTGAGCATATCTAGAGACCTCCTCTTCCATATTGATGGATTGACATCACCTAATGAAGTGTGGGAGAAGCCTGTATATCTTTTTGGTAAGACAGATGAGATGAGAGGACATCAAATTGAGAATGAATTGATCTCTTTGAGTCCCAGCAGCTTCAAATCCCAACAACTCTACTTTTCCAAGTTTAAAGCCCTTGTTTTACAGCTAAAACAATGTGGAATTGAAAAGAAGGAAGAGCAGCTAGTTTTGGCCATACTATCGAAGCTTGGCCCTGACTATTCAGTGTTTGTTTCGACCTTCCATGACACCAAGTTGATAGCTCGAGCCTGGAATATGCCTATGCTTGCAGAGTTCATGGAATCCCTCACACAAGAATAAGATAAACTGGTGATGATGGGCACCATCAAACCTTCCAAAGACCAAGCTTTGGTTGTTGGAGATTCAAGGGTGGATTTAAAAGGCAAGAAGAAAGCTAAGAATCCACCTGAACAAAAGAGAGACAAGAACAAGTCTCAAGAGGAGCCCCAAGGCTCCAAGAAGAACTTCCAGAAGAAGAAGAACAAAGGAAAAATGAGCAAGTGCGCATACTGCAGTAAGGGATATCATCCTGAAAGCTCCTGTGTGAAGAAGATGTTATGGTTAACCTTGACTTGAGATCAAGTCAAAGGTGGTTAGGTATAGCACATGGTTTGGGCACATGGTTTGTTGTAGCCCATGGTATTGTCCCATGGTATTGCATGTGATTAAGCCTTTATAAGGCTTGAGGAGGCTCCATTGTAATTGTACTGGATGTGGGCATTGTATGTGCTGGAAGAGAGATTGTGAGAGTGTGAAGAGGAAGTGTAGCGGATTTGCTGCAGGGTGTATCCCTCCATCTTTCTGGACTAAAATAAAAGGACTAGCAAATTTGTTTGTGGACGTAGCCCATCATTTGGGTGAACCACGTTATATCTGTGTCTCTCTGTAATGTTTAATGTGTTTTTGCATCTTGCTTATTGATTTAACTGTATAATTGTTATTGCTCTATGGTCCTATTTTTCTAACAATTGGTATCAGAGCCAAAAGGTCTATTTGGTTTGTAAACTCGCAGGAAATAAGGGTTCCTGGTTTGAGTGGGAGCAATGGCGGAAGAAGGAAAGTTTAGGGTCGATAAATTTAATGGCCAAAACTATCAGTTATGGAAGATGCAAATGGAGGACTATCTGTACCAGAAAGATCTGTACCTACCATTGGGCGAAAAAGAAAAACAGCCAGCGGCTATGAAGGATGAAGAATGGGAGGTTCTTGACAGAAAGGCACTAGGAACAATAGGACTATGCCTGGCTTCATCAGTGGCCTTCAATATTTAAAAAGAAATAACAACAGAGGGTGTGATCAGCGCATTGAGTAAGCTATACGAAAAACCCTCACCTTCTAACAAGGTATTTTTAATGAAGCTTTTATTTAATATGAAGATGTCGGAAAGTGGATCTGTTGCTAACCATTTAAATGAGTTTAATACACTTGCGAGTCAGTTATGTTTTGTAAAAGTGAAATTTGATGATGAGTTTAAGGTTCTTCTAATCTTGTGCTCATTGCCAGAAAGCTGGAATAGCTTGGTCATGGTTGTAAGTAACTCTGTCCCTAGTTCAAACACTCTTAAGTTTGATGATGTTGTTAGTGTTATTCTTAGCAAGGAAATGCAAATGAAAAGCACAGGTGAGACATTAGGTAATGCATTGACCATGGAGAGCAGAGGGAGAGAAAAGGAGAGAGGAAGAAGCCCAGGAAATTGTGACAAGTCTAAAAAGGGAAGATCCAAGTCCAGATTCGAAAAAATAGAATGATGGAACTGTGGTAAGAAAGGACATCTAAAGAAAGACTGCAGAGCACCAAATAAGAAAGGTCAGAGGCAGTAAGAGACTACCCAGGAAGCTAATGTAGCAGGTGATGTGTTACAAGATGCTTTGATTCTTGCATTAGATAATACTAGTGATTACTGGGTAGTAGATTCAGGGGCTTCATGTCATACTACACCCCATAGGAAATTCTTTTATGATTATGTTCAAGGTGATTTTGGGCATGTGTTATTGGGGGATGATGAACCATGTAAAATTGTTGGAAAGGGTAAGGTACGGATTAAACTAAATAATGGAAATGACTGGTTGCTAAAGGATGTAAGGCACATTCCTGCTATGAAAAGAAATCTGATCTCAACAGGGTAGTTGGGAGATGGCGGTTGTTTGTCTCTGTTTGGAGAAATGTGGTGGAACGTCACTAAAGGATCAATGGTAATTGCAAAAGAAAATAGGATAGGTACATTATATTTATATATTTATGTCCTCATAACACTGATTATTCTATTTCTATAGCTTCCACAGAAATAGGTGCAGCATTGTGGAATCATAGGCTTGGCCACATGAGTGAGAAGGGGATGCAGATTCTCCACTCAAGGAAACTGCTTCCATATTTGAAGCAGGTAAGTTTGGAATTTTGTGAGAACTGTGTTTATGGAAAACAGAAGAGAGTTAGATTTCTCAGGGTTGGGAAACAAAAGAAGAGTGAAACGTTAGAGCTTGTCCATATAGATGTATGGGGACCATCTCATGTACAATCTCTTGGTGGCTCTCGTTATTATGTTACTTTTATTGATGATGCAACTAGAAAAACTTGGGTTTATTGCATTAGATAGAAATGTGATGTGTTTGATAATTTTAAGAAGTGGAAAGCTTTGGCTGAGAATGAGACAAGAAAAAGGTTGAAATGTCTTAGATTTGATAATGAAGGCGAGTACTGCAGCAAGGAGTTTGACAGTTACTGTTCACACAATGGGATTCGCAGAGAGAAGACAGTCCCTGGAACACCCCAAGAAAATGGCGTGTCAGAAAGGATGAACAGAATGATCATGGAGCATGCAAGGTGTATGAGATTGCATGCAGGGTTGCCCTTACATTTTTGGGATGATGCTATAAACAATGCTGTTTATTTAATAAACAGAGGGCCTTCAAGCGCTTTGGATGGTGGAATTCCAGAGTAGGCATGGACAGGTAAACAGGTAAAATACTCATTTCTGAGAACTTTTGGTTGTGAAGCATTTGTCCATATTGACAAATATGATAGAACAAAGCTTGAGGCTAAATCCAAGAAATGTACCTTTATTGGATATGAGGTTGATGATTTTGGTTATCGCTTATGGGATCTTAAAAATCGCAAAATCATTAGGAGTAGAGATGTAGTATTCAATGAAAAGGTCATGTACAAAGATCAGTTGCAGGGAAAGAAAGAAGAAAAGGAAAACACAGAGTACACAGTGCTTGATGAAATCAAAGAAAATGAAGTTCCAAAAGCACTAGAAAATCAAGAGCAACAATAGGTACCTGAAACTCCTGCAATTGTAAGAAGTTCTACCACATTAAGTAGACCCCCTGAACGATTCTCTCCTTCACTGTATTATTTATTGATGACTGATTCTGGTGAACCAGAATGTTTTGAAGAAGCAATGCAGGTAGAAACTAGAAAGAAGTGGGAGCAAGGCATGGATGAGGAGATGGACTCATTGGTAAGAAACCAGACTTGGGATTTGGTTAAGTTGCCTACAGGAAAAAGGGTATTGCAGAATAAATGGGTTTACAGGTTGAAGGAAGAAGATGGAGGAAAGAAGCGGTACAAGGCTAGACTTGTTGTAAAGGGGTTTGCACAAAAGAAAGGTATAGACTTTGATGAAATATTTTCTCCTGTTGTTAAAATGACTTCAATTAGAACTATTTTAATTCTAGTGGTGGTAGAATATTTGCATCTTGAACAATTACATGTAAAAATGGCCTTTCTCCATAGAGATTTGGAGGAAGAGATTTATATGCAGTAGCCACAAGGGTATGAGGTCAAAGGGAAGGAGAATTTGGTTTGTAGGTTGAAGAAGATCTTGTATAGCCTGAAGCAAGCTCCAAGGCAGTGGTATTTAAAATTTGATAAGTTTATGACAGAACAAGGTTATGATAGATGTCATTCTGACCACTGTGTTTATTTCAAGAGGCTAGCTAACGGAAGGTATATTATCTTGTTATTGTATGTGGATGACATGATTGTTGCAGGGTCTAACATGCAGGATATAAATGTACTCAAAAGAAAACTAGCTAAATCATTTGCGATGAAGGATTTGGGTGCTGCAAAGAAAATCCTTGGTATGAGAATAAAAAGAGACATGAAAAATCACAAATTGACATTGTCTCAAGGTGAGTACATAGAAAAGGTGTTGCAGAGGTTTAGAATGCAGAATGCAAAACCAGTCAGCACACCTTTGGCAAGCCATTTCAAACTAAACAAGCATATGTGTCCAGAGACACAGGAAGAGATAGATTACATGTCAAAGATTCCCTATTCATCAGCAGTTGGGAGCTTGATGTATGCCATGGTGTGCACAAGACCAGATATTGCACACGCAGTGGAAGTTGTGAGCAACTATATGAATAATCCAGGTAAAGAGCATTGGAAAGCAG
Organism: Pseudotsuga menziesii; assembly: GCA_001517045.1. Lineage (NCBI taxonomy): Eukaryota > Viridiplantae > Streptophyta > Pinopsida > Pinales > Pinaceae > Pseudotsuga > Pseudotsuga menziesii. Next base: position 166,150 of record LPNX010662116.1, read on the forward strand.
TACAGTAGATTCTCAGGTATTTGAGAGGTACCACTTCTCATGCATTATGTTTTGGAGGTTCAGACACTGTTCTATAGGGATATGTTGATGCAGATATGGCTGGTGATAAAGACAACAGGAGGAGCACCACAGGGTATGTGTTCACTATAGGTGGAACAACAGTAAGTTGGATTTCAAAACTGCAATAGGTTGTTGCACTTTCAACAATGGAAGCAGAGTATGTTGCTGCTACAGACGCTAGTAAGGAGATGATTTGGTTACAGAGGTTCATGGAAGAATTGGGTAAGAAACAGGAGAATAGTAGGCTATACAGTGATAGCCAGAGTGCCATTCATCTTGCAAAGAGCTCAGTCTGTCATTCAAGGACTAAACATATAGAACTCAAGTACCACTTCATAATATCTGTTCTAGATGAAGAACTGTTAAAACTGGCAAAAGATTCACACTAGCCAGAATCCTGCAGACATGTTGACAAAGGGAGCAACCAGAGAGAAATTGAGTTCCTGCTCGATTTCTATTGGCCTTAAAGCATGAAGGTGAAAAGAAGAAATTTTCCAAGTCAAAGGTCCAGCAAGTACAGCAGCGGTAGAGTTGCTGTGATTAGTCATGATGAAGGCACATAAAAAAAAATGTAATGGAGTGGTTTGCATGTAAATGGGCATATGGATGTAAGACCTGGTAAGGCATGCATACCCCTGGTAACTCACCGGTAAAGTCGGGAGATAGACCTAGGTGATGGGGGGGTGTATGTAAGATTCCTCGATAAATACTTGAGGGGAGTTGGTGATTACTCCAAGTCAAGTTTAAAGGGGGGGTTGTTAGGGTTAACCTTGACTTGAGATCGAGTCAAAGGTGGTTAGGTCTAGCACATGGTTTGGGCACATGGTTTGTTGTAGCCCATGGTATTGTCCCATGGTATTGCATGTGATTAAGCCTTTATAAGGCTTGAGGAGGCTCCATTGTAATTGTATTGGATGTGGGCATTGTATTGTTCTGGAAGAGAGACTGTGAGAGTGTGAAGAGGAGGTGCAGCGGTTTTGCTGTAGGGCGTATCCCTTCATCTTTCTGGACTGAAATAAAAGGACTCGCAAATTTTTTTGTGGACATAGCCCATCGTTTGGGTGAACCACGTTATATCTGTGTCTCTTTGTAATGTTTAATGTGTTTTTGCATCTTGTTTATTGATTTAATTGTATAATTGTTATTTCTCTGTGGTCCTATTTTTATAACAAAAGAAAACTGACATGTTGACCCAACTCCTGGAGAAGAATAACATCTCCCTTCCTGATTGCTCAAAGAAGAGGCAAAGAGAATCAAATTCAGAGGATAGAGAGATAGTACATGCATTGGTTGTTGGAAGATCAAGCTCACCTAGCTTCATCATAGACTTTGAAGATTCAATACATATGGTTTCTACCAAGGAGGCATTGTCCTCGCTTGACATGTCGAAAGGTCCACCAATAGTGCTGGGAGATGACTCTCTCACTGACAGTTTGGGCAAAGGAAGGATTGATCTTGACCATGGTAAGTTCAGTAATGTATTGTATGTTCCAGGTCTCGCCTCTAACCTCTTTTCAATGTATCAGATGACCCACAAAGGGTCTCCAAAGAAGGTCATATTCTCCCCTGATGATGTTGAGATCACAGAGATGTCAAATGGTAAAGTCATTGCAAAAGGAGTTGTAGATCACACTTCGAAGATATACATGTTTTCACTTTTTATGCCCTACTCAAACCCCTCTGCTCTTCTGATTCATGTTAATGAGGAAAGCAAGCTTTGGCATGAAATATTTGGCCATATTAACTATAAGTATCTTTTTGATCTAAGTGAAAAAGAAATGGTCATAGATTTACCAAATATTAAATTTTCCAACGGAGTCTGTCAAGGTTGTATCCTAGGAAAACATCGAGAGCATAAATTTGAGAGAGTTAGTCATGAGAGAACCTCTGCACCTCTTGAGTTGATCCACAGTGATCTTGTTGGTCCATTTCCTCATATGTCACCGAGTTAAGACAAATATGCATTGAACTTCATAAATGAATTTTCTAGGTATTGTTGGGTTTACTTCCTGAAGCATAAGTCTGAATTTTTTTGCCTCTTCAAAGTCTTTAAGGATTTGGTTGAAAACTAGTCTGGGAGGAGACTCAAGATCCTCAGATATGACAATGGTGGTGAGTATGTCAAGTCTAAGTTCATTCAATATTATGAATATGCAGTTATTCATATGCAGCATTCAATCCCTTACACACCACAGCAAAATGGTGTTGCTGAGAGAAAGAACAGATCACTGAAGGAGATGGCAACCTGTATGATGGAGGCTAAGACTTTTCCACCAAAGTTTTGGGCCAAGGCTATAAACTGTGCATCCTATATCCAGAATAGTTTTCCTCATAAATAGATTGATGGTATGACTCCTTTCGAAGCTTGGAGTGGGCACAAGCCATATGTGACCCATTTCAGGATTTTTGGCTCAAAGGCTTGGGCTAGAATTCCAACAGAAAAGAGGAATGCTTTGCAGCCCCAAAGCCAAGAGTGTCTATTTGTTGGGTACTCTGAAGATTCAAAAGGGTACAAGATGATCAATTTGAGCACAAACAAATCCTTTATTGAAAGGAGTGTTTAGTTCCAAGAAGAGCCTTTAGCAGCAGTTGAAGTTGGAGAGTCTTCTTCACCACTAGAACCATTAAATGTAAGTGAAGAGACAAATGAGTTTGTTGATTCTGATATGTATTATAATGATGATCTAATTGCAGATATTGACAGTCCTACAAGACCAAAATGGGCAGAAAATACCATTCATGTAGCTGGGGAACTAACTGGAAATACTAGTGATCCTAGGAGGACTAGATCTCAGTTTGAGAGTGCCCTGTGTATGAAAGACCCTTTGTTTGCAGAGAAGTGATATCTGATGGTTGAATCAGAACCACATACATATGAATATGAAGCACATGATCCAATATGGAAAATATCCCTGAAAGAAGAATTCATCTCACTCCAGAAGAACAACACTTGGGAACTGGTTGATCTTTCCCCAGGGAGGAAGCTAGTTCAATGTAAGTGGGTTTTCAAAACTAAGTTTGCTGCCGATGGTTCACCTTTGAAATATAATTCAATATTGGTATCCAAGTTCTACTCATAGGTACATGGTATTGAATACAATGATACGTTTGCACGAGTGGCAAAGATGGACTCCATCAGGCTAGCCTTAGCCATTGCAGCTTCGAAGCAGTGAGAGGTACATCACATGGATGTGAAGTGTGCTTTCCTGAATGGAGATATTACTGAAGAGATTTAAATACAGCAGCCTCAATGGTTTTTTTCTAATCCATCTTTTGTGTGCAGGTTAAAGAAATCATTGTATGGGCTTAAGCAAGCCCCTAGGGCTTGGTATGCCAAGATTGATGGCTTTTTGCTATCATTGAGTTTTGTTCAATGAAAGTATGATCCTAATGTTTCTTTGAAGTTGATTCATGGTTCTTTGATTATTATTGTCTTGTATGTTGATGACCTTTTTATTACAGGAAGTTCAAAGAAAGAAATTGCCTCCTTGAAGGATGCAATGAACCATGCATTTTCTATGACTGATTTGGGGTTGTTGAGCCAATTCTTGGGTCTCGAAATTGCTCAATCCCAAAATGGAATAAAAGTACATCAGTCCAAGTATGCTTTATATTTTCTGAACAATTTCAACATGAAAGATTGCAAGCCAAGCGAGACTCCCTTCCTTTCAGGAGTTAAGCTTGAAGAAGCAGGTTCTTCTCCTATGGAAAATAATACATTGTATAGGCAATTGATTGGGTGTTTTCTGTACCTTACACACACTCAACCTGATATTTATTATGCATTAAGTGTGGCCTCAAGATACATGGATCAGCCTCATGAGATCCATTGGAGAGCATCCAAAAGGATCCTTAACTTTGTTCAGGGAACAACAACTCATGGGATCTTCTACAAAGCTAAATCTGATCTTGATTTGATTGGGTTTACTGACAGTGATTGGGCAGGTGACAACAAAGATCGAAAGTCAACATCATGATACGTGTTCATGCTTACTGAAGGACCAATCATCTATAGAAGCAGAGTACAGAGGAGTTGTAAATGCAACAACTCAATGTTTATGGTTGCAGGCGATACTTGGTGAGTGTGGCCTCGAATCAGAGTCTTCAACTATTATCTATTGTGATAATCAAAGTACCATTCGAATAAGCAATTATCTAGTTCAGAGACAGATAATCAAACACATTGAGATCCATATGCACTACATCAGACAACTTGTGCATGATGGCACCGTTCACCTACTCTTCTGTGCATCTTCAAAACAAGTAGTAGACATCTTCACCAAAGTTTTTTGTGAGAATACATTCAGCAATCTCAAATCACTGTTGGGGATTGCTGATCATGCTATGAAGCTTGATTGATGACAATATTTTCAAATTTTGTTTTACTATCCATGTTTAAGGGAGGATTTTCCCACTGGGTTTTTGCCTCTTTCCTTGGTTAAATGGACATGCAGTATGTAAAGGGTGACTAAGCCTTGTTGCTAGGACCTATAGTTTTCTGATATTTACTCATAAAGTTATGATTAATGGGGCTGTTAGAATAATCAACCCATAGTTAGCTACCTTAGACATTAATTAATCCATTTTGTCTTATTTGCCTAGTTTCCAATATTCCACTCTATGCAAGTTGTCTTCCACATGTCCTAAAAGTCAAACTTGATAAAAATGAGCCATGGAGCACTTGGAAAACCTCCTAGAATCCATATTTAGCATATCTGCTTTATTCCAAATCCTCCCTAGCACATATCTGCTTTTTTTGCTAAGTTGCCTGCTTTATTGAGATTTATGGCAAAAGGGAAAGTAAGACTAGGTGTAGTTGACATGTTTTTTTCCCTCATCATCCTCCATTCTTTTCTCCTAATAAAAGCATGTATGAGTTTTATTTCCATCACTTATTATCTTGTCTACTTGACTTTGCCAATTTGTGAGCCTCTAGGTAGATTTGGAAACTGCTTTATGTACCTATGGGGGATTTGACTAGATTTAGTAAGCCTACTTTTTTACTATTTCGAATGGCATCCTTATGCATTCGAATATCTGATGTAATTATATATTGCAGCAGCCTATGACTTCATAATGTTGGCCATTGTACACTTATTCAATACATATTAGCGTTATGCACCAATTTCAATCTCCTTTGTGTGTAAATTTGCATGTTTGATTAGCAATTTTGTGAGTGCAATTGTTCTATCACTTGGGTTCAACTTCCACATTCATGAATGTCAAAATTTAAATTTCCTTTCACATATGTGATAATTATTTTAGCTTCCTTCATATGCATTTAAGATGTCTTTGTCATATACCTAGAAACAAGTGAAATTGAATAAGCAATATCAAGCCTTATGTGGGATAGAAACATCAAGATTCTAAAAACACTTCTCTAAGTCATATCATCAACTATTTTAGCACCATCATTTCTACACAACTAAACTCCTTGAAAAGTTAGAGTGGAGGTTGGTTTGCAATCAGCCATATCAAATGTCTTCAACATGTCCTTTGCATACTTTGTCTGAAAAATAAATATTTCATCTTCAGTTTGATGTGTTAGGATTATTAATCCTCCCTTGACCATACTGTCTATTATATTATTTATCCTAGATTAGGAGTTTTAATCAATTAATTGGGTCCACTATTACCATTGGGTACACTTGGCCTAATGGGGCCACATATACTATTTATTGGAGTGTGGGGAACACTGTTAGAGGTTAACTGCCACTTATTGCATGTGCATGCATCAGTTTGGTTGCCTCCTAGACCAATCCCTACATTTTAGGAGCCACTGGGAGTCCCAACACCAACCTCCATCAATCATTTGGAGTTGGAACTAGTTAAGCTTAGTTATATTCCAATTACTTTAAGTTATATCACAATTAGTTAGCTAGCACTAGTTATCCATGGTTGCATGTGGAGTAGGCACCTTTTCCCACCTACCACCTTAGTTAGACTGAGTTTACTAGTTATTACTAATTGTGTGAGTTGGTTAGACATCTCAGAGTTAATCTTTGGACTCTGATATTGATCGAGACACTATGAGCTAGCTAGTAAGTTAGGTACAGTCACATCCAGTGCGGAGATTTGAATTCATCCATAATCGATTCGAATTATTTTCCTATGTAAACTATTGTAACACCAGATTTAATTAATGATAGTGATACTGTAAATTCTTGAGCTACACTCATCTGTTTCATGTGTGGTTTGTTTTTTTCAGTTTGTATTTCCATTCTCCTTTTACTACAATCATAATTCAGAACTATTTGCTTGAATATATAAATGGAACTTCAATTCTAATATGATATCAAAGCCTTCTCAGGCAGGTTTCATGCTTGTTTCTCAGCATTGAACATCAGAAGCAGTTGGGTTTCCACAGAAGTCCCCGATGATGATTTGCTAGCTTTGAATTTACTTAGAGCAGCGGAGAGGACATGATGGACCCTAAAAATATGTTCATGTCCAGAGGAAAAGAATGATTCTAACTTAGTTCATATGTTTTATTGTTTTGCAGTGATATTTTACAAGTTCAACTTCATATGGATTCGATAATATCAGTTCCTCTTCTTACTCCATCCATAAGATATTCAAAATGGAAGTTGAAGATGGTTGCATCTCTAAAGAGGCAAGGTATTTATGAGGTATCTATTGGACTTGTTAAAGAGTCTTATGAATATGAGAATGACTGGATAAATGAAAATGATACTGTAAATTCCTGAGCAATACTTATATGTATCCCGTGTTGTTTGTTTTGTTCAGTTTGTATCTTCATTTTTCTTTACTGCAATCATAACTTAGAACTATCTGCTTGAATATCTAAACAAAATTCAATTTTAATATTCTATCAGAGCCATTTCAAGTAAGTTTCATGTTTGTTTCTCTCCATTGAACACGAGAAGTTGCTGGGTTTCCACAGAAGTCCCGCAAAGAGTGTGTTTCTTCCTCTGAATTTATTCAGAGTGGCAGAGTGGGTGTGAGTCAAGCAAGCTTCATGTTTTTCTCTATCCATTGAACACCACAATTTGCTGGGTTTTCACACAAGTCCCTCAAATAGTGCCTTTCTTCCTCTGAATTTATTCAGAGTGGCGGTGCGGGCGTCACTGACCCTGAGAAAGTGTTCATGTTGAGATGGAAGGCATGATTCTAAGATAGTTCAAGTATATTTGGTTTTGCAATGATATTTTGCAGGTTCAACTTGATATGGATTCGATATTATCACTTCCTCTTCTTACTCCATCCACAAGATATTCAGAATGGAAGTTGAAGATGATTGCATCTCTAAAGAGACAAGGTATCTATGAGGTATCTATTGGACTCGGTAAAGAGTCTTATGAATATGATAATGACTGACTAAATGATGGTGATAGAGCCTATGGAACAATATGTGAGGCCTTTTCTCCAAGCTTGCGCTACCTTATTGATTTTGTAGAATACCCAAAGGATCTCTGGACAGAACTAGATAGAACCTTTGGGAAGCATAATGAGTATCATTATAACACTTTGGAGAGCACAACCCACACCACAAGAGATATTTATTCAAAATTTTTGTCCTCTACTCTCCATGATGAAGTTGTTCAAGATGAAGAAGAATCAGATTCTTCCACACAACCAATTCAAGTTGAAGATAGTCTCCTTTGAGTCACTCCTTCTCCTGCTACTCAAGAAGTATATGATATATCTGATATCTCATCTCCTCACATGGATGATCCAGAAGAAGACATTAAAATATTTGTTATTGAATAAAATATCTCCTTCCATTCTATTCAAAATTTCTCAATTGATTCTTCTATTATAAATTATGTGCATAGTTTAACGGTGATTGCTCAAGGAAATGGAGAGGAATTTTATTTATCTCTCTCTAATGCTTTTACTAGTGTGCACATAAGTAATTATTTGGATATTTTGGAAATAATATCAGATTGTAGGAGTGATCCATTCACTCTCATTGATCTATAGCTTCCAACAAATTCGTGCATGATTGAAAGCATCGATACTCAGGGTTTTGAAGAAGGAGAAAACTGTGCATATACCATCTCGGTGGAGCACACTCTTGGATCGAATATGAACCTATTTGTATATCATATTATATTATTTGGATATGATCTGATATTTCTTTGTTCTATGGTTCAAGATATTTCAGCACTACTTGTACTTTTTCTCATCAATTTTGGTGTGAAGAATCAAGTACCAAAAATCTCTTACAAAATTTCTGCCGAGGATTTGATGTCAGTTTTCTCTCATGAGTTTGCTGATATTTTATTTGGTAAATATTTGGGTATTTTGGAAATAATTTAATATTCTAGGAGTGATCCATTCAATCTCATTGATCTTGAGCTTCCAGCAAATTCGTACATGATTGCATGCACCAATATTCATAATTTTGAAGAAGGACAAAATTGTGCATCTACCTTCTCGGTGGAGCAAACTCTTGGATATGATATGAGCTTATTTGGATCTGATATGATCTTATTTAGATATTATATGATATTATTTTTTTCAGGTTTTAAGTTTCAAGAGCTTTCAATAATTCTTGTAGCTTCTCTCATCAATTTTGGTCACGATAAATCAAGCACCGCAAGTCTCCTTCAATTTTGATGTTGAGGATTCGATGTTAGTTTTCTCTTACGAGTTTGCTGTTATTAGATTTTGTGAATTATTTGTTATTAATGAAGCTATATCAGATTATTTATCTCAAGCATTTTCTCTCCACATTCCTAGAGATTGTCTACCTTTGATCACATGCTCATCTCCTCACATATCTAGTAAAGTTGGAGACATTCTGCATCCGCCTAGATGCTTGCTCCTAAATCTTGGGGATGATTTTAACACACATTGTTCAATGTTAAAGGCTGAAATATATCAGTTGCTTGGGTGTTCCTCACATGGTTCAAATTCTGAGGCACCTTTTTTGTCTCATCAGTTGATTTTAGATGTTCTACATGGGTCCAGTTTTCACCGTACAACTGTTTATATTTTTGATTCAGTTGAGTACATTATTCTTCTTCCAAAGATGAATATTCCTCTAGATGTAAGAATTTTTTTGGATTCATAGGTTCACATGCACATATTCAGGATGTTGCTACAAAGAAGAGCTAGAATACTGCATTACTACTGCAAATTGCAACAAAATATTTTGCAAGTTGTTAAACTTGTATTTCTTGATTTCTGCTTATTTTGAGGGGGGTGGGTTCCCATGAGGTTTTCCCCTATTTCCTCGATTGTATTAAGCATCATTATGTATTTTAGATTGTAATTGGGGGACTTATGGCTTTGTTTCCAGGGCCCATAGTTGTCCAGGTTAGGATTCAGGGGGGTGTTAGGATTATTAATCCTCCCTTGACCATACTGTCTATTATATTATTTATCCTAACTTAGGAGTTTTAATTAATTAATTGGGTCCACTAGTACCATTGGGTCCACTTGGCCTAATGGGGCCACATATACCAGTTACTAGAGTGTGGGGAACACTGCTAGAGGTTAACTCCCACTTACTGCATGTATCCCTACATTTTAGGATCCACTGGTAGTCCTGACACCAACCACCATCAGTCAGTTGCAGTTTGAACTAGTTAATCTTAGTTAGCTTCCACTTACTTTTAGGTAGGTCACAGCCAGTTTGCTAGCACTAGTTATGCATGGCTAATGCATGGCTACATGTGGAGTAGGCGCCTTTTCCCATCTACCACCTCAGTTAGACTGAGTTAACTAGTTATTACTGATTGTGTGAGTTTGTTAGACATCTAGGAGTTAATCTTTTGACTTTGATATTGATCGAGACACTACGAGTTAGCTAGTTTGTTAGGTACGGTCACATCTAGCAGGGAGATTTGAATTCATCCCTAATTGATTCGAATTATTTTCCTATGTAAACTATTGTAACATTGGATTTAATTAATGACAATGATACTGTAAATTCCTGAGCTACACTCATCCATTTCCTATGTGGTTTTTTTTGTTCAGTTTGTATCTTCATTCTCCTTTTACTGCAATCATAATTTAGAACTAATTTCTTGAATATCTAAATGGCACTTCAATTCTAATATGATGAACTTCCATTCTAAGAAAATATTGCATGAGATTTAAATCTTTCATATCAAATTCAATCATCATAGCAAATTTGAATTCATCCTCCATTTGTACTACCCATATACAACATATCATTAACATATAAACTACCAATAAGAGTATCATTACCTTCTTGTTTTCAGTAAAGTGTAGGTTCACTCTTACCTCTCTTGAATATTTTTTCCTAAAAATATCCATCATCCTTGGCATACCAGGCTCTTGGTGCTTGCTTTAGTCCATACCTTCTTCAACTTGCAGACTTCATGTTATTTTCCTTGCACTTCAAAACCTTGTGGTTGTTTGAAAAACATTTCTTTTTCTAACTAGCCATTTAAGATGTCACTTTCATGTCCATGTGATGAATTCTCAACTTGTTTTGATATTCCATTGAAATCAACATTTTGATAGTTTTTTCTGTTTCTATAGGTGCAAATGTTTCTTCATAATCAATTCCATACCTCTATGTGAATCCCTTAGCAAGTAACCATGCTTTGTTTCTTTCAACAATCCTATCACTATTATACGTTGTCATGTAGACACACTTAATACCAATTTTATTCTTGTCATGTGGAAGATCTGTAAGATTCCAAATATAATTCCTATGAATTTAATCTATATCTTCTTGCATATCTTGCACCAAAAAATCATTAGTATAATATTATTCAAAACATGATGGTTCAAAATCAACTTGTGAAAATAAAGCAACATTTACAGTCTCACCTCTTGTATTTTCTTCATGTGCCAAGCTTCTCTAATAAATTTCATTCAGGCTTCTTACCTTCCTTGTAGGACTTGTACGTGAAATTGGAGAACTAGATGAGGGGCTACTTGGTGTATTTACAAAATTTGGAATTGAAACATTAATGGGTTTCTCATGATTAATATCATCAATAATATCACTATTCAAACCATATTTTGACTTCTCAACATGGTGTTTTTTATGACTGTAAACTCCCCCTTCATAAAAAAATCACATCTCTATACACAACAATGTTATTGGTTAGAGGATTATACAACCTATAAACCTTACTTTTCTCACTGTATCCAAAAAAATTCATGGTTCACTTTTTGGATCTAACTTTTGTCTCTTTTTATTAGCTACATGAACATAGGATAAAAAACAAAAAACTTTGAAATGATTAACATTAGGATTTTTTTCATACCCCAATTCACAAGGAGTCATCATTTCAACTACACTTGTGGGACTTCGATTGAGAATGTATATTGTTGTAGAAACTTCATCTCCCCAAAAGGAATTGATTAATTCCTTGGTCTATAACAAACTTCTTTCCATTTCCATCACTATACAGTTCTTCATTTTAACTATCCCATTCTGTTGAGGTGTATAAGCAGTGGTGATTTGTCTTTTAATTCCATTCATATCATAAATATTCTAAACACCTTTTGAGGAAAACTCTCATCCATGATCAGTGCTTATGCACTTTATTTTGTAAGCGCTTTCATTTTCCACAAGGGCTTTAAATCTTTTGAATGTATCAAATGTTGAACACCCTTACTCTTAAAAAAAAAACCCAACACATTCGTGAGTAATCATCAATAAAACTAATAAAATACAATGAATTATCCAAACGCTTTGTCTGGCTAGGACCAAAATTATATGAATGAACTAGATGAAGTGGATATTGGGCCCTCCATTCCTTTCTTGTAAGAAATTTCTCTCTTGCATTTTTTCCTTTAGCGCATCCTTCACAAACCTCTTTGTTTTCTTCAACCTTAAGAAAACCATAAACTAATTATTTTGATGTTAGAAGCTTCAAACTATGTAAATTCAAATTTCCATACCTGAGATGCCACAACCAACTTATGTATTCATATTCCATATTAGTAAGGTTGATACTATTTTCTCTAAAATTCAATGGGAACATTCGATTCTTTGAATTAGGCACAACCATAACCAATGTATTTCCTTGACTCTTATCATAAATTGTTCATTATCTATCATCAAACACTACCTTGTAATTATTTTGACACAATATCCCAACACTTAATAAATTATGCTTTAATTGTGGAGTGTACTAAACATATTTAACACTTTTCATACCTTATTTAGTATAGAGTTCCATAGCTCCTTTTACAGAAACCTAAAAGGTTTTTTCATCACCAAGATTTATTTTAGATTTAAAACTTTCACCCATTATAGAAAACAACTTGCAATCTCCTATCATGTGGTTAGAACAACCTGAATCTAAATACCAAACATATTTAAAAGTGTTTATAGTCTTTTCATAAGATAAAAATAAATTATTTAGAGAAGTCCCCTCACCCTCTTAAGCATAGTTAACACTTTTTTTTTCTTTTAATATGCAATATGTTTCAAAGTGACCATACCTGACAATGATAACACTAAATGTTTCTCTTATCGAAATTTCTTGTACTTCTTCTCCTGAAACAACCTCTTCTTCCTCTATCTCCTCATGAACGATTTTGATTCTCACCTTTACCTTGGGATTCATTGCTTTTGGAGCTAGAATTGGGATCTTAATTCTTTAAATTATTTATATTTGTGGAAAAATATGTATCATCACTTTCTATAGATGAATCTCTCACTCTGACATCATGAGAAACAAGATATCTAACTAGGTGATAAACTGAAGGTTTTTCAAATCTTTTCTTTCTTCAATGAGTATAGCAACATAGTTCCATATTCGTGTTAGAGATCTCAAGACATTTTTTAATCACAACTTGTTTATCAATATTTTCTCGTAGAGTGCCTAATTTATTGACAACGTCATTTACTCTTACACAATAATCACTCGCCTTCTTATCTTCAATGCATCTTCAAATTCTTAAATTATATCCTCAATCTCTGCAACTTGAAAACTTTAACTTCAACATGATCTTGGAAAGCTTCATGTAGAGTCTTCCATAATTTCTTAATTGACTTTGCTCGTGCAATTCTAGGAAATAGGATGTTATCTAGAGACATTTGAATATGAAATAAATCTCGGGCATTCTTCTTATTGGATTCTCTCTTAGTTGTTCTATCATTGGCTACAAGTGTGTTCCAATCAGCTGGATATTTAGATCTTGATTCTATAGTCTCTCACAAATATTTTCCTGTCAAAAATAGTTTCATCTTGATGCACCTTTACCTTGGGATTCAGTTCTTTTGGATCTAGAATTGGGATCTTAATTCTTTAAAGTCTGTATATTTGTGGAAAAATATTTATCATCACTTTCTATAGATGAATCTCTCACTCTGACGTCATGAGAAATAAGAGATCTAACTAGGTGATAAAACTGAAGGTTTTTCAAATCTTTTCTTTCTTCAATGAGTATAGCAACATAGTTCCATATTGGTGTTAGAGACCTCAAGACATTTTTTAATCACAACTTATTTATCAATATTTTCTCGTAGAGTGCCTAATTTATTGACAACATCATTTACTCTTACACAATAATCACTTGCCTTCTTCTCTTCAATGCATCTTCAAATTCTTAAATTCCATCCTCAATCTCTGCAACATGACAACTTTAACTTCAACATGACCTTGGTAAGATTCATGTAGAGTCTTCCATAATTTCTTAATTGACTTTGATCATGCAATTCTAGGAAATAGGATGTTATCTAGAGATATTTGAATATGAAATAAATATTGGGCATTCTTCTTATTGGATTCTCTCTTAGTTGTTCTATCATTGGCTACAAGTGTGTTCCAATCAGATGGATCTTTAGATCCTAATTATACAGTCTCTCACAAATATTTTCCTGTCAAAAATAGTTTCATCTTGATGCACCAATAATCATAATCGTTTCAATTAAATTATGGAATGGCCAAAGAGTTAGAATTTGACATGATGAATTTAACCAAAACAAAACTACTTGCTATTATACCAAATGAAGATTATTAAATAACCAAACTTACAAGAATAACATAAATAAAACAATATAGAAAAAAACAACACAAAAATGTGTCAACACAAGAAAACACTTTTTGTTATTTCCTTCACACTTAATCAATAGGTTACCCAACTATTTTCTTATATAACTACATTGCATAGAAATATAATGTCGTAAAGATAGATATAGGCTTGTGCTAATTTATTTTATTGTTCACATTCATTAGCATGCAGTGAAGTTTGTTGCTAATTATTTAGTTAACACATGCAAACCAAAAATAAAAATATATGGTGTTTGTCAATGACTATCCACATCATGAATTATCAATATGACAAATGGGGAAATTTAAATGGGATAAAAATATTTTTTCCCACTCTTTCTCATATATTCAGTTGGGCTAACCATATTTTTTGATTTTTTTTAAATAAATAGGGGGATAGTTAATGATAATTATTAAAAACATCTTCTATATAAAAACTTCACCCTTTGAAAATTTGGAATTCACTAATTTCGTCCCTGGGAGAAACTTCTCCCCTAACATTATCCTAGATTCAATCTTACAGTCCAATGACATGTGTAAAAATATGATTTGACCACATTACGAGCAATCTACCATCTCATCAATGTCATGTCACTTGAAACCTTCAACGTGAAACGTTAGGGTGCTTCCACGTCAGTGCATGGCAATAAACTTTCCAAACTCAGTTAGATCAGCTCTCCGATTGATGATTGCACTCAGTGAGACTTAGATCTGGCTTAGTTAGACACATATCAGGCATTAATGGAATCTCCATTAGCTGATTTCATCTGATTCCATGAGGAATTGTGCCCCTCCTGGGCTGGATGTCCTGTATTTTGTATATATCCTGGCTGAGGCTCCCTCTTCCAAGCTAGTAAGAGTTGGATTGAAGGGCTTTCCATTGTAACTGTGTATTGATCATCATTTTTTGAAATAAAGAGAATCTTTGGAGACTCAATTGTGGAGTACCTCTCATGTGTGGATTATCATTGTCATGCTGCATTCGAGGTGAAACTGCTATTTTTTCAATTTTTTGCACTTAACTCTTGTCTGCCTGAATGATTATTGAAATCATAGGGATATATCATTGTAAGTAAGATTACTTTCTTCTATTTTTCTGCATATGTTTGAATGAGCTAATACCTGTATGCTAAATAAGATTATTTACATGCTGTATCATCTACTTCTCATATGTATCTTCAGATTTAATGGTTCTGTTTGCAGGATTTGTTGTGTAGCTTAAAGGTTTGTTGTGACTGGAAGATCTATGGTTCATGTTTGATTCCATTTATTTCCAACAGATATTGCTAATATCGTTCCCCTCGGTGCTTCACTACCAAGTTTCCTTTGCAGATCTGCTTCAGAAACAAGCACTTCTCTTCCCCTTTTCCTCCTTTAAAAATCTTAAATTTTCTTCAAACTGGTTACTATTAAGGAGTCTTATTACTCAGATCTATCTCATCAATAAAATTACACATAGATCTAGTTAGTAATTTCCCTTCCTAATTCTATATCTTAGTTTTGTTTTGCATATAAGGTTACATTTTAAGAGATCTAGCTGAAATTACCATATTTTCGCAAGCATTTTAATGAAAATTTGTAGCTTGATTTTAAGGTAGTTTCCTTTGCTGTACATTAAAATTTCATTTTCTGTAATAAAATTGCACATCTTATTGTCTTCCCAAAATGCAAGCCAAGATCCCAAGGAAAGCTTGCTTTCCTTGGATCCTGTTTTACCCTTTTAACTAGTTTTCAACTTACTTTTTTTGGTTAAAAGTAAGCTGATCCAAAGGTACTTTCAGAGTGATTTTGGGCATATTTTAGTCTAATATTATTTCTGGTTTTTATCAGGTTTGACAGAAAATAAAGGAAGCTTCTTCTCGAAAGTGGCCTCGGGAGCGTTCAAATCCCCCCAGGGGTCTCCCATTTTACTAGAACCTTTAATTTTCGCACTTTGTAAGCTCTTGATTTCACTCTGTATAAGGATCAAGAGGAATTATATCAGTTCTCTGATATTTTAACCATTTTTAATAAAAATAAATTTTCAATAGGCTCTTTCGAGCCCATTCCCCATCCCCCCTGGGGGGATTTGCGTCGGTGTCTTTTTTGTTGCTTTTTGTTCATCCCTTTTGAAACTAGAATTGATCTAATATATAGGTTAGTATAATTTATTTCATTATCAATTTCATATTCCATATTTTATACTTCAAAGTAATCTTAATACTTACCCCACGACTTCTCGATTGACCTGAAAGGGGAAAGAGATTCGTGGTAGGGCTAATTAGAAAACTAGAATTGTGTATATGTTTTCTTTTCTATCATTGTTTTTTAGATATTATAAAATTAACCCCTCCTTTATTCCCCTATTGAGATCCACTTGGATCGAAAGAGGTTCCTGGAGGGTTTTCTTTTAAACAAGAACACCCAGTTTAAAATTTACCAAAATTGACAAGATTCCGGTGTGTATGCTCTGCAATTGGTTGCGGTTTGTCTGATTAGTCAATATGTATCAAAATCATTTGAGTGACTAGAATAATTAGGACTCACTCTCCCAAATTTACAAACCATCAGGTGAAAATCCAACACCTAGATCAAACCTTTATGGTGGAAAAATACCCAAAGGAAGCAAGAACTTGTGAAAAGTGACCTTGGTGCACCGATCCCTATCACACCCTAATGGGTGCATTATGAACAATAGCCCTAGAGACTCCGTTCAGCCCACATATTCCTTGCGGGTAGCCGTGAAGGTTTAGTTTTGGACATACTCCAAGTACTCTCGGGTATATCTGGAGTCCACCCCTTCGCCTAATTTTAAACAACTCACACCTCAAATTTAACTTAAAACGTACCAAGATGCAATCACAAAACATTCACTCCAAGCACATGCAAGTACATTGATTTTATTTTTTGACTCCATTCTAAGGCACTGGTTATTTTCTTGCTTTATATATATATTGTGTCTCAGAATTGTGCTTTCATGTGTTCATTTTTGTATCTTGTCATATTTGATTGTCTATAGTTAATTTTCAAACTCCTAAGTAACTCATTCAGTTTAACATCACCATACTAAGTAATTATCCTTAGTAACTTAATAGGGTCCACCCCCCTTGGCTTCATTAGGAGTTGAGCCTAAATGGAGGAGTCAAGAACAAGGTGACAGCCTTGACTCGAGACTTGCCCCCAAGGACACACCAAGTAGCTTGAAGATTTCTTCCACGTGACCCAGGTGTGTGAAAGGAAGCAACAGTTAGACTTCGTCGGATGTTTTGAGGCACCCTCCATCTGGTCATGCAGACCTTTAGCTGCTGGAGCCAGTTTTCCAACAACTCTTTTTTGTTTGCAAGCTTCATCACTGTTCCTTTCTAGGAGAAGGGTTTGAATCTCCACATATGGAATTTTGTCGGTTCTTGAAAAGTTTTATTTCCTTCAAGGAAAATATAGAACATTACTATCCATAAGATAAGGGATGGAAACCTGATAATTCCTCCTGTCTCTTGGCATTTTTCACAGATAGTTTTAATCATGTCAGTGACATATTTTGCCCATCTGTATATCTTCCCATTAGTCGTAATGGTGTCGACTGCTTCTAACATAACTAGTTTGAGGTTGCCTCGACGACCTTCCATGGTGAGTGTTATAGCTATTATTTTGGCCACAATCTGTGGCATTCAGGCTATGATTTGACTAATCATTAACCCTTTTGAGTTTTTTCCTGATGGTGACCCTTTTAGTTCTTCAACCAGTCCTTTTTTTATACCGACTAGTACTGGGTCTCCTTTCTTTGATAACCCTATTAGCTTGGAAATGACTTCTCCTGAGATGTCAACCGGTTGGTTGAAGTAAAATCGGTTGTTGTGGTACTAGCTGATGACAAACTTGACTGTTGTTTCTTTTGTGCCACTGAAGCTGGCCATGAGCGGTGCATTGGCATAGTTGACAATTGAGTTGTGTTGTATTTCCTCGGCTTTGGGTTTAGGATTCTTGTTGATGTAAGCCCACTCTTTTATCTCATCCCATATTTTTTGCCATGAGCCCTCCTATCCCTTAGAATTCTTGATGTTCTTTAGTCTCCTGACTAATGGTGTTTCTGCAGTCTGTAACTCTTTGGCCTTGGCTAAGGCTTTAGTATATTTTGGTGCCATTTTTTCGGTTTGGTGGTCGGTTTCACTAAGGGGATTTTTCTTTTCAGTCATCTGGTTGCTCTGATGCTCTCTCTATTTGATTTGCGGTGAATGATCCTTTGGTGGGTCAGTATTTATAGGGGATGCATTGGATGTTCTTGTCGGGAGGTGTATTAATGGCGAACATGATGTTATAGCTGGAACACTTGAGTGTGCGTTAATGGTGAATTGGTTTCGATGCTCGAGGTCATGAATGCGCGATGGGATAATCGAGGTCGTCGGTCGATGTCGGCTGTGAGAATGGTCGATGGCGTTATTTCGATGGTCATGATGTCAATGGTGAAAATGGTCGTTTCCTATCATAGTTTTGGGCGTGTATGGTATTATTTTTCTTTTTGGATTTTTAGATTTTTATAGCATTTGTTTAACCATTATGGTCGTTATATGATTTTTTTTTAGATAGATGCGTTTTGTTTCAGTTTTTGTAGTATTTTAGTTGGGCTCCATTAACGAGTTTCTGAAATACTATGCCTTGTAACATCTTTAGTCGGACTGATCCATTGGTATGTGTCTCTTCGACAACATAGGGACCCATCCATTATGTATGTAGATTTTTAGGTTTTCCTTTTACTCGACTATTGTATAGTAAAGCAAGGTCTCCTACCGATGGATTTTTATTTTTGAGGTTTCTGTCATGCCATGCCTTTTGTTCTTGTTTCTGGATTTCTTGATGTTATATTGCAATGAGTCTGTGTTCTTCAAGTTTAATTAGTTGTAATAGTTAGTCCTTTCTTCCTTGTTCGACATCAACATGTAAAATTTCTACAATAATAGGCGTCTGTTGTCAGAAGTGTAGTGGAATTACGTCTTCTTGTCCATAAACTAGTCAAAAGGGGGTTTGGTCAGTTGATCGTTTGTATGTTGTTCTATATGCCCATAGTATTGCAGGTATCTTCTCATCCTAGTCACCTTTATCAACATTACATATTTTGGTTATCTTTTTGTTAATGTTTTATGAAATGCTTCAATTGCTCCATTCGACTGAGGATGGCATGCTGTACTACGACGATGGTCGATTTGGAATTGGTCAGTTAGGGTTTTAATAGTTCAATTAATAAAGTGTGTTCCCTGGTCGCTAATTATGGTTAATGGACATCCAAATCTGGTGATGATATTCTCATAGATAAACTTAGCAGCTATCTCACTGGAACATGTGTCGACTGGTGCTGCCTTTGCCCATTTGGTGACATATTCGACTGCAGTTATTATGTACCTTGAACCTGTTTTTTTTGCTGGTATAGGAAATGGTCCTATGAATTCTATGGCCAAAATTTCAAATGTCAAACTTGGGTTTAGTGATATCAAAAACATTTCTGTGCTAGGTAGGGGTCGACCTAGTCGTTGACATCTATCAGATTTACTTAGAAATTTTTTGTAATCTTTATGAAGTGTCGGCCACCATAACCCTGATTGTTGGATTTTATTTGGAGTTGTATATGCTTGGAAATGTCCTCCTATAGGTCTGTAATGTGATTCATGCATAATGTTGTCTCTTTCATGTTCCAGTACACACCTTTTGAGGATGTCATCTAATCCCATTTTGTATAGGAATCCATTGATAAGACTATAAGTTGCAGCTTTCAAGGCTAAGATATGTTTCTTTTTGGTACTCATGCCTTCTGGTGCTTGTCCATCTTCTAAAAACTGAGCTATTTCCTCTAACTCTGCCGAGACCGCTTCTATCCGAAATAGATGTTCATCTGGTAAGTCGTCTTCGACTCCTGTCGGTTCCTCTCCTGTGTCGATTCGGGATAAGTGGTCGAGACCGAAATTTAAATTACCTGGTCTGACAACAACTTCAATTTCAAATTCTTGGAATAGAAGTAGCCATCGACAAATTCTTCCATGGTGTAGAGGCTTATTCACAAGGTATTTAAATGCTTGATGATTAGTGTAAAACATAAATTGATTAGCTAGGAGATAATTTCGATATTTTTGTAGTGCAAAGACCATTCCTAATGCTTCTCTTTTTTTCATTGAATAGTTTATTTCAGCTTTGTTTAGTTTTCTTCTACTGTAAACTATAGGATAACCCATTCCATCATTTCCTGACTGAGTTAGAATTGCTCCTATGGCTATACCTGATGCGTCAATGTGGACATGGAATTTAGTCGACCAGTTTGGAAACCTTAGGATTAGTGCTTTGACTAGTTTTATTTTTAGTTATTCAAATGATGACTAGCATTCCTCTATCCATTCCAACTCTTTATCTTCCCTTAATATTTCTTCTAGTGCATAGGTCATATCTGAGTAGTATCTTATGAATTTTCTATGATAGCCTGTATGACCTAGTAACACTCTGAGTTGTTTTGAGTTCACTGGTGGTTTTAAGTCAAGGATAATTTTGATTTTTTCAAAGTCGACCTTAATACCTTCTTTACAGACACTGTTCCCTAATAATATCCCTATGGGGGTCACAAATATGCATATCCTGATGTTGAGGGATAGCTGAATTTGTCGACATCTTTCCAACATGAGTCTTATCCATTTGCAATGATCCTTTAACATGGAGTATATGGTCTAGTCATCAAAGTATACTTCCATGGTTTTGTAAATATATTCTTGAAATGTTTTGACAATAATTCTAGAAAATACTGCAGGTGCATTCTTTAATCCAAAAGGCATAACCTTATAAGAAAATGAGCCAAATTCACATACAAAGGTTGTATTTTTCTAATCTTCTTTAGCTATTGGTACTTGGTTATAACCTGAGAATCCATATGTAAATGAGTAGCATTCATGTCCTGCAACTTCATTTAAGATTTCATCTACATAAGGAGTTGGAAATGGGTTTGTTAGTGTCACTTTATTTAGTTCTCCGAAGTCGACACAAATTCTTAGTTTGGTCGGATCATGTTTCTTAGGTTGAACACCCATTGGACTTTCCCATTTTGATTGGTCAATAGGGTAGATGATGCCTGCTGCAAGCATGCTATCAATCTCCTTTTTGATTATCTCTTTGTATTTATGAGCTAGCTTATATGGTCTTTTCTTCACAAGTCAAACATCAGGTTTAGTGTCAATTTTCATTTCACCCATTTCGTGGACTAAACCTTTAATATCTTTATAATCTCTGGCAAATACATCCTAGAACTCTTTTAATAATTTCACTATTTTTGTTGTCTGCTCTTCACTCCAGTAGTCTCCAATCTTTGCCATTTTTGGTCGGTCATCATTTGAGATGTTGAACTCTCTAGTTTTGACCTTAGCATCTAGCCATTTTGGTGCTTTGGCTTCATTGATTGGTCGACTTCCTTCTTTAAACTATGAGAATGTGGTAGGGAAGTCGGTTGCAGTCATTCGGTTGGTATCGTCCTTGTTGGTGGTTCTAACTTTGAGTACTGTGCGAATAGGTTTGGTCGTTTCGACATGGTTTGATTTTCATCTAAAACTTTTCCCTTCTGTATTTTCATTTTCTAACTGTAGTCTTGTCGAGTGTGGTATTGTCCTAATTTGTATATTCTTACAGTTCATTGTTTGTCAGTTGTCTTGTAATGGTTTGTTTTCTATCGGATGTATAAATTCTTTAATATGTTTTGTTGTTTCGACCAAATTCTCATTTCGTGGTATAAAGTTGAAATATTTAATGAAATTTTCTCTAAGTTCATGCCATAGGAAGGTTTCATCCCTAGCTTCTTCCATTTTATACCATTTGTTTGGTAATTCAGAGAGGGTTGATGGAAACAAGTGTGGCCATGCTTGTTCATCCTTGTATCCAAGTCTTCTCCATTCTTTTTCACATGTCTTAATATGATCTTCTGGATTCTGTCCTTGAGTGAATATGGGTATCTGAGCCTGTTGGGTTAGCTTCTTTCCTCCAAACCTTTCAACAAAGTAAGTCGAAGCTGATGTCCAGGGCTACAGTCTTGTTTGATGGGTATCCCACCATCTAGCAGCTTGTCCTGTAAAAGTTTCTACTAAACTTTGTAGTTGACCTTGTTCAACAATATTTTTGGACACTTGTTCTATGTGCATGATTGGTGATTCTCTTTCCTTGCATCTTGGTATTTGTGTATTATTTACATTTGTAGGTTTTAAAGTAAGGTATTCCTTAATTTTTTTCTCAAATATTTTTGGGACAATGGACACTATGAAGCACTGTTGGGTGGGCTTTTTCTGTACTTTTTGGATAGTCTAGCACCCTCTTTCTTATGTTTCATAGTTCTCAACTTCCCAATCATATAATTCTATGTCTAAATTATAACCAACTGAGTCTTGGTTACCTAAATGAAATTCTCCATAGATATTAGGTTTTTTATAATCTTCATTGTTGTGTACCTGATAAAGTTGTCAGATATTAACTTCTTGATCGATAGGTTCTGTTTAAGGTTCTCCTTGGGATGGGTGAATAGGTACAATGACCTTTTGACCATTTCCTTTCAATTTTATTCTTTCTTTGTCTAGGGATATCGATGCTTTCATCTTCCTTCCCCAAGGTTGACCCACTAACGCTGGGAAGGAGCTAGATCCTTCCTTAGGGTCAATAATTTCAAAGTCGACTTTGGTCGATATTCCTTTTATCGTTGTGTTGACATTTTTCCAGACTCCAATAGGTTCAATTAGGCTATGGTTGGCTATTTTCAGGTATATACCTGACTCATACAGTCGAGGTCTACCAAGTTGTTCCCAAGTGTCACGAGTCATGATGTTTACTTGTGATCCAAAGTCGAGCACGACTTGTCAGACATGGTATCCTTCAATTTCCAGGTCGACGAGTGGGTTCGCATCACTTTTATCTTTTTGATTTAGACTACAGATATTCTTTGTCTTTTTTTTGGTGTTGTTATGTTTGATTTCATATAGCAAGTCAATGAAATAAGACACTGAGTTATATTTCTGTACGAGCTGTATCAATTATTTTATTGTGTTATGTCGTTTGTCGTTTGCTTCTTCTTATCGGGAAAATTCTTTAAATACATTTGTTGCCTCTTTATATATTTGTTTTTCTTTAACTGGATCAGGGTAGACATTCTTTTCTTTTCTTTTGCTGATTCGTGGGTTATCGTTTCCTGTTTTTGTCCCTTGCTGGGTTACGATATGCAAATTATTTGTATTTATTACATCATTTTTTTTCACAAATGACAAGACATTAACATTTTTCATTTTATTTATTTTTTCCATCATGGTAGGGAAATCCTCTAATGAGTGATCTCCTACTCCACAATGAGTAAAAAATTTGAGGTCAGTTATTTCCTTGTCTCGACAGTCTGCATGCCGATGTCCCTCCTTATAACATATAAAACATTGGATGGGTCGACGTGGTCGGTTGTCTTGATTCCCAGAGAATCGACCTCGACCTCCATAGCCTCCACGTCGATTGTCATACCAGTGCTCGTATCTTTGACCTTCGTATCTTTGATGGTTCTGATCGTTTGGCATGTGGTTTTGCTCATTACTTTGTGCAACTACGTTGGTCTAATAGGCTGGATGATAATTCTGTCGGTTCTTGAGATTCAGATGGCAGTTAACCATGTTATGATTTTTAGTTTCGTAGATTGCACACCAAGATTCCTTGCCGTTCTTCATGTTGAATGGACAATCTTTTGTTGAGTGGTCTCCATGCTCTTGGAAAATGTAACAAAAAAATTTAGTCTACACGAATCGAACGTCCTGTTGGATGATTTCCTATCAATAGTTGTCTTTGGAATGTCCGGCCGTCGAGCACTTCGTGCACCAGATATCGTGATTTTCGAGGTTTAATTATTTTAATGACTTTTTTACATTCTCAAGTTATTCTTCTAGTCTGTGATCGGTGGAGTATCCTCGTATGCCCTCATCCATTTCTACTAGGAGATATTTTTTAAACACATCTTCGTAAGTCTTAAATGTCTCCAGACTTATGTGTCGGTGAATTTTTTGTGATAAACCTGCAAGAAACCATTGGATTAATAATTTTTCATTAATAACATAGTCCAATTGGCTAAGAATGTCTTTCCATCATGTATCGTAATCGCGGACAGTTTCTCCTGGCTTCTTCGATGTCATTTTTAGTTTCTTTACTACCAGATGTTTTGCATCTGGAGTTTTGAAAAATGATAGAAATTGCACTTTGATCTTTGCTTTGGTTGCTCGAGGTGTTATCTCAGAAAAGGTCATGTACCAAGTTAATGCCCTTTTCCTTAAGGCACCAGCGAACTATGCCATTTTCCTGTCTTCATCTGTAACTTGGTTAGCCTCCCAAGTCTACTCATAGATGAACCAGTGTCATCTGGGGTCCTCATCCCCCTCATATAAAGGAATGTGTGCTGACCCATGACCCATGTCAGAATCACTGTCACTGTCGAAAGGTGGTGGTGCTGGAGGTGGAGGTGGTGGTGGGGGTAGTGAGGTTATTGGCTTATTCATCTCTCCAGAACTATGGTTGAAGGAAATCTCGTTCCCATTGGTTGTTTTGGTTGTCGCTTCTTCTTCGACCAACAATCGGTTAGTGTCGACTTCATCTGTCAATGTCCAACTACACTTATTTTTCCACAGTTCTGAATGTTCTGTGTCTTCCAAAGCTGTATTTGGTAGGGAGGTGCTCCTTCATGTGTCAGTAAAATTAAGTGGATACTTTGGTTGGAGGGTACCACTTGAAGCATAACCCAATTTCCTTCTTCTGTTCGATAGATAATGAGATGTCTACCAGTGTATGTGTCGTCGTCTAGTTGGCTCCAGATACCAAAGTCACCAGCTCCTAGTTTGAGGTCCTCTTCGACAATAGCTTGTATCTGGGTATGTAGATCTATCGAAAGTTTTACTTCCTAGGGAACTTCTAATTAGAGAGCTTCTCGTTGCTCTTTCAATAATTCTTCTTTCATAGGGGACGCCTCTTATTCCATGCCTTCTTCTTATCGGTTATGACTCGACCTTGACGGATCTCTTTCCTGGTCGGTCACCCTAGTACTCGTTCCTCTCTGTAGCGCTAAGGCTCTTTCTCTTCTTTCTTCCCTACTTTGTAGCCTCCTCTCCCTTTCTATTTTCCAGAAGCCTGTCATACCTTTGTGTGACACTGTCTTCTCGATTTCCTTTTTAGGTTGACTTTCTCATTACTGGTGATTGGTATTTCCATTAGTAGACTAGAATCCACTCCACTTTATTCCAACATATGACCAGCTACCTCCCCATAGCCTACCCGATGCTTTATAAAGCCCAGATAGTTCTGTCTACTTTCTTAGGAAGTATTCCCACTCCCTTTCTGCAATGAATTTTTCCCACCTCTTTTGCTTTACTGCCCAGTTAGGATTTAATGGTGGTCCATGAAGTGATAGACGGGGTTCAACAATATGACCTACTCCCTTCTTGATCAAGAATTTAAACAGGAAGGTTGCTAAGGAACACAAGAATTACTCAGTGAGTTCTGTGTAGAATTTCTTCTTGACAGTTTCCACTGAAGTTCTGTATTCTACCGCTTGCTCCTCACAGAATTTGTCGACGATCTTTTCGAACCACTGCGACAAGTTTTTTCTTCCCCCATGAATTAGTTTTTCTAGTAACTGTTGATCTTTAGTCCCTTCTAGCTTTTTCATCCAGGAGTTTCTTCAGAAGTTGGGGCACGGATTCTACAAACTTATCATGCGTCTCTGTAAAGAATCTTTCTTTTGCTTGTGCGGTCATCAATCTATTTCTTCGTGTGTAATTGTACAAATAATTTGCTACTTTATGCTCCCACCAGTCCTTAATCTCCTGTTTTGATATCATCTGCTTGCATACATCTCAGACATGTAGTACTTGCAATGGAACCAATGTTGTAATCTCGTAGATCACATAAGGTTACCAATAATACATACTAAAACATACATACATAACAAAGACAAGAGACAAGAACATATAGATAGAATAATAGATTATATTAGCATAAGAGTGTCCATACAATATAGAGAACTGAACCGAGTTCTCATCTCGCTCAATAGCCTAATATATATGATTACAAAATAGTTACAAAATAACTACCTGTCGGTTCGGTGAACGGACATGACTTTTAGGTGGCCAAACTAATCTCTAGTTAGTTGGTTGACTGACTTAGTCGACTATTGTTCAAGTCGGCATACTGACTTGCTCCTCCAACATCAACCATAATAATAAAATTTGTAAAAAGAAATGGAGGACAAAGGAAAAAACTAATTGTTTTTATCATATCTTCGGCATATCTCCTTATGGGTTCACCAAAATTTCAAGTTTTGGGAATCGTTGGATGCATAATTTTAAATTCCCCATCCATCCCATACCCATAGTTCATACTTCTGAGGTACCCATGACACCCAAAAATGAAAATTTCAATAAAATATGTTTTTTTTATTGAAATTATCATTTTTGTCTGTTGTGGGTACCTTAGAAGTATGCAATGTGGGTATGGGTTGGATTCATAATTTAATTCTGCATCCAATGAGTCCCCAAACTCGAACATTGGGTGAACCAATAGTTTTTATTTTTCCCCTCCAAAATTTAGAACTTCTATTTTATTATTATAACTCTTATTTTATTATTTCCCTTATGAGGCTAATTTTAGACATCAAAACTCCCCTAACATTTGTAAGATATTGATGAGCTCTACACGATGGTGTGCATATGTATAGGATTTGAATACTTCATTATGGATCGACCAAAAAGATCCTCCGAGATCAAACCTCCCCATTCGAAAGATTTAGTACCACCAAAAGTAGGATTTACTCGGAAAAACG
Source organism: Pseudotsuga menziesii (assembly GCA_001517045.1). NCBI lineage: Eukaryota > Viridiplantae > Streptophyta > Pinopsida > Pinales > Pinaceae > Pseudotsuga > Pseudotsuga menziesii. Next base: position 192,985 of record LPNX010662116.1, read on the forward strand.
TGTGAGGACACTATGGACGCACTTTTTTGTTTACACCATCCAACTTACTCGATTTAGGATCATCTAGATTATCATAACAAAGATGGAAACAACCATCATACTATTGGAAAACTTAAACACTCTATAACGATTACATATATCTACATTTAATGTTGAAGATACTATCCAAACACAACAAATAAAAGAAAAATGAGATATAAAACTAAACATGGAGTTTATAAATAGAATCATCCCATAGAAATATTGTTTTTCTTTACATAAGCAGTAATAACCAATGGGTTTCTTTTCTAGCAACCGAAGTTTGAAAATCAAGATCCAATATGATTCCATTTTGTAACCCTAATGTTTTACCTGTGGTGTATCTTAAAGCAACTGATTAGTATCAACATTAACTAATTCATTTACAATACTACAATATTTTATAGTCATGAATGATAAATCATTTCTTACATTTACTATCATATTCGTCTTCCATGTAGAAACTACAAACAAATCAGTCTTCATCTTATGGGCTCTTACAATGTATTTGATCCCATCCTTAAATAAATGGTACATATTATGCTCCCTAAAGAAAATAGCTTTGATGTCAAACAATTAGGGAGTACCTAATACAATGCCACATATGTCAATAGGTATCACATCTAAATACACCTCATTAAGGAAATCATAAGTAATGTAAAATATAATTCTTGTACATTATTTAGTAACTTGCAATTTAGCATCTCCACATAACCATCCCAATGGATCAGGTTTTGGATGTAGCTTAGTTTCTACAAATTTTCTTAACAATATCTTTAGAAATGAGGTTTTCTTGAGATCCGCTATCAATAATTGTATCGATCTTGAAGTGTTTAAATATAACCCTTAAGTGAAGAAATTCATTCCTCTTCCTTTCATTATGGATCATATTAGAAGAAGAATCACATTTACACATGTTATAAGTAGAGTTTATACCTTTTATTCCCATAACCAATACCTTATATTTATCTTCGGATTCAAATCCAAGATCACACTAGATAGTAGTAGTGGTCTTGTGCTTACCTCTCTCATGTCGATCTCACTTCATATTTTGTTATGGGTTTAACTTACAACAATGTTCTTTTCATTCCCTTCTCTATGATAATGAGAACATGAAAGCTTCAGATCCTCCTTCTGCACCATGGAAACTTGATTCAGTTTCCATTTCCCCTTTTCCATTCCTTCATTCAACTGCCTCGTCTTTCCTGAGGAATGTATATCATGACCATTCTTCCATTTGGATTCAACATGAGTAGATTGAACACATACATCATCAAGGTTAGTATAATTAAACATAAGTATCGTATGGTGAAAATAACTATATAATCCTATTATAAACTTGATAAATTTCTACTGAGTGTAAAGAGGTATAACCAAAACCAAATATCTCTTTTTGAATTCTTGTGTATACTCTTGTACACTCTAAATTATACCTTTCCTTAAGTTTTCCCATTCCATCATGTCTTGTTGGATGTACCCTAATGGATAGAACTTCTTCATTAATCCATCATTAAATCCATACTAGAAAGAAATAATTTCACCTTTTATGAGAAGGGCGTCATGTCTCTTACGCCGTCATCAAATGAGTGTGGCTTCTTTAAGATGGAGAGTATCTAATTGGATCTTTGCATTTTCATCTGCAAGCTTATGGATCTTGCAACACACCTCAATTTGTATGGTACATTCATGAACTTTTCTATTTTAAGTTCACCATTATATGGGAATATCAAACTTAATATCAACTTTCAAATAAGGAAAAACATACTTAGTCTTCCTAGGTTGTATCTTTGGATTCGAAGAAGAAGTATTTGATATTTTTAGAAGAAGAATATGAAGATGGATATGGCGTATATTTACAAGGTTCATGACCACCTCCTTCTTCTTAACATTTACAATTTTTTTCTGATGTGATCCAACGCATAAGGAGCTGGTTATTTTTGGTAACACATTGTAGTTGTGGACTGGGATTCCTCTACATTTTTGTAAACCATATATATATATAGATAGATAGATAGATAGATAGATAGATAGATTCCATGTGATTGGGGGCTTAGGCCCTCGATCCCCCATTTCTGTCAAATGAAATGTAAGTCAACTTTAAATAAAATGGTTTCATACATAGTATAATAAGCAACACATGTGCTTTTGTTGGTAAGTTGGTGCAACCATATGTTTGAGGTCGATGGTTCTATCCTATGGTCGCATCATTTTTTTGGTACAAAAAATTGTTGAAGGGATTTGGTAGAAAAAATTGTTAAAGGGACAACTTTCACTACCATGTGGAAGTGTCTAGTTGGTCCACTTGTCCTGCAATGCTATAGTCAAATACCATGTGTTAAAATATTATTTGACCACGTCACGAGCAATATACAAACTCATCAGTGTCATGTCACGTGCAACCTCCCACATGGCATGTTAGGGTGCTTCCACTTCAACGTATGGCATGTCCGTATAATCCACATGGCACACTGTGGGTGTTCCATGTGGAACCCTTTTTTCCCATTTTTTAAATTTTTGGGAAAATCTTCAGAAGGCCATATCTTGGTGATATGGTGTTCGTTTGAGATGAATCAAGAAAATTTTGGAATATATCAATGAGATCTACACGAGGGTGTCCCTATGTTCATCATTTTAAGAGTTCATTTTGGATCGACCAAAGAGATCCTCCTTGATAAAAAATCCCCACTGGAAATCTTTTGGACTACCAAAATTAGGATTTACTCAGAAAATGAATGAGGAGACAATGACCCCACTTGTATTGTGTCCACCATCCAACTTGATCAATTTAGGATAACCTTGGTTATCATAACAAAGATGAAAACAACCATCACACTATTGAAAAACTTAATCACTCTATGAATTTTACATAGATGTACATCTAATGTTGAATCTATTCTCCAAACACAACCAAATGGAAGCAAAATGAGACATAAAACTGAATATGTATATTTTAAATAGAATGATCCCATATAAATCCTGTCTTTTTTTATAGAAGCAGTAAGAACCAATGGATTTTCTTCTATCAACCAAAGGATGAAAATCGAGATCCAAGATGATTTCATGTTGTAACATGTCATGTTGTACCTATGGCGTATCCTAAAGCATATAATTAGTATCAACCTTAACTAACATTAGAGAAAATTTCAACTCAAAATTGGCCTTTTAACTATAATTCAAATTCCATGTCATCATGTGTTAACCAATGAAATTGTTTTAAATTTGAAATACCATATAGGTCCAAAAAAAAATTTAATATAAATTTGGGAATATGTATCATAAAAAAAATTACTTTTTTTGTATGTATTTTCGACATACTCCCCGTGTTTGTACTCAAATTTCGATCAAGAGAGCTCGTTGGATGGGGAATTAAATTCCTCATCCAACGAGTACCCACTTGGCATACTTTTGATGGACCCTGCTACAATAAATACCTAAAAAATGTGATGATGAAATTCGAGTGGGTACTTGTTGGATGCGAAATTTAATTCCCCATCCCACCAGCTCTCCCGATCGAAATTTGAGTAAAAACACGTGGAGATATGTCAAAAATACAAAAAAAGTAGTTTTTTTCTTTTTTTCCTCCAAAATGAATAAATATTATTTTATTATTTTAACTATTATTTTATTAATGTTTTTTAGGAGGTCCATTTTGAGTTGAAATTTCCTCTAATGTTCATTTACAAGACCACAATATTCTACAACCATGAGAAATAAATACTTCCTTGTTTACTAACATATCCATGTCCCCTATAGCAACCACATACAGATCAATATTCATATTATGAGCTCTTACAATGTATTCAATCTCATCCTTAAATAAATGGTACTTATTTTTCTTCCTGAATAAAATATATTTCATGTAAAAGAAGTATGGGCTACCCAATACAATACTACATATATCAAGTATCACATCTGAATCCACCTCATCAATGAAACCATAAGTAAAGGAAAATATAAGTATATACTATTTAGTAACTTGCAATTTAGGATCTCCAAATAGACTTCCTAATGGCTAAGGTTTCTACTGTAACTTAGTCTCTAATGAAAGATTCTTAACAGTGTCTTTAGAAATTATGTTTTATTGAGATCCACTGTCAATAATTGTATGGATATTTCATTGTTTAGATATAACCATTACATTAAACAATTCATTCCTTTTCCTTTCATTCGGGATCATATAAGAAGAAAAATCACATGTAGAAGTGTTAGAAACAGAGGTTATACCTTTTATTCCAATAACCAATACCATATACTCATCTTCAAATTTGGATCCAAGATCACACTGGATATTAGTACCGGTATTCTTACCTCTATGATGTCGAGCTCACTTCAACTTCTGTTCTAGATGTACTTTCCAACAATTTTCTTCATCATGTCAATCTCTCTGACAATGAAAATGTGAAATATTCACATCCTCCTTCTTCACTGTGGAAAATTCATTCAAATTTCATTTCCCCTTGTCCTTTCCTTCTTTCAACTGGTTGTTCACTCTGCTAAGAAACAACTATCATGACCATTCTTCCCTTTGGATTCAATGTGAGTATCTTGAACACATACCTCATAAAGGTTAGTAGGGTTAAATGTAAGTATCGTATGATCCAGGTAACTATGCAATCCTCCTATAAACTTGACAAGTGTTTATCAAGTGTAAAGAGGGATACCCAAGAACAAATTTCTATTTCTAAATTCCCATGTATACATACTCTTGTACACTCTAGCCTTTACCTTTCCTTAGGTTTTTCAAAACCATCATGGCTTGTTTCATGTATTTGAATGGATAAATCTTCTTCATTAATGAAATAGTAAATGCAAAGCACAAATAAACAATTTCACCTTTTCTGAGAAGGTCTTCCTATGTCTCACTTTGCCACCAAATAAGTGTTGTTCCTCTAAGACAAACAATATCCAACTACATCTTTTCATGTCCATTTGCAAGCTTATAGATCCTTTAATATGCCTCAACTTCTCTAGTCCAGTCATCCAACTTTTATGTGTTAAGTTCACCATTATATATGGGGAACTACAACTTAATATCGACTTTCAAAAAATGAAAATCAAACTTAGACTTCTCAGGTTGTCATTTTGGATTTTAATAAACACTACTTGAGATTTTAGAAGGAGAATATGAATATAAAGGTGGAGGATTAGGAGGGTCACCATCACCTCCTTATCCTTTACCTTTACCAATTGTTTCTTATGTTCCCATGATGTTGTATTTGTGGAACGAAGGACTAGGCATGACTTTGTATGGGCTCCCATGGCACCATGTATCCAATTCTTGGGGATTGGAGGCCTTAGACATAGTTAGTAGAGGAAACCTAATACTTGGACCCTAAAGGGATATTATATCCATGTATGGATAAGTAGGTTACTTCCACCAACCACACATGGCCTCCTAAGGGTATTAGTTTCCTTTTAATGAGGATGTTAGTGACATTAGGTTGATTTTAGTATTATGTGCATGTGTCAGTGTCATGGACATGATGTTCTAGGGAGGGATATCATGCCTTTGTCCCTATATAAATGATTTCCACATCCAAATCCATGGAAAAGTCACTGATGCACCATGCATAAATTTGGAGAGATATCTATGGTACTATGTATCTAGGCCTTGTGGTATTGGGGTGTTATATAGGGTTAATGCAGGAGAACTTAATGGTGGTCCCTAAAGGAATATTACATCCATATAGGGATAAGATATTTTCCTCCGCCAACCACACATGGCCTTCTAAGGGTATCATTGGCCTATGATTGAGGATGTCAGTACCATTAGGTATTTTTTAGTCTTATGTAAGTTCCTCAAGACATTGGTAATGATATTCCAAGAACGAATACCATCCCCTTAGCCCTAAAAATCATCGATGCATCTAAATCCATGAATAATTCCTTGAAGCATGATGCATGACTTTAGAGGTATCATTGGAATTTCGTATTCAATTCCTAGGTCCTTTGGGCCTTTTAAATGGTTAGTGGAGGAGACTTGAACCTTGGGACCTAAAGGAATATTCTAAACATCCAATTCTTAGAAGGGTTTCCTCCACCAAATGCACATGGCCTATTGAGGATATCGTTGGCCTATGATTGAGGATGTCGTTTGTATTGGGTGGTTTTATGTAGTATGTGGGTGCCTTAGGGATTTGGGAATGATGTTACAAGGAAGAATACCATGTCTTTGGCCCTAAAGGAACCATTAAGCCATCTAAATCCATGAAAAATACCTCAAAGAATCACACATGACTTAACATGGGTATCCACAGTACAACTTATCTCGGTCTTGTGGTCTACAGAACACTGATGTTACCAATGGAGAATGAATCTCCCCATTAGAGAGATTATTTGATGGATTGAGGTATCGATCATCGCCTAGATATTTACTTGTATTATTTTCAAAATACAAATTTATGTATGTATAAACATGCAATTGTATCATAGCATGATGTTTTAGATCTCTTCAACACCTTTCCAATGAACTAAAGACTCAAAAAATTGATGCCTAGATATAAAGTTATGGACAACATAGTAAATTATATTTTTTTATTAAAAATAACACACACAGGCTTCTGGAGTGCATGTACCTTATGTGAAATTATTTTTTTTGCGTGATGGATAACTTCCACTTCCCTATGTATTTATTTACATGGTTTGTTCATATTTAAGTTTGGTATGACAATCCTATGGTTTGGATTGTAAAATCAACAAAACTTCCAAATTTCCAAATGTTTTTAAATATATTTGTTTTTTATGTTATGTTTTGAATAAGATACACAAATCCATCCCTGATGAAATTTCATAAGCGTACAGGGATGAGAATGTAGATTCCAAATATGTAATTTAAATATAAATTTAAAATTTTTACTATGTTTAGTATATTTTTTTCTTGACATATATAAAAATTTAAAATACACACCTCTTTTATTTATACTATAAATTTTTGTGCCTTAACCATCTAAGAACTAAAATTACCATGCAATAGTTTTCTTTACAACTTTCGAATCGACATTCCATTCCATTCATGAATATTACTCACTCTTTTCACTATGAATTATAACAAATGTCTTCATATCTTACTCCCGACTATCTCTCTCATATCTTTCACTTCAACAAGAACCCGTGGTAGTTGACCAATAGGAAAAACCTTCATCTTATTGGTCAACCTCAACTGGACAGGAGACCACACCAACTTAGGATTCCCCATGCTTTCCCATGTTTTCCTTGCGATGATGTTAACATATGAACACAAGTCAAGAATAATAAATTCCATATCGGAGTCACCTATTTGGGCATTCATACATAGCTCTTGACCAGTCTTTATCCTTTTATGAATATGATTAACATTTTTCTCTGGACACAGCCTTGACTCAAGTTTTTATATTAGAGTTGATAGCTCCGCCATAACATATTTATATTTCACAAGTGTTACACCCAAATGTTTTCCTTATGCTCAATCCCCAGAAGTTTCCTAAAAAAACCATCTTTTCCAGGAGCTTTATGTTCAAATATAGGAGGCCTGGCACCATTTTCCTTATGACATAGAGAATCATCCTACCCTAACGTTATTTTCATAATGACAAGGTGCACCATTGACACTTGTTTCCATATGACAATGAGATTCTATGCCTCTTGCTAGTGCATAAGGAGTGGCATCACTTTGAAAAGGGAAAAAAGAGAATATTTCGAGAATGTTCTAGATGAAAGTCCTCGTGGAGGATTATACCAACCGCTTAAAGTAGGTGGCATTCATACCCCTAGCCTATAAATATCATCAATGACTTTCCTCCAAAAATATATGAACCAATTTGGGCCCTCTTTGGCCTATATATACAAGTTTACCCCCATGGATATGAGCGGTAAGAGGACCAAGAGAGCACCTTTATGTTGCTGAGATCATTGCTGATATAGGAGACAGAGAGTGTGGTTGTCAGTAATATTTATAGAGTTTCTATAGTTTGTTGTTGTGATTCAAAGATACTGTGAGAAAAAAAACTTCAACATCAAGGCTTTGGTTGTAGTTTCTTCTGTTAGAATAGTAGAGTCAAGTTAAACTAGTTAACCTATCTAAGAAACCAAGGACATAACATAAAAGATAAGAACATGAAAATAAAAGTACAAGAGAACACTAATATACGTGGTTCACCCTAATGGGTTACATCCATGGGAAGGTAGTCTTCTATTATCTCCAGAATGTCTTCTCCAATCTTAAAAGAGAGAAAAGCACACATACCCCAAAGAATATAGATGATGTACAAAAGTGTCACAATAGTACCACTACTACATCAAGAATACATGATGTGTAAAGACTCACTTGGCCCTATTATATACTAAGAGATGAGGAGGAATTACTCTCACATATTGCATGTGGGATAATACCATTCTCCAAAATAACATCTCTTAATACAATACAATGGACAAATACTCTACACAAGTAAATACAACACCATATAACTATGGGTTGAATGTATTAATTTTTTACATAAGATTTTAGACAAATTTCGACATAATACAAATACATTATTACCTTCCAAGCAATATAATATATTCCAACATTCCCCCTTAATAATGGCTGGGATAAGGGCCCACACTAACACTAAGGAAGGGAGGAGTCATTACCGCTCCCCCTTGATGACAACTTCCAGAAGAACCAAAGTTGCAAATAAGAAGAACACTTCGACTGATGGAATTTGACGATGAAAAACCGCTTTTCACTGAATCATGAAAGTGCACATGAACCAAGTTGTATGATGAAACACCCAACAATAAAATGCTGAGAACATGTGATGGAATCCAATTGCAAGATGCCCAGATCACCACAAGAATCATCACAACCATAAATGATAGCTAAATAACTCTGATATAACATCCACACCAGTGTACAAATACCTTCTGACACCCGATACAATAGAACATGTGGCTAAGAACACCACAACAGTGTACAGAAAGAACCCGGATGGACAATACACATGCGGATAGCAGACATTCTTCCAATCAAGGTGCAATATAAATATCTATAGAAGACCTAAAAACATCAGAGAAACAAGACCCCAATGGTCTATACATCGAAAATGATATCATACAGATGAACATTATTACTTTAACAGTAGAAGATGGTGCTTCATTATTCCTAGAATAAGGTGAAAGCCTAAACAGAGAACTTATCTACATAAGAACTTTCAAGATTAAAGCATATAAATATCATAAAACAAAATTGCTCATATAGAAATGAAAATGCTTATACACCAAAGGTTAGCAAACATCATATAAAGGAATGGCAACATAATATGATCAAATAAAAGATTAACTTCCTCATTAAGGAAAATGAAGTTACTTTTACTCATTAAGTGTCAGCCACACCATATAAGTAGTGAGCCAAAAATTTCACTTAAATATATGAAAATTTAGTCATCAAGCAACTAATATGAAGCATAGGTGAATTTATTATTAGTATGATGTTAACGTGCAAGAGATGAAAGCCCTGAAAATGTCAATGCTTCCATATAGGAACCTTAGAGACAAGTAGGAACAACATAACCTATGCAATCATAAGAAGTAAATAAAAAATCATCACCAATCATATGTTTAGATGCATCAGAATCCATTATCCATTCCATGTTAGAAGAAGGATTATTAGGCAAAACAACAGATGCACATAAAGCTACTTGAGAGTCATGAGAAGTTTTCTTTTTAGCTTTAGCCATTAAATGTTTTGCTTTAAAACAATTCTTTTCAGGATGATTAGTTTTACACAATGTTTACAAGGAACATACACTCTCTTCTATTCCCTATTTTCATTAAAAGCATGTCTAGAATTAGCATTAGAAGGATTAGAACCTTTAGCATTATTAAAACTTTTCTTATGATTGTTATTAAGTGTAGTTAGAGCTTTACTAGGTGTGAATTTTCCTGAAACAATTAACCTTTCTTGCTCATTGATCAATCTTTTACTAAAATCATCAAAAGTTTTATTCGTAGTACTTTGAGACAATTCTAGATCTCTATTCCTAGTTTGGATGAACATATCAAACAATATGGCATTTTACGTTCGACAAGAATAATAAGAGCAATGTCAGTTTTCTTGTAATCTTTACCACAACTATTTGATTTCTTATTTAAAGTTTTCAATTCAGCAAGATATAACTCAACTCTTTCAAAGTCAGCAGGTTCGAGGTCAAAGATCTTCTTTTCAAGATAATATGTAGAAGCATCATCAGATTTATCAAATAAAGAGGAAATAATTTGCCATACCTGAACCGGGCTATCTTCTGCCTCAATACTTACCTGAAGACTATCGGCAACAATTTGACCAATGAGCCCCCTTGCTTGATCACTTTTAGCATCCCATATAGCCAAATCATCAGCAACAGTAGGTTTCTTGTGTTCACCATTAAATAGCCTCCAAATATTCTTACCCATAAGAACATCAATCATCTTTCTCTTCTAGGAAAGATAGTTAGAGCCAACTAATTCAGGAACATAAGCTATTTCAAAAGTCATAATGAGTGAAATTTTGTCAAGAAATAAGAAACCTTAATACTGAAAAATGACAAAAAACAGTGAAGAACTTGAAAACAGTTCCACTTTACTAATCTAAATCTGCAAAAGCATAGTTAGAAACACAGTAAAAAAAAGAGGAGAAAATTTCACTTACAACCCTGTGAAAAAATGCCCATAAAATTCCAGTCTTCTATTCTGGCCACACTAGTGGATCTAGAATGGTTGTTCCAATTCCAAAAATAGGCTATAATAAAATTTCTGGTAAAAACTGACCAAGTTGCAACCCTTTTTTATAACTGTCGTTTTTATAATTGGAAGAAAGGTCTCCTTTAGGAGAGCCCCAAAATCATGTAGATCTACATAAATAACATCAAGAAACCCTTGAAAAATTTCTGCAAAAACCTTACACAACAAGTTAGGATTAGGGTAAAAAAAATGCAGAAATATGCCTAGATCTAAAGAGAAGCCTAATGGCTACCATGTAGAAAGCAAATCTACAACAAAATCACAATGCTCAAATGATAATATTTATTGATTGAAATATATAGAAGGTACTATATCATAGCAGCCTACTCTGCTACCATGTTAGAATAGTAGAGTTAAGATAAACTAGTTAACCTATTTAAGCAACCAACAACATATCATAAAAGATAAGAACAAGAAAAAAAAATGACAAGAGAACACCGATATACATGGTTCACCCTAATGGGTTACATCCATGGGAAGGTAGTCTTCTATTATCTCCAAAATGTCTTCTCCAATCTTATAAGAGAGAAAAGCACAAATACCCCAAAGAATATAGATGATGTACAACAGTGTCACAATAGTACCACTACTACATCAAGAATACATGATGTGTAGAGATTCAGTTGACCCTATTATATACTAAGAGATGAAGAGGAATTACTCTATCATATTGCATGTGGGATATTATAATTCTCCAAAATAACATCTCTTAATACAATACAATGGACAGATACTCTACACAAGTAAATACAACACCATATAACTATGGGTTAAATGTATTACTCTTTTACATAAGATTGTAGACAACTTCCGACATAATACAAAGACATTATTACCTTCCAAGGAATATAATATATTCCAACATCTTCTCTTATCTTGTTAATAGAAATGTGCTCCCCTTTCCCATGAATGATTTGTGTCAATCTCATTTATTCATTACTTTCCCCCTTAATCATTAGTATAGATCGTTGAATTATCTTGTTGCTTTCACTTTTATATCTTGGTCCTTACATTCTTTTGCAGGTACAACTAATCGTAAGAGAATTCACAAAGTAAGGATCACCTTCATTTTTTAGGTAAGAAAGCTTGGCGTTCAAGTAGTTTAACAGTATAGGGATAGGATGCATTGCTATGAGATTTGTGTTCTAGATCCTCCCCATGTAGACTAGGGAATAATATTTGTCCACATTTATTGAGAATTTGTGATAACAAAGATGGCAACCATAATAGGGATCGATCAGATCTGTGAATTTTCACTTTGTTCTTGATTACAATATCTCCAAAAATTTATCGTTCTCATTTAAATATTTAAGGTGTGAAATTCATTATAATACAATTCCATCCTCCTCCTCGGGTTAGTGTTTACACTCAACAAATTCCAGTTTGATTTTTAATTGCTTATGTTAAGGGTTATTTACTATTTTTGGTTTGCTAGATTTGCTAATGCACCTAGGTTTCTTTGATAGAGGGTCAAGCTATTCTTTCCATCTTTTTTCTATTGCCATAGTGCGTTGCTGGAGCCCTCTTCCCAGAGTAAAGAAGCATCGCTGGAATTGTTTTCAAGTAAGAAAAGTGCGTCAGCCTCTTGGGGATGCCCTGGTTCAACCCTTCAAACTTGCACTGAGGTAGGTATTCAATGACATTTTTGGATTAAATATTGGGTGTTTTTAGCTTAAATTTCAAGGAAGAGTTTATATTTCTTGCATTGAATGTTACATTTGTTTCTTTGATTAAAACCTATTGCTTTTGTTTGTGGATTGTATTCATTTAAATTTGAAAATTTGCATTTTTTTTGTGTGTATGTTTTGATTTTGTCTTGAGTTATGTTGTATTGGGATTGTTGTTTGTTTCCTTAGATCTCTGTATAAGAGGAAAATTGATCTTTTGTTTCCTTCATAGTTCAAAGAGAATGTTTTTCTTTGATCGTATTTATTAGATTTAAAAGTACTTGAAAATAAAATTAAAAAAATTTGTTTTTGTTTTAGTTTACTTCAAATTTTCATTTTGTTGAATATTACTTTTATATAAAACGAAAATAAAAAATTTAAGTTTCGTAACGTGTAAAGAACTTTTGTTCTAGTCATTGATTGGGAACATTTATTAGATCTTTTCTTTCCTAGAGATCTATTTTTCACTTTTGTTGGAAAAATAGGGAACAAAATTCTAGTTTCTAGTTTGGGTCTATGTTATTCTATTTTTTCATTTCTGAAAATAACAATTTACTCTCTCATAAGTAGGGAATCCATTAAAAGAAAAACTGAAATATTTGCATCTCATCCTTGCATGGTTTATGAGTCATTCTTCACTCCATATGTCCATTTAGTCGTTTTAGATAAACATAAGTGCTAGTTAGGTAAAAAATCTTAGCAAGAAGTGTGTGATGGGTTAGAAACGTGTTTTGACGTCTTTAAGCGTAGGATTTGTCCTATATTTCCTGCACTGCATCATAGGGAATGTGCAGTTATTCCAAGGACTCGTTGGTATATCGAACAATGTTTCACGTAATTTTATGTTATATAGAAAGGTACTTCAAGTACTCAATGGTATATAGGAAGGACCCTTTCATACGGTTGTGCATTAAATAACACTACCACATATTTGATCTCCCGGGTAACTTGTGTATATCAGGAGAAACCTTTAGGGATCCTAAAACCGTCTGAGAAAATCCATTTGGACGTCATATCATCGCAATACATCGAGAACAACACTCGAGGAAATTAATAAGTAGGTACCATCCAGGTAGTTGGGTATTTAGGAAAGGGTACGGTCCCAGTGCTCCTTGTTGCGTTTTACTACTGGACCGTGGGGTATATAGCAAGTTGTGATGGTTTCACAATCCTGTGAGGATATTGACTTGTTATCCACTCCTTTAACATGTTTTCTTGTTGCTTTATTTTGATTATTTCATTTTTCCTATATAGTTAAAATTCTTAAAGAAAGAGGTAGTTTTGTTACGTAGCCATGGATATTCCTTCTAGGACTACCAACCGAAAGACCCCTTCTCAAGAGGAACCTTTTGTTATTCCTTCATTTGGAAATGTTGGTCCTCCTCTCATGGTTACATTGAGTCTTCTTGTATTGACTATAGGATTACATGTATGGTTATTCTCTAGTCCAACTATCCGAAGTGCACTGATTGTTTCAAATCCCAACTCTCTATCACAAGATAATCAATGTCATGTTTATCTTTCACCTTCTTTGCTAGATATGTCTTCCTCCCTTTCTCCTCCCTCACCTGTCGAAATTTATGATGCCAATATTCAGGTTGATAATAAGAAGATGTAAAGGAATCTTAAGAAGAAGGAAGAAAAACAAAAAACCAAATATCAACCAACCACTCCTTGGAGTGCAGAGAGTGTTGATCTGACCATAAAAACACCATGTAAGCCTAAGTTCCCTTGCAAAATTTGTAAGGGTGACCATATTCTTAATGATTGTCATGGTATGTACCAGGTTTTAGAGGTGTGTTCTAAGGCTTCCCAACAACCCATGTCACCAACCTTTGGTCATCATGTCAATGATACCCCATCAACCAGTGCCTCTATGGTTAAGAGTCAAAAAGGAAAATCTAGATATCCTTTCTTGATATGTAAGGAAATGCACCTTACTTACCTTTTTAATAGCATGGATGAAGCCTCAAAGTTGTTGGAATATATTATTGTTCCTAAAAAATGGCTTCCGATAGGTTACCCTAATTTGTCCCTTGACCTCCCATTGGTTGATAAAGTGATTGACCTAGTCCCATCCTTGGTCGATCCCACTCTTTATTTACAGATTCAAGAACAAGTACTTCATCCCACTCTTCCTTTGAAGAGTGAATTTAAATTGGTCGAATCGATGTCATCTCCACCTGATCCCACTCTTTTATTTGAGAGTGTGTTGCAGCTGCAACTATTTCCCAAATTTTCTAAAATCTTGGACCCTCCTTTAAATTTTGTCTTGCTTGGATTTGTTTTGAATTGCTGAACTTTGTTGTTTTCTGCTACAAATTTGGATCTTGAGGTTAAGTTGGGGTAAATTGTTTTCCATTTTCGGAAGTTTGAATCACTATCTTTTGTTTGACTTGAACTTGAAGTTTTCTCTTTTTGCTGTCAGAAGTCTTTTGAATAATGGATAGGGGTCGTAGTTCTCTACATAGCCGCTATTGCAGAAGCTAAACGTTGAATGTTCCGACGGTTAGCTCTTATATTTTCTGATGTCGTGGTTTTGACTTTGTGATATTGTTGCTTTTTGCTCTCAAAATGATTTGTGACATTAATCGGAAGCTGTAGTCCTTATGTTGCCCACTGTTGCGGCTCCTCAACAGACTAACCATCTGAGGTATAGTTGTTCTGTTTGCCGATGATTTGTTACAATCTTCACCAATGTTTTTGATTGATGCGGGACCCTTAGTCCATGTGATTTCCACCGTTGCGGCTCTTTACTATACTAATCATCCGATGTTGTAGTCATTTCAATGTCCAATGTTGCAGTTTTTAATGTTTTATTTCGTTGATGTTTTATTTTTCTACGGAACCCTTAGGCTGTATGTCTCTCGCCATTGCGGTTACACAGTACACTATCGCTACGGCGTTTTAGTTGTTTTCATTTTCCGATACCTTACTAGTTAGTGTCCCCGCTATCCAATGCATGACTACAATAGTACTTAGTGTTTTTACTCATCGACATTGTGGAGACTAGAGTTTGTCTGTCACGCACCATTGCGGCTCCTCATTGAACTGATCCTCCAATGCTTAGTGTTTTTTGTTTTCGAATGTTGATAGGGTTTTCTCGCCATTTGTTGTGCTATCACTCTATTTTATGAGATGGCAAAGTTTCCCATGGGCGTTCATCGAGTCAAGGTTTCAGAGATGAAGAGTGCAGTTTGGGGGTTTGATGTTTTGAGGAATGGTGGTTACTTTGTCATTCTTCATGCTTTCATTGGAGGATGTCGAATTAGTCCACATGTGGCTTGGAATGAGATAAAAGTCTATTTTTCAAACTTGTTTTTTTGGTTTGGACAATGGATTTAGAGGATTTTCAGGCCCAGCTTGTAGGATTCTCTTTGCCTTATCTTTTCATACTTTAGATTTGTTTATTGTTCGTCTCACATAATGCATGTATTGATACAATTTGTGTTACTTTGTCAAACGCTAAGTGATTTAAGGACTAGTTATTCATGACAGGGTTATTGCTGCTGTAGAGAAGACGTGTCTAGAAGACAAAAGATAAAGAAAATGCAGAAGCATAGATGAGGATAGAGAATAAGAAAGTCAGGTGTAAGCTCAACAGGGTCTAGTAAGGTACCAATGGATTACTGAGCATAATAAATAGAAGCAGAGGCCCAGGCTTGGAAAATCTCATCAGTTACCAAGCTGGTCCCTTTTCATAAAAGTGCTCTTAAATCATAAATCTGAAATGTAACATTTGTATGAATCATGAGCACTCAAAAAAGGACAAAAGTGCGAGATTAAACGTTTGGCTGGGGGAGCCCAAAGGTTACCGAGGGGTAGCCCAAGAGTTTTGCTGGTAGTATAAGTATAGGAGAATTAGAGAGAATAAAGGACTTTTTCCCATTGAGATTTGTGAGTCTGATGTAAGAATAACTATTTCCTTTTGCATAAAGAAATTACAAGTTTCCTGTTGGAGAAAGATTTGTAGAACTTTCCAAATGTTGTGCCATGGATGTGTTGAATGTGAACTATTTTGTTTTCAGCTTTGATTCCATGAACTGTGAGATCATTCTAACTCTTTGAACCTATGTTCTTGTATGAATGCTCTCTAGTTTATTCCATGGAATTTCCAATATGAGTAAGGAATGTTGTTCATAAACAATTAGCTATCTGGTTGTTGATATATCTTTAAATGTTCATGTGTTTCGAAAGAAGTATCAGCTATCTGTGATTTTTCTTAATGCATGTGCAAAACACATTACTCATTAATGAATGATAATTTTTCTCCCTGGGGATAGTGTAGATAGTTAGTTTTCATTTCTTGCTGTGTGTGATTTAGATGCGAGAGAGTTAAGACGAGAGGTAAGAACCTGCGCATCACATTGTGATGCTCCTTGTATTCTCTATCAGTTTGTATTCTTAGATAGGCACTTGCATCTCATACTTAAACATAAAAAAACTAAAACATACACGGTGGACCGATCCCTAATGGGTAAAACCTTTTATTTTTGGTTACTTTGACCTACGGTAGCTTGACCGTAAACCGGACGGATTCCCCATACCAAATAGTAACGAGATAGTTGGGAACATTTAATGGGGAGAATCCCTTGCTGTTGTTGCCTACGATTTTCCCATCCTCAACAGTTTTTGGTGCTAGAAGGAAGGCATCCAGTGCATGATTGGCCGAGGAAAATTATTTTCTCGAGATTATTCCACCGGTGACAGTTCTGCAAGCAGTTTGTTTCCCAATCCAATTCCTGAAGAGAAGGGTAAATAGCATCTGTATTCTATTAATAATGAAGTAGTTAATGATTTGAGAAGACATGCTAGGGAATATGTGAAGAAGATTGGAGGGTTACCAATTATTCCTGTCTTACCGAGAAGATAATATAAGAAGAAAGACCACCCTATATTGGAAGACACAGTATTGGTTGGAGATTTTGAAGAACTTGTAGAGACAACCTTACAGGAAGTTATTCAACCTCTGAATCAGTTGGTCCCAGATACACCTTTTGGTTCACCTATTCATACTCCTATTCATTAACCACCTCATTCTCCACCCAGACTCGTGGAAAATGCAAATCAACCACCCAATCCACCAAATCCACCACCTGCTTGGAAGGCTAGGTTACCTCTAAGCCTAGCACCTCCTTTGCATGACTTACCTTAGGATTTTGAGAAAATGCTGCCTAAGTTTGATCCCAGTGAAAAGATTTTAGTAGATGATGATTTTCAAAGCTTCTACTTGGCTATATAAGGACTAAAGGATGGAGATCATGAAGATGTAGTTTGCAGATTGTTTCCACATACCCTAAAAGGAGCAACACCATCATGGTATTTTGCTCTGCTTGCAAACTCAATCCCAGACTGGGACACATTTGAAAGGACATTCAGAAATAAATATGCAGCCCATAAAACTCATGCAGCTCTAATGAAAGGGTTATGTGCTTTGAAGAAGGAAAGAAAAGAGAAAGTGCATAGTTTCACCCAAAGGTTTGCTGCGTATCTTAAGAATTTTTCTGCAACTGATAAACCATCTGATAAGGTTTTGATTGAATATTATACTTCAACTCTAGGGCCTGACTTGGCCATGCTTGCTAAGATGCAAGTTAAACCTACGTTATCAGAAACTTATGAAGAAGCTGAGAGAGAAAAAGCTGAAAAAGAGAGCATAGAAGACTATCCTGAGCAGTTAGGAGAAATTTTTTTTGGTAAGAAAGCCTTATTATAGTCTAAGCCTAAAGAGGAGCAGTCACATGACTTTGAAGGAATGTTGAAAATGATGCAGAAATTATCTAACAAAATAATAGATTTGGAAAAAGAAAAGGAAGCTCATAAATCTTTTAAGCCTTACTATAAAAGGAGAGAGGAGAACACTCAATCTAAACCTCCTCCACATAGTCCTACATCAATGAACTTAACACAGGTGGGTATGGATAACTTTTGCACCTTTCATTAACAACCCCATTCTAAAAAAAATTGTCCTCAATGGATAAATTCAATGACATTAGTAATGAATTAGCTATTGGACTCTAAACTAACATAAGCTGATGAGGAGGAGGAAAAAGGAAATAACCCCATAGAAAAACAAGAGGATGATGCTCTGGTTTTATGGGACTGTGTCTCACTTTTTAATATAAAAGATGAAGTTACTCTGAAACAGGAAGAATAATCATAAACAAACGTGACAACAAGAAGTCAATGTTTGTTAAATAAACACAAATCAGTAATACCAAAAATTAAGATACTTCAAAAGAATGTAAGGAAAATTCAGAAGAGCACCATAGCTAATTAAATACCTGAATTCACCATTACGAGTCAAGATCCAAAGAAAATCAACATGCCTGTTAATCCCTTTGAGGAGAAGACTGATGATGTAAAAAAGAATCTCAAAGAACATAAGATGGAATATGACTATGTGGAATATATTAAAAGGGCTAAGGAAAATATCTCATTGTTTGAAATGTGTAATATGCCTCAGCAGAAACAAAGATTGTTGAAATCACTTGAAACACCTGAAAAGCTTCCCACCAACAATCAACCCCAAGAAGAACAAATTGGTGAAGCGAGTGTGGGAGGTAAGCCTAAATGAAAAACTCCACCATTTCTCCTGACCTTTGAAATTTTCAACCATAACATGCACAACTATTTGGTAGACTCAGGGGCATCAGTCAATGTTATGCCACTTTCAGTTTGCAAAAAGATAAATGAACAGCCTAAACCATCTACCTGGCAGGTTATTCAGTTAGACAGAACAAATGTAAAGGTAATTAGGGAAATAGAGGATGTTCTGATTTGATTATCTTCAAATGAAAAGGTATGTCAGTTCATCGATGTTGTAGTAGCAAACTTACCTGAGGCTTGTGGACTTGTTTTGAGTCAGGACTGGTCAGCAAAGAAAAATGAATATTTTTCCTCTGATTGGTCACATTTGTGGTTGCCTTATAAGGGAATCCCCAATCAAATTAAACTATTAAGAGAGCCCCAAATGAAGCACAATGTTTCTCAGTTGGAGGGGAAGAATGAACCAGTGAATTTTGTATTGGGGAATTACTTCATTGAACTAGAACCGGGAAACTACCAAGCAGAAGAAGCCAACGGTACACCAGAAACACAACCCGATCTCCTTCGGTTTTCACGGGATTATGAATTTGACTGTAAAATAGTAGACTTAGTTTCTGATGTAGTTGTTGATTCAAGTACAATAGAAGTAGATAGTTTTTGGACACTTTTTTTTTATGGATCTAAAACTTTGGAAGGATCAGGAGTTGGTTGTGTCCTGATTGATCCAAAGAAAAATAAACACTTTCTTTCATGTATACTAGAGTTTGAATGTACCAATAACACAACCGAATATGAAGCTTTAGTTTAGGGACTAAGAAAAGCATTTGAATTAAAAGTAGAAAATATGAAAGTGTGTGGGGATTCTGAAATAATTGTAAAGCAAATTTGAAAATAGATACATTGCATCTCACCTCATTTAAAATATTATCAGAATGAAGTGTGGGATTTGTTGACAATTTTTTATGCATTTAATATTGTATCTATTCCTAGACTTAAGAATCCAGCGACGGACTTGTTACCTACCTCAGCTGCAAGGCTTGTACCTACAAATAACTAGTGTTCTATTGAATTACTTTTCAGGCCTTCAGTTCTAGACATGATTACTAATATATGAGTTTTTGATGATGATCAACAAATCTTGGAATGTTTGATGAATGATGAAACTTTCAAAGGGGCAATTATCGATGACGAAGAACACCAAGCTGAGTTAAAATTCGACAACTTCATTCCCAAAGGGGTCAAAACCTTAGAGTGGATGTTTGATTTAGACAGCAAATTCAGAAGACCAGCAAATGTCAAGATTCATAGCTCGTCTTTGCAATTGGAGCTGATAAATCTGGGAACTGAAGTTAAACCCAAATATGTAAATTTGGGAAAGTGTTGCTCTTCGAGTGAAAGAAATAAGTTCATTAGTTTGTTCAAACAATGCAAATATGTATTTGCTTGGATATATGAAGAGATTAAAACATATGACACCATGATTATACAACAAATCATTCCTATTAGATCTGGAGTCAAGCCTTATCAGCAACCTTTGAGGAAGATGCATCCAAAACTTGAGCCTTTAATTCAAAATGAAGTAAAAAAGTTATTGGATGCAAAAATTATATTCAAAGTCAGACACTCGGAATGGGTTTCAAATTTGGTACCAGTAAGGATGAAATCTGGAGAAATCAGGCTATATGTGGATTTCAAAAATCTAAATCGTGCTTTAGACAAAGACAACTATCTAGTCTCACCCATGGAATAGATATTGAAGATGGTTTTGGGTTCTGAGTTATTTTTGTTATTAGATGGATTCTTTGGCTACAATCAAGTGTTAGTAGCTGAAGAATACAAACTTAAAACTACTTTCAGAACAAAATGGGGAACTTTTGCTTATAGAAGAATGCCCTTTGGACTCATAAACACTGGAGCTACTTTCTAGAGGGCTATGGATATAGATTTCCATGGTATAATTGGCCATAGTGTTGTAGTATATCTCGATGATGTCACGATATTTTCAGAGAAGACAGAAGAACACACATTCCATCTTAAACAAATTTTCAAGCATTGTCGAAAATACGGGATCTCACTAAATCCAAGGAAATGTGTGTTTGTTGTTACAGAAGGAAAGATACTAGGTCACATGGTGTCTAAAAAGGGGATCTCCATAGAACCAGAAAGGATCAAAGCCATCAAACAGATCCCCTTACCCCATAATAAAAAAGGTATGCAATCATTCATGGGGACAATAAATTTCATGCAAAGGTTTGTGCCAGATTTCACTCAAATTTTTAAACCTTTCCAACAAATGGTGAAACAAACTGTACAGTTCAAATGGACTGATGTAGAGAAGAATGCATTCAGTAAAATAAAGACATCTATTGCTGATGCACACTCTCTCAAAATTCTAAATTTTGAGAAGGATTTTATTTTGTACACTTTCACATCTAATGATTCATTAGCAACGGTACTTTCTCAGAAGGAACATGGGGGAGATGAGTACCCCATATAATTTATGAGCACTAGTCTGCAGGGGGTCGAATTGAATTACCCAGCTGTGGATAAATAAGCTTACGCAGTCTTGTTGGGGCCTGGAAATTCGCAGGAAACAACAGTAAGGGATTCTCCCCTGTCAACATTCCCAACTAGCTCGTGACTGTTTGGTATAGGGAATCCGTCCAGTTTGCAGTCCGGCTACCGTAGGTGAAGTAAGAAAAGGGTTTACCGGTTGTGGCCCGGTCCACCGTGTATTTTTTGTATTTTTTACTTAAAGTATGATATTAACGTGCCTAATTAACAATGCAGGGTGATAAAGATGCAAAGAGTAGTCACAATGTGATGCGCAAGTTCTTACCTCTCGTCTTAGAACTCACAAGCACCCAAATCATGCGAGAAAATAAATACTAACTAAGCTATCTCTAGAGAGCTGGGTATTAATTCATGAGTAATGCACCCCTAGTCATGTGTTATGGAAAATCACAGATAGCTGTTCTTATAACCAAACATATAAACATGAATAAAAGTATGTATGATAAGATAGCTCATCAATAGTTAAAACTCCCATTACTCATAGTGGAAAAAACATCATAAAGGTATTGAAGAACATTCAGACAAGAATATAGGTTTAGGCAATTAGAACGCTCTTACAGCTAATGAGACATAGCTGAAAACGAAATAGTTCACATTCAACATCACTCATTTAATCACATTGACACATTCCACATAGCACTTCCTCCAACAGGCAAAATTTGCAGTCTCTGGTTGTAAAACGAAATAGTTCCTCTTTCAAGCATTAAGTTACAAGTTTTTCCAGGAAAAAAAGGCCCCTGTAAGTTCTAACTTTCAGATATTTAAACTACAACAGCCGATCGTTTGGGCTGCCCCACCAAACATGTGGCCTTTCAGTCCCTCCTGGTGTTTCATATCCTCATTTTATTTTTATTTTCTTTGTACACATTGATGATCTAACTACTAACGGATATATCTTTCGGGTCTATGCCTTTTTCACTATTCATTTCGTCTTTTCCTTTGCTTTTCCTCCTTGCGACCCTGCCGGTTTTATTTTGATCTTTGTCAAAACTGTCAAGCTATGCCTTCGCGCCATGGTCAACTCCACAATCCCTTGAGTCCACCTGCGATTAATCAATGTGCATCATTCATTGAGATTGCATTTTAAAATGAAATGTTAAAATCTATCAATCAAACGACTGCTCATCAAGAAAGATCTTACGTTGTGTTACTGCTATCATGACGGGGTAGACTTATCCACATCCGCATAGGCAGGCTTTAACAAGCGATGGGTGCTGCGAAACACTTGAGCACATCGGAGTCGAAAGAGTTAAAACCTAAGCTGTGGGCGGGAAAACTTCAAATCAAAAGTCAGAAAGACAATGACATTGGAAGCCAAGTGCTTCGTACAGCCGCAACGACGGAAAAGGAAAAGACTACGACATGTGACCTGCATCGGCGATGGAGCGCTTTTCACTTCGGGTGGCTAGTTGATTTGGGAGCTGCAACGGCGGAAAAGGAAAATACTACGGCATGCGACCTGCATAGGCGGTGGAGCACTTTTCATTTCGGGTAGCTAGTTGGTTTGAGAGATGCAACAGTGGAAGCAAAAAGGTTATGGAAATACGACTAGAAGGCCGACACGCATCAGCGGGTGGAGCGCTTTATACATCGGGTGCTTAGCTGATTTGGGAACCGCAACGGTGGAAGGAGAACAGATAAGAACCTCTGATCGAACTGAAAAATACAAGTGCTAATTTTTTGAAAACTCAAGAATTTAGCAAAGGTTAAAAATGTTTCACCTCCGAGACAACAATTTTACAAGAATAGAAGGTTTGATTCAGCAAATAGCCTCAAACCCTGCGACCCACAACAAATTTCAAACACCAGCAACTTCCAAAAACATAACGAGCATTAATCTTCAGAATCACTCAAAATTAAAGCATGACCAAACAGGCTCACGATTCCAAACGATTTAAAGCAACACTAAATCAAAAAAAGGGGGGGGCAAAATTTCAAAAAAATTGGGGAGAACCATTGCAGCTGCAACAATTAGTGACTACCTGGTAAACCTAGATCTCTGGACAATTTCTCCCTTAAGTAACATACTGTTCAATAATAAACCACCATGTTGAATTCTTCTAGATGTATGGATTTCCAAAATGGAAAATATATGTACTTTTAATCATTGAGGGTAGTCCAATTTAGGAAAATGGAAACCAAGATTTCAAAGTCAAGATAACTCTTTCGAGGCCAGGAGTATGAGTTTCATTTTTACCTTTGTCTTTGGGTAACTTCCAGCTTGGACACCACAGGATCATAACATCTGGTAAACAGAAATATTCATTTGTTCCTCATTCCCATGCCATTTTGCACTCTTTTGTGCTTTTGGACTTTTGTCCTTTTTGAGTCCTCGTCATGCCTTTCTTTCTGAATTTTTATTCAGGCTCCTCTATCCATAGTGTCCTTTTGTGTGAGAGATGTATTTAATTTTCAGCTCACGGACGGAGAGGAACTTTTGGCAATTTTATACTCATATGATTTAGTACTTTGTTTTGATACACATTTCTTTCTTAGGAGTTTTGACTCTTCATAGCCTTTTGGCTTTCAATTCTTGGCATGGGATCATTTATATATAATATGTTGTTCACCCTACTTTCTTTCCATGGGTCTTTAGCTGTCACCCCTTAAGACATATTTTAAGTGTGAGATGGATGGAGCCTCGAAATAGTATTCCAGACCTTTTAATATTGAGTTACTTTAGAGGGATTAAGCAGGACTTCAATGCGTGCATAGCCATTTAAGAAAACTGCTAAACTAGAAGAAATTCTATCACATAAAGCCATGATACACAGTCTCATAATCAAGGATTAGTTAGTTCAGAATTATAATGCTCTCCATGCAACCAAAACTTGCTTCTTTTATTAAAATCAAACAAAAATTTAAACTAAAACAAAACCAAAACTCATGACTCAAAGACTCAAAAGACAACCAAGCCAGATTATTTATATACAAGCTAGAAAAGCTCAAACGAAACTCAGGAAAAATAAGGCTTGAGAACTAAACCATTTACTGGTAAGTTCTCTTCCTACCCTTGCAGGTCTTGTAACTTATAAGTGGAAGGGCCAATATTTTCCGCAATCTGGAAAGGACCTACCCACAACTGCTGAAATTTTGTGTGTTTCCCTTTCTCATCATGGGGGTGATCCCATTTGAGAACCAAATCTCCTACCTCAAAGTATTTTGTTCCTTCCTTATGTTTGTCAAACCATCTCTTTATCACCTCTTGCTGTTGCTTAAAGTGCTCTCTAGCTTTAGATCGAGCTTCTTCTGCTTTCAGGAGATTATATATCCTTATTTGCAAAACCTCATCATCTGACCCTCTAGATTCTTGAGCTATTATGGAAGAAGGTAGCATGATATTGGGAGGAAGAATGGCTTCTTGATCTTACACAAGGGTATATGGAGACACTCCTATCGAAGACTTAGGGGTGACTCTATCATCCCAAAGGGAATTTGGTAGCGCTGAGTGCCAATTCCTCTGGTTTTCTATTACAGTCTTCTTTAAAATTCTAATCAAATTTTTGTTAGAGGATTCGGCCAAGCCGTTTCCTTGTGGATAGTAATTAGAAGAATAATGCAACTTTATTCCTCTCTCATGAGCGAAAGCAGTTAATTTAATCGATGAAAATTAAGTAGCATTATCAAAGACTAAAGAATCTGGAACTCCGAACTTGGTCATAATATGGTCCGGTAGGAAGCTGATGACCGCGTCTTCATTTATCTTGCGGAGTGGGACAACTTCAACCCAACGAGTGAAAAATTCGGTTGTGGTCAAAATGTACTTGTGTTGTAAGGAGGAATTTGGTTTTATTTCTCCAATAATATCCAACCCCCGTTTCTCGAATAGCTCAGTGATCATCACAAGCTTTAGGGGTGCTGCTGCTTTAGGTTGTCTCCCACTACACCTTTGGCAAATATTGCACTTCCTGACATGTGCGTGTGCATCTTTGAAGAGTGTAGGCCAATAGTAACCGGCTCTGAGGATTTTGTGAGCTGTAGTATCTCCTGAATAATGTCCCCCAACAAGTCCGTCATGCAAATCTGTCATTACTTTCTTCACATCTTCTTTCTCTAAGCATCTAAGAAGAATTCCGTCATAATTTTTTCTGAATAATATTCCTTCAAAAACTTGATAGGAAGCTGATTTGAGACGCAACGCTCTTCTTTTCTTAGAATTCCAATGTTTTGGAAACAGTCCTGCCTGTAGGTAATGCACGAGGTCCCTATACCAAGAATCGGGAGCTGTGAAAAAAGGACATACATCCATCAAATGTAATTCAGCCTCGTCTTCCCAGGCGTGTTCATCATTGTTGCCATTTTCAGTCATCAGTTTGCAAAATCCCTGCCCTTTAACTATAGAAGCTGGCTTGAATTTGAGGTCATACTCTTGAAGAGTTGTTACCCAATTTCCTCTTCTTTCTCCTAACTCCTTCTGTACAAAAAGGGACCTTACATCTGGGTATGGGACGATCACCTTGGTTCGATTTTTTAATATATAAGGCATGAATTGTTTCACTGCTTTGAATACTGCGTAGGCTTGTTTATCAATGGCTGGGTAATTTAATTTGGCCCCTTGTAGACCAGTGCTCATGAAAGATATTGGGAATTCATCCCCCCCATCTTCCTTTTGGGTAAGCACACCTGCTAGTGAATCATTGGATGCAAAGGTATACAGAATAAAATCTTTGTCGAAATATGGGCTTTTCAGGCAGGGTGCATGTGCAATAGTAGTTTTAATTTTGCTGAATGCGTTCTTCTCAATATCAGTCCACTTGAACTGTGCATTTTGCTTCACCATCTGCTCTAGAGGCTTGACAATCTAAGCGAAATCAGGCACAAATCTTCGCATGAAGTTTATTGTTCCCATAAATGATTGCATCCCTTTTCTATTATGGGGAAAGGGAATCTGTTCAATGGCCTTAATCCTTTCTGGATCGATAGAGATTCCCTTTTTTGAAACTATGTGACCAAGCAGCTTACCCTCCGTAACAACAAACACACATTTTTTGGGATTGAGTGAGATGCCATATTTCCGATAGCATTCAAAAATATGCCTTAGATGCAATGTGTGTTCTCCTCTCTTCTTTGAGAATATTGTAATATCATCGAGGTATATCACCACACTACGTCCAATAAAACCGCGGAAGGCTATGTCCATAGCCCTCTGGAATGTGGCTCCAGCGTTTATAAGCCCAAAGGGAATTCTTTTGTAAATGAAAGTTCCCCATTTGGTCCTAAATGTTGTCTTCAACCTATCTTCTTCAGCTACTAATACTTGATTGTAGCCCGAGAATCCATCTAGTAAAGAAAATAGTTCAGACCCTGAGACCATTTGTAGCAATTGCTCCATGGGTGGAACATGATAGTTATCTTTGTCCGAAGCACATTTTAAATTCCTGAAATCCATGCATAGCCTGATTTCTCCATATTTTTTCCTTACTGGCACCAGATTTGAGACCCACTCAAAGTGTCTGACCTTAAAAATGATTCTGGCATCCAATAATTTCTTAACTTCATTCTGAATCAGTGGCTCCAATTTTGGGTGCATTTTTCTTAAAGGTTGTTAATACGGTTTGACGCCAGCTCTGATGGGGATAACATGCTTGATGATGCTGACGAACTTATATTGTTTAAACAGACTGACGAACTTATCTCTTTCTACTGGTGAACAACATTTTCCCAGATTCACATATTTAGGATTCGTCTCAGTCCCTAAATTTATCAGCTCGAAGTGTAGAGATGAGTTGTGAGTCTTCACGTTGGCTGGTCTTCTGAACTTTTTATTTAAATCGAACATTCTTTCTAACATTCTGACTCCTTTAGGGATGAAATTATCATACTTTAGCTCGGCCTGATGTTCTTCATCGTCTATAATTGCTCCTTTAAATACCTCGTCGTTTGTTAAGCATTCTATAATTTGCTGATCGCCATCAAATACTCGTAGGTTGGTGATCATATTAGGTACCGAGGGCCTGAAAATCAATTCAATGGAGCATCGATTATTAGTAGGTACAAGCCTAGCGGCTGATGTGGCCAACAAGTTAGCTGCTGCATTTTTAAGTCTTGGAATTGAAACAATATTAAATGCGTTAAAACATTTGAGCAGATCCCATACCTCATTTTGATAAGCTTTCAGGTGAGGGGAAACACAATGTATTTGATTCCAGATCTGTTTAACAATTATTTTAGAGTCTCCAAAAACTTTTAGATTACTTACCTTTAACTCAATTGCTTTCCTTAAACCCTGCACCAGCGCTTCATACTCGGTCGTGTTATTTGTACACTCAAACTTTAAACTACATGAGAGAAAATGTTTATTATTCTTGGGGTCGATTAGGACACAGCCGACCCCTGACCCTTCTAATGTCTTAGAGCCATCAAAAAAAAATGTCCAAAAATTCACTACTATGTGTGAATCTACTCCTATTGCTAAGTTTACTATGTTACAGTCAATTTCATCATCCTGTGAGAATCGAAGGAGATCAGGTTGGGTATCTAATGTGTTGCTGGCTTCTTCTGCTTGGTAATTTCCTGGTTCCAATTCGATAAAATAATTTCCCAATACAGAATCCAATGGTTCATTCTTCTCCTCGAGTTGAGTAACATTATATTTCATGTGAGGCTCTCTCAAAATTTAAATTTGGTTCGGGCTTCCTTTATATGGAAACCACAGATGCAACCAATCCGAGGAAAAATATCCATTTAGTTTGGCTGACCAATCTTTGCTCAGAACAAGACCGTAAGCGTCTGGTATATCAGCCACTACAATATTAATGACTTGCCACACTTTATCATTTGATGCTAGGTGGACTAGGACATCCTCCATCTCACCAATTACCTTTACATCCGTCCTGTCCAACTGAACAACCCTCCACGTGGATGGCTTAGGCTGCCC
Organism: Pseudotsuga menziesii; assembly: GCA_001517045.1. Lineage (NCBI taxonomy): Eukaryota > Viridiplantae > Streptophyta > Pinopsida > Pinales > Pinaceae > Pseudotsuga > Pseudotsuga menziesii. The sequence goes on from LPNX010662116.1 coordinate 221,404, forward strand.
ATTTATCTTTTTACAGACTGATATTGGCATGATGTTAACCGACACCCCTGAATCTACCAGGAAATTATGTATGTTGTGATTAAAAATTTCAAAAGTGAGGAGGAAAGGTTTATGTTTACTCTTAGACTTACCTCCAATGATGGTTTCTCCAATTTCTTCTTCTTCCTGAGGTCAATTGTCAGTGGGCAACTTCTCATCGGATGCTTCAAGTGCTTTCAATAGTCTTTCTTTTTGATGCGGCACTTTACACATTTCAAATAGTGAAACGTTTGCCTTTGCCTTATTGATATCTTCCACGATGTCATAATCCATCTGTAGTTTAGTAGGATGTGGCTTATCAACATTCATTTTTTCTTCAGTGGGCCTGGCGAACGTATTAGCCTGCCTAGGATCCTGGCTGGTAATGGTGAATTCAAGAATCTTCTCAGCTGCGGAATTATTTTGAAATTTATTAACATTTTTATGCAGCCTTTTAATCTTTGGGAGCATGAGACTGTTTTCTTTATCTATCCCTTGGCTCCTTGTTGTTACGTTGGTTTCCATGACGTCCTTGTAGCCCCGATTCTTTTCCTCTTCAGCATTAAATAAAAAAATAGAATTCCACAGAACCATGGTTTCTTCTTCTTGTTCCTTCGTTGAAGTGGTACTCTCTTTTCTTTCTTCATATCCATCTTCTGTTAATCTAGAATCCAACAGTTGATTCATGGCCAACGTCACCGAGTTTATCCATTGAGGACAATTCTTTTCAGAGTGTGATTGTTGGTGGAAAGTGCAAAAATTGTCCATGCCTACCTCTGTTAAATTCATAGATGCAAAATTGTGAGGAGGAGGTTGGGACTGATTTTTATCCTCTCTTTTCTTATAATAGGGCTTATATAACTTTTGTGTTTCCTTCTCTTTCTCCAAGTCTATGATTTTGCTGGAAAGCTTCTGCATCATTTTTGCCATACTTTCAAAATCTGGCGATTTCTCTTCCTTAGGCTTAGTAAACAATAAGGCTTTCCTTCCCACACCTTTCTCTCCTGACTGTTTAGGATAATCTTCGATACTTTATCTTTCAGCCTCCACTATTTCCGCCTCTTCATAGGTTTCCACCAAAGTAGGATTGGCCCGTATTTTGGCAAACATGGACAACTCAGGGCCTAAAGCTGAAGTATAATATTCAATCATGACCTTGTCCGAAGGTTTATCAGCTTCAGAAAAATTCTTGAGATATGATGCAAACCTTTGTGTGAAACTGTGCACCTTTTCCTTTCTCTCTTTCTTCAAGGCACATAGCCCTTTCATGAGGGTTGCATGAGTCTTCCGAGTCACATATTTACTCCTAAAGATCCTTTCAAAGGTATCCCAATTAGGGATAGAGTTTGCAGGAAACCCAAAGTACCATGATGCTGCAGCTCCTTTAAGGTTATGCGGGAACAATCTGTAGACTACATCTTCATACTCTCCAATACTTAATCCTTCTATTGCCAAGTAAAACTTTGCAGGTGGTCATCTACTAGAATCTTCTCACTTGGATCGAACTTGGGCAACATCTTGTCAAAGGCTTGAGGTAGATCATGTAACGGAGGTGTCAGGTTTAAAGGTGATATGGCTATCCAAGCAGGTGGTGGATTTGGTGGGTTAGGTGGTGGATTATCATTTACGCTTGCCATGAGTCTGGGTGGAGAGTGAGGAGGTGAGCAAGTAGGAGTGTGAGCAGGAGAACTATGAGAAGTATCTGGACCTTCTTGATTCAAAGGCAACACAACTTCTTGTAAGGCTATTTCTACAAGTTCTTCCCAATCCCCAACCAGCACTGAGTCTTCTACTATAGGACGATCTTTCCTTTTATATTCTCTTCTAGGAAATTCAAGGATGATTGGAAATCCTCCAATCTTCTTTACATATGCCATGGTGTGTCTTCTCAGATCATTAACAACTTCGTTGCCAACAAAATATAGATGTTCTCTACTCCTTTATTTCGGAATTGGATTATGAAGCCAACTGCTTTCAGAACTGTTACCGGTGGAATAATCTTGGGAAAACAAGTTTCCTCGGATAGCCATGAACTTGCGGCCCTCCTTCTAGTGCCAGAAACTGTTGGGGCCTGGAAATTCATAGGCAACAACAAAAAGAGATTCTCCCCAGTCAACTTTCCCAACTAGCCCGTGACTGTTTGGTGTAGGGAATCCGTCCGCTTTGCGGTCCAGCTACCGTAGGTCAAGTAACAAAAGGGTTTACCGGTTGCGGCCTGGTCCACCGTGTATTTTTTGTATTTTTTACTTAAAGTATGATATGCACATGCCTAATTAACAATGCAAGGTGATAACGTTGCAAAGAGTAGTCACAATGTGATGCGCAGGTTCTTACCTCTCGTCTTAGAACTCACAAGCACCCAAATCATGTGAGAAAATAAATACTAACTAAACTATATCTAGAGAGCTGGGTATTAATTCATGAGTAATGCACCCCTGTTCATGTGTTATGGAAAATCACAGATAGCTGTTCTTATAACCAAACATATAAACATAAATAAAAGTATGTATGATAATATAGCTCATCAACAGTTAAAACTCCCATTACTCATAGTGGAAAAAACATCATAAAGGTATTGAAGAACATTCAGACAAGAACATAGGTTCAGGCAATTAGAAATCTCTTACAGCTAATGAGACACAACTAAAAACAAAATAGTTCACATTCCACATAGCACTTCCTCCAACAGGAAAATTTTGCAATCTCTGGTTGTAAAACGAAATAGTTCCTCTTACAAGCATTAAGTTACAAGTTTTTCCAAGAAAAAAAAGCCCCTGTAAGTTCTAACTTTCAGATATTTAAACTACAACAGCCAATCCTTTGGGCTGCCCCCCCAAACATGTGGCCTTTCGGTCCCTCCTGGTGTTTCATATGCTCGTTTTTTTTGTACGCATTCATGATCTGACTACTAACGGACAGATCTTTCGGGCCTGTGCCTTTGTCGCTATTCATTTTTTCTTTTCCTTTGTTTGTCGTCCTTGCGACCCTGCCGGTTTTAGTTTGATATTTTTCAAAACTATAAAGCTATGCCTTCGCACCGTGGTCACCTCTGCAGTCCCTTGAGTCCACCTGTGATTAATCAATGTGCATAATTCATTGAGATTGCATTTTAAAACGAAACGTTAAAATCTATCAATCAAACGGCGGCTCATCAAGAAATATATTGCATTGCATTACTGCTAACACGGCGGGGTAGACTTATCCACAGCTGCATAGGCAGGATTTAACAGGAAATGGGCATTGCGAAACACTTGAGCACGTCAGAGTCGAAAGAGTTAAAACCTAAGCTGCGGGCGGGAAAAATTCAAATCAAAAGTCAGAAATACAACAACATAGGAATCCAAGTGCTTTGCATAGCCGCAACGGTGGAAAAGGAAAAGACTACGACATGCGACCTGCATCGGCGGTGGAGTGATTTTCACTTCGGGTGGCTAGTTGATTTGGGAGCCACAACGACGGAAAAGGAAAAGACTACGGCATGCGACCTACATCAGTGGCAGAGCGCTTTTCATTTTGGGTAGCTAGTTGGTTTGAGAGCCGCAACGGCAAAAGCAAAAAGGTTATGGACATGCGACTAGAAGGCCGACACCCATCGGCGGGCGGAGCGCTTTATACATCGAGTGCTTAGCCGATTTGGGAGCCGCAACAATGGAAGGAGAACAGATAAGAACCTTCGATCGAACTAAAAAATACCAGTGCTAAGTGTTTGAAAACTCAAGAATTTAGCAAAGGTTAAAACTGTTTCACCTCCGAGACAGCAGTTTTACAAGAATAGAAGGTCCAATTTAGCAAATAGCCTCAAACCCTACAACCCACAACAAATTTCAAACACCAGCAACTTCCAGAAACATAACGAGCATTAATCTTCAGAATCACTCAAAATTAAAGCATGACCAAACAGGCTCACGAGTCCAAACGATTTAAAGCAACACTAAATCAAAAAAGGGGGGGGCCAAAATTTGAAAAAATTTGGGAGAACAGTTGCAACTGCAACAAGTCTTCAAAGAGGTAAAACAATTTAGGCCGTACATACTGAAGAACTGGACGAAGGTAATACTTCCACACCGAGCTGTAAGGTCTCTTTTTGTACAAAATGAGTTAGGAGAAAGAAGAGGCAACTGGGTAACAACTTTCCAAGAATATGACCTTGAATTCAAACCAGCGTCCATAGTTAAAGGGAAAGGACTATGCAAATTAATGGCTGGAGGTAAAAACAATGAAGAAAACGATTGGGAAAATGAAGCTGAATTACATATGATGGATGTATGTCCTCTTTTCACAGCTCCAGATTCCTGGTGCCGAGACCTTGTTCATTACCTTCAGGAAGGATTGTTGCCAGAACATTGGAATTCCAAACAGCGAAGAGTGTTGCGCCTTAAATAAGCTGCGTATCAGATCATTGATGGAATTTTATTAAGGAATAATTATGATGGAGTCCTTCTCAGATGCTTAGAGAAAGAATATGCAAAAAGAGTCATAATAGAGTTACATGATGGGCCTACTGGAGGTCATTTTTTTGGATATACGATGACTCACAAGATTCTCACAGCCAGATCCTATTGGCCCACGCTGTTCAAGGATGCACATGCCCATGTCAGAAAGTGTGATATCTGCCAGAGGTGTGGGGGAAGACAAGCCAAAGCAGCAGGACCATTGAAGCCTGTGATGATAATAGAACCATTTGAGCAATGGGGGATTGATATCATTAGAGAAATAAAACCAAATTCTTCCTTGCAGCACAAATATATTTCAATGGCAACTGACTACATCACCGAATGGGTCGAGGCCATTCCGTTACGTAAAGCCAATAAATATGCGTTCATGGATTTCTTGCAAGATCATATTATGACTAGGTTTGGGGTTCCAATTTCCCTGGTTTTCGATAATGCTACTTATTTATTTTCTATTAGATTAACTGCATTTGCTCATGAAAGAGGAATTAAGTTGCATTATTCTATGAACTATTACCCACAAGGAAATGGTTCGGCAGAATCTACCAACAAGAATCTGATTAGGATCTTAAAAAAGACTATGATAGAAAAACAGAGAAGTTGGCATTTAGCATTACCGAACGCTCTTTGGGTTGATAGGGTCACACCCAAGAATTCCTTAGGTGTGTCACTGTATACACTTGTTTATGGAAAAGAGGCTATACTTCCTCCTAACATTATGCTACCATCTTCCATAATAGCTCAAGAGTCTAGAGGCACAGATAAAGAAATCCTGCAAATTAGAATCTATAATATTTTGAAGGTAGAAGAGTCTAGGTCTAGGGCCAAAGAACGTTTTAAGAAGCAACAGGAAGTAGTAAAAAGGTGGTTTGATAAGCACAAAGCTGCAAAAAAGGAATTTGAAGTGGGAGACCTGGTTCTTAAGTGGGATCAACCACAAGATGAAAAGAGGAAACACACGAAGTTTCAACAGTTATGGGTAGGCCATTTTCAGATTGCAGCAAAACTTGGCCCCTCAACCTACAAATTGCAAGATTTACAGGGCTGAGAAGAGAACTTACCAGTTAATGGTTTAGTTCTCAAACCTTATTTTTCCTAATTTTTTGTTTTGTTTTGTACATAAATAATTGGTTTTGTTATATGTTTGATTTATTTTATTTTTGCTCGTTTTTAGTTTATATTTTGATTGATTTCAATAAAAGAGGCAAACTTTGGGTTGCATGGAGGGCTTTAGAATTCTGGATTAACTAAAATCCTTAAGTGTAAGACTTTGTACTATTATTTATCTAAAAGAATTTCTTGTAGTTTAGCAGTTTTCCTGAATGGCTATGAACACATTGAAGTCCTACTTAATCCTTGTAAAATAACTCAGGATCAAAATGTCTTGAATACTATTTTGAGGCTCCATTCGTCTCACATTTAAAAATGTCCTAGGGAGTGATAGCAAAATACCCACGAAAAGGAAGCAGGGTAAACAATATATTATATATAAATGATACCATGCCAAGAATTGAAAGCCAAAAGGAAAATAAGAGTAAAAAAAATCCTATGAAAGCAATATGTATAGAAAAAAGCACTGAATCATATAAGTACAAAATTACCAAAATCCTTCTCCGTCTGTGAGCTAAAAATGAAATACATCTCTCACACAAAAGGACACTAGGGATAGAGAAGCCTGAATAAAATTCAGAAAGAAAGGCATGTAGGGGGACTCGTAAAAGGACAAAAGGTCCAAAGGCACAAAAAGTGCAAAATGGCATGGGAGTGAGGAACAAATGAATATTTTTGTTTACCATATGTTACAATCCTGTGGTTTCCATGCTGGAAGCTAACCGAAGATAGAGGTAAAAAATGAAACTCATATTCCTAGCATCAAAAGAGTTATCTTGACTTTGAAATCTTGGTTTCCATTTTCCTAAATTAGACTATCATCAATGGTTAAAAGTACATACAATTTCCATTAGGGAAATCCGGACATCTAGAAGAATTCAACATGTTGGTTTTATTGTCAAATAGTCTGTTACTTAAGGAAGAAATTGTCTAGAGTTCTGGGTTCACTAGGTAGTCGCCAATTGTTGCAGCTGCAACTATTTCCCAAATTTTCTAAAATCTTGGACCCTCCTTTCAATTTTGTCTTGCTTGGATTTGTTTTGAATTGCTGAACTATGTTGTTTTCTGCCACAAATTTGGATCTGGAGGTTGAGTTAGGGTAAATTGTTTGCCATTTTCGGAATTTTGAATGACTATCTTTTTTTGACTTGAACTTGATGTTTTGTCTTTTCGCTATCGAAATTCTTTTGAATAATGAATCGGGGCCGTTGTTCTGTATGTAGCCACCGTTGCGGAAGCTAAACACTAAATGTTCTGATGGTTAGCTCTTATATTTTTTGATGCCATGGTTTTGACTTTGCGATATTTTTGCTTTTCTCTCTCAGAATGGCTTATGACTTTAATCGGAAGCCGTAGTCCTTATGTCGCCCACTGTTGCAGCTCCTCAATAGAATAACCATCCGATGTATAGTCGTTATTTTTTTCGATGATTTGTTTCGATCTTCACTGATGTTTTCGATTGCTGCAGGACCCTTAGTCCATGTGATTTTTGTCGTTGCAGCTCTTTATCGAATTAATCACCCGATGCTATAGTCGTTCCGATGTTCGATGCTGCAGTTTTTAATTTTTTATTTCGTCGATGTTTTATTTTACCATGGAACCCTTAGGATGTATGTCTGTCTCCGTTGCGGTTGCGTAGTACACTATCACTCCAGCGTTTTAGTAGTTTTCATCTGCCGATACCTTACTATAGAAGCACTTAGTGTTTTTTCTCGTCGACATTGCGGAGACCAGAGTTTGTCCATCGCCTGCCATTGCGGCTCCTCATTGAACTGATCCTCCGATGCTTAGTGTTTTTTTCTTTTGACTGTCGGTAGGGTTTTCCCACCATTTATTGTGTTGTCACTCTATTTTATGAGATGGCAAAGTTTCCCATGGGCGCTGGTCGAGTCAAGGTTTCTAAGATGAAGAGAATAGTTTGGGGGTTTGGTGTTTTGAGGAATGGTGTTTATTTTGTCATTCTTCATGCTTTCATTGGAGGATGTCGAATTGGTCCACATGCATCCTGGATTGAGATAAAAATCTATTTTTCAGACTTGTGTTTTTAGTTCGGATAGTGGATTTAGAACATTTTTAGGCCCAGCTTGCAAGATTCTCTTTGCCTTATCTTTTCATACTTTAGATTTGTTTATAGTTCGTTTCCCAGAATGCATGTATTGATATAATTTGTGTTACGTTGTCAAATGCTAAGTGATTTAAGGACTGGTTATTCATGATAGGGTTATTGCTGGTGTAGAGAATATGTGTCTAGAAGAAAAAATATAAAGAAAATGTAGAAGTAGAGATGAGGATAGAGAATAAAAAAGTTAGGTCTAAGATCAACAGGGTCTAGCAAGGGACCAACGGATTACTGAGCATAATAAATAGAAGCAGAGGCCCAGGCTTGGAAAATATTGTCAGTTACCAAGCTGGTCCCTTTTCATAAAAGTGCTCTTAAATCGTAAATCTGAAATGTAACATTTGTATGAATCATGAGCACTCACAAAAGGACAAAAGTGTGAGATTAAACGACTGGGGGAGCCCAAAGGTTACCGAGGAGTAGCCCAAGAGTTTTGCTGGTAGTATAAGTATAGGAGAATTGGACAGAATAAAGGACTTTTTCCCATTGAGATTTGTGAGTCTGATGTAAGCAGAACTATTTCCTTTTGCATAAAGAAATTACAAGTTTCCTATTGGAGAAAGCTTTGTGGAAATTTTCAAATTTTGTGCCATGGATGTGTTGAATGTGAACTATTTCATTTTCAGCTTTGTGTCCATAAATTGTGAGATCGTTCTAACTCTTTGAACTTATGTTCTTGTATGAATGGTCTCTAGTTTATTCTATGGAATTTCCACTATGAGTAATGAATGTTGGTCATAAACAATTAGCTATCTCGTTATTGATATTTCTTTAAATATTCATGTGTTTTGAAATAAGTATCAGCTATCTGTGATTTTTCTTAATGCATGTGCAAAACACATTACTCATTAATGAATGATAATTTTGCTCCCTAGGGATAGTTTAGATATTTAGTTTTTGTTTCTTGATGTGTGTGATTTAGATGTGAGAGAGCTAAGATGAGAGGTAAGAACCTGCACATCACATTGTGACACTCCTCGTATTCTCTATCAGTTTGCATTCTTAGATAGGAACTTGCATATCATACTTAAACATAAAAAACTAAAACATACATGGTGGACCAGGCCGCAATAGGTAAGACCTTTTATTTTTTGTTACTTTGACCTATGGTAGCCATACCATAAACCATATGGATTCCCCATACCAAACAGTAACGAGATAGTTGGGAACGTTTACTAGGGGGAATCCCTTGCTGTTGTTGCCTGCGATTTTCCAGGCCTCAACATTTTTTGGCACTAGAAGGAGAGAAGCCAGTGCATGGTTAGCTGAGGAAACTTATTTTCCTGAGATTATTCCACCGGTGACAGCTCTGCAAGCATTTTGTTTCCCAATCCAATTCCTTAAGATAAGGGTAAATATCATCTGCATTCTGTTAATAACAAAGTAGTTAATGACCTGAGAAGACATACTAGGGAATATGTGAAGAAGATTGGAGGATTACCAATTATTCCTGTCTTACCCAGAAGAGAATATAAGAAGAAATACCACCCTATATTGCAAGACGCAGTATTGGTTGGATATTTTGAAGAACTTGTAAAGAAAACCTTATAGGAAGTTGTTCAACCTATGAATCAATTGGGCCCAGATACACCTTACGGTTGACCTATTCATACTCTTGTTCACTCACCACCTCATTCTCCAACCACACTCATGGAAAATGCAAATCAACCACCCAATCCACCAAATCCACCACCTGCTTGGAAGGCTAGGTCACCTCTAAACCTAGCACCTCCTTTGCATGACTTACCTTAGGATTTTGAGAAAATGCTGCCTAAGTTTGATCCCGGTGAAAATATTTTAGTAGATGATCATTTTCAAAGCTTCTACTTTGCTATAGAAGGACTAAAGGCTAGAGATCATGAAGATCTAGTTTCCATATTGTTTCCACATACCCTGAAAGGAGGAGCAGCCTCATGGTATTTTTCTCTGCCTGCAAACTCAATCCCAGATTGGGACACATTTGAAAGGATATTCATAAATAAATATGTACCCCAGAAAACTCATGTAGCTATAATGAAAGAGCTATGCACTTTGAAGAAGGAAATAAAAGAGAAAGTGCATAGTTTCACCCAAAGGTTTGCTACTTATCTTAAGAATTTTTGTGTAACTGATAAACCATTTGATAAGGTATTGAATATTATACTTCAGCTCTAGGGCCTGACTTGGACATGTTTGCTACGATGCAAGTTAAACCTATGTTATCAGAAACTTATGAATAAGCTGAGAGAGTAGAAGCTGAAAAAGAGAGCATAGAAGACTATCCTAAGAAATCGGGAGAAAAAGAATTTGGTAAGAAATCCTTATTATTGTGTATGCCTAAAGAGGATTAGTCACATGACTTTGAAGGAATGTTGAAAATGATGCAGAAATTATCTAACAGAATAATAGATTTGGAAAAAGAAAAAGAAGCTCATAAATCTTATAAGCCTTACTATAAAAAGAGAGAGGAGAACACTCAATCTAAACCTCCTCCACACAGTCTTGCATCAATGAACTTAACAGAGGTGGGTATGGATAACTTTTGCACCTTTCATCAATAGCCCCATTCTGAAAAAAATTGTCCTCAATGGATAAATTCAATGACATTAGTAATGAATCAGCTATTGGAATCTAAACTAACAAAATCTGATGATTAGGAGGAAAAAGGAAATAAACCCACAGAAAAACAAGAGGATGATGCTCTGTTTTTATGGGATCGTGTCTCATGTTTTGATACAGAAGACGAAGGTACTCTAAAATAGGAAGAAATATCAGAAACAAACATGACGACAAGAAGTCAAGGTTTGTTAAATAAAGACAAATCAGTAATCCCAAAAATTAAGAGACTTCAAAAGAACATAAAGAAAATTCAGAAGAGCACCACAACTGATAAAATACATGAATTCACCATTACGAGTCAGGATCCAAAGCAAATCAACATGCATGTTCAACCCATTGAAGAGAAGAGTGATGATGTAAAAAAGGATCTCAAAGAACATAAGATGGAATATGACATTGTGGAAGATATTAAAAGGGCTAAGGCAAATATCTCAATGTTTGAAATGTGTAATATGGCTCAGCAGAAAGAAAGATTGTTGAAACCACTTGAAACACCTGAAAATATTCCCACCGACAATCAACCCCAAGAAGAAGAAATTGTTAGTTTTTCATCATTTAATCTAGCATTATGTTAGGATCTTTTCACTGAGAGAATAACAAGCACAGCAATAACATAAGCACATCACAAGAGACAAGAGACACAAAGATTTTAGGAGGGGAAACCATAAATGGAGAAACCCCCTCAACTTCCTCTAAGATAGTATCACCACAAGATGTGATCCCAAAATAGTAAGATGACCTCCCTTCACAACAACAGCCTTCTGTCTTCTGTCAAGCCAAAGATTTCCTTCTCCAAAAGTGCGCCACACTTGAGAGAGCAAGAGAGCTAAGTCACAAGTGATAAATAGAGAGACTCTCACTCTCTATTTATATTCTTCCATTGACTTGAAGTGCACTCAACCTAATAATTACTACTCGAGCCTACACCTTAATTAGTGTATAATAACTCAAGTGCCCCATAAATAGTGGGGACTTACCCAATGAATTGATATGACTTGTTTAAATTATAATCCTCCCGATCGGAACATCGGGGCATGACCACATGACTCAAATACATAATAGAAACATCCCGGAATAAACATCGGGTTACAATAATATAAAATATATAGAAGAATACATTCCGAAGTTACATATACATCAACACTCCCTCTTAACTAGGAAGGTATTGTTTCGACACAATTTTTCAGCACTGGTCTTCTTCTCTGCTTTAACTGGATCATCTGAGTGATCTTCATCTTCAAGTCATCTTCGTCTTCAAGTCATCTGGATCTGGATCATCTCTCGATCTGGATCATCATAAAATGGCATCACTGGATCTAGATCATCACCCGATCTGGATCAACATCACTGGACTGGATCTAGATCATCACTCGATCTGGATCACTACTGCTGGATCTGGATCATCACTCGATCTGGATCTCTCGGAGTCATCATAACTGGATTTGGATCATCACTCGATCTGGATCTCCACTAGTCATCATCAAGTGTGTACTATCTCGTCATAGGAAGTTCTACAGAGCCATCCCTTTTTCATGCTGGATGTAGGCCTACCCTCATGTAGGTCTTCGCCCAGCACTTACATCTGACCTGCTCATCAGAAAGGCACGCCCAACACTTATATATGATCATGTAGTAAACTAGAATCCCATCAGAAAGGCCCAGCACTCACATTCACCAGCATGGTAGGCACAATCAACTACCATCTGTGAAATGGCTCAGCACTTACATCTGACCTACTCGTCA
>LPNX010662127.1:0-92309 GCA_001517045.1 Pseudotsuga menziesii
GCATCGAAACTATAGTCCATTGTTGCCAGAACTTTATGCTTGAGTCTGCATCCCTTTGTCCCTTGGAGCACTGTTGTGTTCTTCCCAAGCTTGCCCATTGTTCGTAAGCTTGCTATCGAAGTGATGGAGGATTGAGGTGGTGGAGGCCCAAGTGGGGGATTCAGTTTCTCCAGTTCGCAGACGTGCCGTCAGAGGTTGTCACTTGTAATCTCTGATTCTTATTAATAGAAATATATTTTCCTGTCCAGTAATGTGTATTTGAATGAATATTGTTTCCATTGGAATATGTCAAATGCTTTTACATTATTGATTATATATGCTGGAATAGATCTAACACCATGAAATATAGTATGCTTGTATTGTTTACTTGTTGTTGAGGACGTGCTATAATAATTCAAGCTGAAGATTGGAAAGCTCAACGGGGATCTACTTCAACCGTCCGGAATAAGGTACGAGGTTCGATCCTTTAGTGTTAGATTGTTTATTTCTATTTCATATTGGAGAAGATTGATTTCTGGAGTCTAGCTGTCTGTTGTGGTACCCCAAGCCATAGGAATTTCTCTCCGTAACACCATACTGCCTCACAACTAGCTAAATAAGCTGCGACATACTCTGCTTCAGCTATACTCAGTGCCACACAGGACTGCTTCCTGCTAAACCAAGAGATCACACCTGATCCCATACTGAAGAAACACCCTAAGAGCTCTTCCTATATATGGCATAGCCTACCCAATCTGAGTCAACATAACCTTCTAGGTTAATCTTCTGATTCGTCTCATACTTGAGACCATAATCAACTGTACCCCTTAGATATCTCAGAATATGCTTTGCAGCAATCAAGTGAACATGTATCGGATATGTCGAGAACTGGCTCAAGGTATTCACAGTAAAGAAAATATCTGGTATCATGTTTGTCAGGTACATCAAGCACCCAATCATATGATGATACATCGTAGCATCAAATTTGATGAAGCATCACTCAATAGCTTCAGGTTCGACGCCATAGGTGTGGTCATGGCCTCACAGTCCATCATCCCGAACCTCTTCAGAATTTGTACTGTATACTTCCCCTGTTTGAGGGAGATTCCATCTACATTCTGCCACACCTCCATGCCTAGAAAATAGTGGATCATACCCAAGTCCTTCATTTCGCACTCGGCATCAAGCTTCCTCTTCGTATCAGCAATCAACGCATCCATACCTGTTACAAATAGATCATCTACATACAGTAGGAGTATCACTGGGTTTCCATATTCAACCTTGTATTAAAGGTTGGAATCTGCTTTACTTTTGGTAAAGCCCAAACTGGATAGAAATCCATCAATTCTACTGTACCATGTCCTGGGTGCCTGTTTGAAATTGTACAAGGCTTTCTTCAATATACACACATGAGACTCCCTGTCATGTGTCTCAAAACTGAGTGGCTCCTCTACATACACTTGATCTTCCACTACACCATTCAAGAAAGCAGTCTTGACATCCATTTGGTGTATCTTCCATTTCATCACTGCAGCCAAAGAAATCTTTGATCTGATGGAAGTGTATCTGGCTACAGGTGCAAAGGTTTCTTCATAATCTACTTCTTCTTTCTATGAGAATCCATGAGCCACGAATCTTGCTTTATATTTCTCTATGCTACCATCTATAGCATGCTTGATCTTGTAGAAACATTTGGAAGTTACAATAGACTTCCCTTCTGGTCTTGGGACAACATCCCAAACAACATTATTCATGATCGATTGATACTCTTAGATAATAGCATCCTTCCATTGTTTTCCTTTTGCCACTTCTTCATAGTTGGAAGGTTATTTATTGATGAAGTCACATAATAAAGCTACATACCCGGACCAGGACCTAGTCCTCTTTCTTTCTCTATGATTCTCTTCTAGAGCCCCATATCTTTCTACACCTTGGATAGCTTTTCGTACCCAAGAAGGTTTCCTCTTGTGAGGATTCTTCTCCTAAGATGGATCTACATGTTCTTCTAGTTCTTGATCTTCTTCTTGAATTTCTTCATTCATGGTTGTGTCATGAATTCTAGGTGCTTCTGTTTCTTCAGGATCTTCAGCGTGTCTCTTTCTGAATTTTTTGTAAGCTGAGTCTTCATCAAATGTTACACCCCTGTTGATGTCGATCTTCTTGAATCCTATGAAGTATATTCTATAAACCTTTGAGCTTTCAGAGTATCCCACAAATATACCCTTCTTTCCTCAAGGATCTAAATTTGTCCTATTTTCTTTTGGAATTTGTCTGTACACTGGACAAACGAATATTTTGAGATGGCTGACTTATGGTTTCTTGCCAGAAAATACTTCTTTAGGTGTCTTGTTCTTGATTACTCTGTGTGGAGTACGGTTATGTACATACACCGATGTTCTAGCAGCTTCTACCCATAGATGCATGGGATGATCTTGATCATGAATTATTTCTCTTGCAGCTTCCATGATAGTTCTATTCTTCCTTTCTGCAACTCCCTTCTGTTGTCGATTATATGGAGTGGATAACTCCCTCTTAATCCCTGAATCTTTGCATAACTCTTTGAATTCATTTGATGTGAATTCTCCGCCATTATCTGATCGAAAGGTCTTGATCTTCTTTTCAGTGTGGTTCTTGATCAAGGCTTTGAATTCCTTGAATTCCTTGAATACTTCATCTTTGTTCTTCATAAAGTATATCCATGTCTTCCTAGAAAAATCATCAATAAAAGAAACATAATATACATACCCTCTTAAAGAACTGGATGACATTGGACCGCATACATCTGAGTGAATGATTTCCAAGATTCCTTTTGCTTTTCTTTCGCTACTTGGAAACGTCTTCTTTGTGTTCTTTCCTTTCGCACATCCTTTGCAGACTCCATCATGTTTTGTCTAAATTTTTGGAATACCTTCAATAGCTTTGCTTGCAAGTGGTAGTTCTCTATGATGCACATGTGCAATCCTTCTATGCCAAAGTTCATTTTCCTCTACTCTATCATGAACCAAAGCTTGTTCTGGATGGCCCTTCAATTTGTATAATCCTCCTTCTTGTTCTCCAATTACTATTGCATCATCAATAGTCTTTCCTCTTGGCCACATGAGGACTTGGCCATCTACAAATGTAACCCTTATGCCTTTTGCATCTAGTGCCTATCTGGAGAGAAGATTCTTCTTTAGTCCTGGTACAAAAAAGACATCCTTCATTTTCATAGAATTGCCAGATTCTAGCTTGTAGGAGGATTAACCACTACCTTTTATGGAATTATGTTTAGATAGTTTCTCAAAGGATTCCTTGAATCCTGTCATGTGTTTGGAAGCCCCACTGTCAATAAGCCAATCTTTTCTTCCATGTGTGATAGTTCCCATGAAATCGGAGATTAGAACATATTCTTCATCACTTGAAGAGTCTTCACTTTCTTGTTTTACTCTCTTTCTGGGAGGATAATCATCCTCAGCAGTGTGAGAATGATGTCTTTTTTTGGAGTTTTTCTTCTTCTTAGATCAACTCTTATTCATGGGAAAATTTCTAGCAAAGTGTCCTCTTTCATCACATGTATAGCATCTTAGTTTGGATGGATCCTTCTTCACAAAATTATCTTTATGATGAGAATGCTTTCCTTGGTGATGATGGTTTTCCCTTGGTGATGATTCTTTCCTTGGTGACGATGGTTTGAGTAGGATATCAATACACGCCTGGGATCACTCAAAAATTCTACTTCTGTGGAAATCCCCGATTTTTGCCAACAGTGTCGGGTCAAAAATTGAAAATGCTTAGAATGATATTCTGCTTCGAAAGAAATATGAATTCTAGGGAGGAGAGTCATCCCAACCTTCTTTTGCTGAAAATATGTGGAAAGAGATCCCAAACGTAGGAAGCCCTAGTTCCCACAGCTGCACGATGTCTTCTTCTTAGGTTAGCTCTGATACCATGTTAGATTTTTAACATTTAAGCTAGCATTATATTAGGATATTTAACTAAGAGAATAACAAGTGCAGCAATCAAACACAAGAGACAATGAACACAATGTTTTTCCTTGAGGAAACCATAAATGGATAAAACCCCACAACTTCCTCAGAGATAGAATCAGCACCAAAAGTAAAACCCCAAAACAGTAAGATGATCTCCTGATAGCAGTAGCCTGTTTCTTTCTAGCCCCAACAACTTCTTCTCCCTCAACTATGTGCTACAACTGAGTGTGAGTGAGAGTGTGATAAATAGAGAGTCTCACTCTCTATTTATACTAATTCCCAACTTGACAATAACTCACTAGGGACGAATTCACTAGGAGAGTCTAATAACCTAGGGCCCCGCAACTACAGGGACTTTAACCCTTGATCAATAGGAGGGTTACCCATAATGACTTGACATGACTTGTTTACATTATAGAAACTCCCAATTGAAACATTCGGGCATGACATGACTCAATTACATTACAAACACTTCCCGGAATAAACATCGGGGTACAATACATAAGATATACAAGTGAATACATTCCAAAGTTACAATTACATCAACATGCATCTCCTCCCCTTTTCAAGAGAATAATAGTCGGTGGTTTTGTCTTGGGGATCAGCTGAAATATTTTGAACATTTTGATTTGTATTTGGGAACTGGTTTTTATTCCAAGTCATATTGGATTTCCATTTCTCAATAAGTTGTGGACATTCGATGATAGTATGATTCATTGCTTTATAATATGATCATGTAGATGTAAGATTCGTATAATATATATCATAGTGTCCTATTTGTCCATAATTATAGAATATGGCATGACCTATTCCTTAACCAAATCCTCCTCCTCTTCCTCGATCTATGAAGGCACCTCCACCCTTGGGTTAAGGGAACTATACATGTTATCTCCCAGCTTGCATTTTCTCATCATTCTTCAGTAAATATCTATCCACTATATTTTCATGTAGTTACTAATATGCCCTACAGTCCTTCTCACAATGTCCCATAGATCGACAAAACTTACAATAAACAATGGCGGGTGTACTCACTATATTTTTCAAATTCAAACAATTTTTTAAGTAGTTTCCTCTTGTTTGAAAGACTCTACACCATGGCATCCCTTGTGTACTTAATGGATTTGGAACACCAGAAGCAATGTTATACAGAAACGCTAGGCACAAATATTTATGATGTCCTTCTATTTTACATGTCGTGAACCATATTTATTCACGAATATCCTTTCCCTTTTTGATATCCTAGATATGCAATGAAATCTTATCTAAATACGATTAACTTTGCACAATTTCTGCACCATTTTCCTCGACTGGTGATGCTTCTAATATCATTGCAAGCTCTAAATATTTTGTCTATGATACTGTCTTTTGCTTATTTAAAGGAACACAAGTATGGTCTAATAAATAAGTGATAAACCACTCCTTATGTTTAAAATAAAAAACATGAAAAATTATCTTATCCATGAGGGTCTTGAATCTCTATCCAACATCCTAGACACATTCACTCAGTGACTACTTAATCTGCTTGAACTCTATAATGCACTACGACTCGGATTTTGGTTTCTTAAATTCATCTATTAGACCAGTTTGAATTAGATCTAATGACTTATGAGGACTTCTTGTAGGAACCATAGAGAACTTCATTTACCAATCAAGAGCATGACCTCTAAAGGTTGTTACCATTTGCGCCCTTTTTACTACCTCATCCTATACCTGTCACACAATCCTGACAAATTCACAAAAAAATAGTGTTTTTCAAGGTCTTCCAACCCATTTTCGTTAAATACAAGTAACTTCATGTCGTCCCCATCCATTCTGTTCCTTTTGAGTACTGACGAATCTAAATTGGTTGGACCACTAGTAGCAACATTTTGACCACTATTTTGACTATTAAAATTACTCTGATTTGATAAGAAGCAAATTGATACACTTTAGGTCTTACTTATGATACCACATATTTATGCAAAGTCATAGGTATGTCATAGGCTTGGGTTTGGCACATATCTAACACTTCTTTCTCATATTTAAAAATAATCTGATACTCTTTCTCTTTGTCGCAATACTCTTCATCGAGTTGTGGAACCAACTCATAGTCCCCTCTTATGGTCACACTACAACTCCCTCTCCTTGTCGCATTCCTTCTCCTCTTATTTGAACAAAATATTTTCCATCTCCTTAGGAAGCCACCCTCTTCATTAGTTTCACTATATGCTTGAAACATATCAGCTCATTTTACCCATATTTTCCATAACTTCTTCCTGTCACTACCCATGCCCTCTGCGCACAATGAATCACTCATCAGACTCCATGCAAAAAGTTCCTTTGATCCATAGTTTTAAGCACTTTAGGTATCTACCTCCGGGGCCTTGAAAAAATTCACATTCAACTTCACTTTATGACTTAATAGTATCCACAACTATCTCATTAATATAACCATATAAAAGTATATCGACCCAAATTAAATAGCCCTTGATATGGTGTTATTAACACACTCCAATCAATGATCCAATTGAGGTGTCCACTCTCTCATTTCACCTCCTTAAACATTTTTCTTCTGAAGTTATAGTCTTTCCAACAATTCATATAATATAATAATAAATTCACTAAAGAAAATATCATGGATATTTGAATAAATGTTGTTAACCTGAAACATCCCTCACTCAACTCTACATGGCCTACACCACCCAAGGAAATGCATGTACGACCTTCGTATCACCCCATTAGACCCCCAAACCCTCAAAAAGGCTTAAAAATGAGTAAAAGTGATTTAAAACCCCAAAAAGGAGCCTAAATAACTCTCATAGGGTCTAATGCCTCCAAAAAGGGGCTAAAACCCCTCAAAGGAGCCTAAAACCCTAAATGGAGCTAAAGTTAGGGTAGAAGGGGATAAAAACCGAAAAAGGGGCTTTGAAGCCCTGACCAAGGGCTTAAAACCCTAAAAATACCCAAAAAAATATAAAAGGAGGGGTGGGGGCCACTCTCAAACAACTCTTCCCTTGCATACTGTTATGCTGCCCATAGATGCCTTGAGACCATTTGTCTCTCAAGCCACCCACATCCCTCCTCTCATCCATTAATTCCTCCATTGAGCCATAGCTCCTTCATAGCTAAGACAGAGAGAGAGAGGTACTTCTTCCAACCAGGGCATGGCGGCCCATTGCACCAAAGAGAAGGTATACATGTGTGTTTTATTTTGTTTCTTTGTTTTTATCTAATCCATAGCTTGTTTGCAGGTTTATTTATAACATGTTTTTGCAGGCTTTCTGTTTCTAATAGTTGTTTGCAGGTTATCGGGAGGAACCCTAACATTGTTTGCAGAGGGGTTCTCCATCTTTGCTTTCATTTATGTCTAGTATCATTCCTACTTTTCTTTTCTACATTTCCACACAGGAACCTATCCTTCCATCCTATAGACGGAAGGTATCCATTCCTGCCCTGTAGCAAGGGAGAAATATCTGCTACAGAACTGGTGACCATACCAGGTGAATCCCATAGGATCCCTGGTTCAGTTTTTTAAATTTCAAGTTTTATTTCAGTTTGTGCCCTAGGTTTAAAATTTCTTGTCAAATCTAGTTTAGATCCTGTTTATTTACAGTTTATTGTTTCTGTCGAGTCTCCACAAGGCCACAACATAGGTTACTGTCGACCGGATCTGACTCAAGATAAAAAAACCCCAATCTAGAGCAGGTCGCACTTATCGGGCCTAAATAGGGGACCAGGTCGCTCATTTAGGTCTCACAAGTGTGACCAGGTAGCCTTTCCCCCCCAAAAGGTGCGACTTCCTTCAGAAAGATAGACCGCTTCTGTCTGCAAAATTTGAGCGACCCCCTCGCCTATTTCTGGAAAAAATTGATGACCCCCTCGCCACATTTGACCCAAAATGTGCAGTCTGTCAGTCAGAAGTTAATTTTCAATTTACTAAGGACTATTAGTGCGGTTCAACCACCTCTGTCTAGCACAATTGTTCCATTTATGTTTTTGTTTCATTTTACCGCAATTTCTTTCACAGAGCTAAGTGTAAGTTAAAAAAATTTAATTGGTTAATGAACATAGCCTAACTAAAACAGACATAAAATTAACAATCTTTCTTACCCTTTCTCCTCTACCCAGTCATCACCCTCCGGGGTATTCCGGGATAAGACGAAGGGCATAGCTCATATAGTAATAGGCCCTTCACCCAGTATTGTTCGAAACCACTAAGAACGGGTGACTTGGAAGGTAGAGGGGGTAGAGAAGGAGGGCTTCTCATGGCACTAAGCGTCCTCCCTATTGACCAACCTTGCATCTGGGAGGTGACCTATGGATATACGGATGGGATTAGTCCCATTGTGTTGAGAGCCCAGCACCTTCTCTTGGTTGAAGAAGAATATAGGTGTAAGGTAGTCATAGTTAGGCTATCACAATTCAGGGTAAAAAATTGTATCTGTCTACAAAATTTCTGTTCATTTACTTCTTTCAAACACAATATGATGAATTCATAAACCATTTGTAGTGACCAAATAACAGAAACATAGAAAGACATACACACCATACTACATAAATCAATCCCACTCAGTTCATGACGCTGGGAGAGCCACTAAAATTGATTAATTTACACTAAGTTCAAAAATATGCAGTCTTTGAGGACATAATTCCCTGACTGCCTTAACCATGGGAAGTACTTGGGCTCTGCCTAGAAACTCATTGTGAGGAGTACCATAGGAACCCCAAAGTAGTTGGCTGCTAAGAGGAATTGCCAAGCGAAATGGGCAATGACCCCCACCGATTAAGTAGAACACCCATGAGGAAAAATGGCAAGCGCTGTCTTCTGGAAGTCTTGGTGGCCGAGTGACCACCTACAGCCAATAGGAAGCCATTGAAACCGAGGTCCAAAAAATCATTCCCACCAGTTTGATACACAAATCTAACACAATTGATCCCTCACGCTCTTCCTCATGCCTAAGAGGCAAACCACCATAATTCAGGTCATTAAAATGACACCACAAGACCATTCTCGACGACCTCTCACACCATCAGAAGGCCACAGAGCCTCTGATTCAGATTCAAACCCATATCAGTATAAACCAGACTTGCACACAACACCATCAATCCCCATGGCTGGTGAGAACCTGGATCCATTTTTCAGCATAGCAATAAGTAGTGGACCCACGTCCACACCACAAATTATCACCAACAACCCTACAGGTGGCCCCAGCACAGTCATGCAAACTGTCATCAGTCAACTGCCACCACCCATAGTAACCACTCAAGCTGTCCCACCCGCAACACTTGGGGGTAGTGGACCTTCCACCTACACTGCCCCTCCCATCACACATGAGGGCAGTGGCCCTTCCATCCACACTGTCCCTCACACCACACTTGGGGGCACTGACCCATATACAATGACACCACCAGCACCCCCAGCTATGCAGGTACATTATGCACCTACAAACCCCACCACCATACCTGCCCCATCTCACATCAACCTCAGGTCAAATTTTCCTTTCATGGCCTGGCTTAACTTGCTTAATTTGGCTCGATTCACAAACAACCCCATCCGCCATCAAACCTTCTGGCCTCCCATGCCAACCAAACTTCCCTTAGACATTCCCAAGTTTGAAGGGAAGGCAAGGGAGCGTCCCCAAAATGACATCATGACATTTCATCTATGGTGCTCTTCAAACAACATTGTAGATGATTCAATCAAGCAAATACTATTTCAATGCACCCTTACAGGTGCGGCAGCCAAATGGTACATTGAGCTATCGCAAGCCAAGTACCCAGATTTCAACTCCCTAGATTTCATGTTCCTGCAGTATTTTCGACTCACCATCAGATATGACGAAGGGGTGGAGATCATGTTATCCTGCGGCCAGAGCATTACAACACATATAACCGACCACATCCATGAGTGGCAGCAACGTCGTAGTTTTTGTAAAATCCAACTTGACAACAGGATCTTCTTGGATTGGTTTCTCAAAACCTTACTCCCACCCATAGCAAAGGACGTTGCATTCGAACGTCCCCAATCCAAAGAGGAGGCCATACTGAAATCCCAACAGTTTGACCTGATCTATGCATAGTCTGGATACCTTTACACTACCATTCCAGATGCTCCCCATCTAGGTACCTCCTACAGGAATGCACCAGGGGCATCTCATGCCGTAGATGGAATCATAGGCTCGGTCTCCCAATAGCCACAGCATCATCTGACACCACCTGCAGTTCCACCAAAACCAAGCAACAATACTAGTGTTTCCTACCAAAACCAAACTCTGGACTATGCCAGAATGATGTCCCAGTCTAGAGCAACAACTTCCTATGCACAACCTATGCCACTGCAGTAGGCTCAGCCCTTGGCATGGAAAACACAGCAATACTCGGGGAAAATTCCCACATTTGTGGCACCACCGCCCACCCAAATTTATTATGCACCACCAATACAAGTGGTTCAAGCCCCCGCCCCTACTCCACTTGCTCTGTTGGGACAAGTATTTGCACAACAAAACCATCCCAACCAGCCAGCCCCCAATAATCAACAAGGGCAGGCTCGAAATAACCGACCTCGAAACCAAGCCAATAATCAAGCACAAGGATCAGGTGGTTAACTACCAAATCCCACCAACAATGTCACAGCAAACCAACCTACCAAAAATCCTCCACGACCAAATGCACCAAGATGTAATGCTCCGTTGCATACAAACCAACCATGGACACTCTGTGAGGTCTACGGGCACTACACATTCGAGTGTACCTTCATGGGTCACGCTAAGCAGACCATATGGAACAAGGTGCAACATGCCACCAACACAATGGACCAGGCTCAACCCAACCTAGTACCACAAGGACCTCCTCCTATGGTGCTTTAGAACCCATTACCGGTCCAACGATTGGTGGCAACTGCACCCCTTTCCCAACCCAATCCCAGCGCTCTAGGGGCACCTCCCACGGCCGAAACAGGTGTCCACCACCTACTAGCCATGACGACTGAAGAGGTCAACCTACAAACCAGATAGAATCAGTACATAATCACCACTGAACCCGCTGACACATCAGCGACATCCACATCCAAATCGGTCAATGCACCTCTTCAGTTACCCCCTTTCCCTCGCCCCCCCATACACTGAGTTTCCAATAACACCACGGCTAGAGCTATGGTCAGCTATAGCATCGTGGATGATTTGGCCCAAACACCAACGGCCATGTCCGCTCTTGAGGTACTCAAAACATGCCCAACGCAGTGGAAAGCCTTACTAGCCACCCTTGGGGTTGTAGACCACTCCGACTCCAAGTTGATCACATTCGACACGGAGAATGGAGAACTGGGCATGCCATCAACCATCGCCTTTCAAATCCTGGTGTCTATCCAGAATCTAGTTTTGCACCAGTGCATAGTGGATGAGGGGGCATCTACGTGCATTATGTCTACCCTAGTCTGGCAGAAACTTGGATCCCCAATTCTGCAACCATCGTCCACAACTCTGTGGGCTTATGATGTCCATCCCACTAGATCCCAAGGAATCCTCCCCCATGTCCCCATCACATTAGCCAGGAAGACAGTTCTGATTGACATAGAGGTTGTCAACGGTCAACTGGACTATAACCTTCTCCTCAGAGGAAGTTATATGTATGCCATGAGAACTGTCGCATCAACTGTCTTTTGTCTCATGATCTTCTCCCATGAAGGGAAGATCTTGACAGTTGGTCAACTCACTTATCATGATCCACAAGGGTTAACGGCACCCACCAACATTATCCCTACCATCAACACCATTGAACCACAAGGGACGACCACACACGCTAATGTCGTCCCAATCAACACCATGGTTGACAACACACCAACCTCCCCATTGTTGAATGTGGGCCCTAGGTTGTTTGCTGATACCACCATGACGTCTCATTTCCCCTTAGTGTCACCACCATTGACACAAAATGAGACTGCAGACTTATGCATGCTCTCATCCAGCACCACTGCACCCAAACAACAGTCGGAGCCACAGCCCCAACCACAACCACAACACTGTCCGTAGCTGCAACATCAACAGTAGCCGCAACACCATCCATAGCCATAGTATTACGCATAGCCACAACCACAACCTCACCCCCACATACAACCATCAGGGAGTTATCTGGGTTCCTATCCAGTCCATACAATTCCATTCCTCTTTCCCCCACCTGGTGTCATGAGCAAGCTGGTAATGGCCACCCTGAACCTACCCAACTTTACATTGGGAATTCCCATGTGGTATCTTGATCCACCAGCTCAACCATCAATGCCCCAGGTAGTCTTAACACCCATGCAGGCCATTTTAGTCGAGTCCCATCCTTCACCCGGTCCACAAAAACCAACCACTACACCTGCACCAGCACCGCCTCACCCGAAAAGGGCCAGGGACAAGAATGCGAAAGCTACTACAGAACCTCAGTAGATCCCACCTTGCACTGTCTATGAGAAATAGGGCCATCCAACTTAGAACTTCCCTGAAATCCCAATCATCCGCATGCATTTGGACGCCATGGATACAAACGAAAACCTCCCCGTGGTTGAACTTCCAATTGCGCCAACCGTAAAAAACAAGTCACTGAGAACAAACCATGCTTGCACCCTCTATGGTTTGTATGGACATTATTCTCACCATTTCCAAGACTTTCCTGAGTTTCAAATGGCCTTAGCTGACCTCCGTCAACATTCCTTTAAACCACCTGCCCTACCTCTAAGGCCCCAAGATGTGTTGAATCGTGTCAAACCAATTGAGATGATGTTGCACCTACCTCCGAGTCCATGAAAGACTCCTCTTGTCTCTAGTATTGCCCCTCTTCCGCCAATAGAGACTGGGGGAAAGGCCACCAAAACCACAACCAATACCATTTACCTAATCTCTAGCAATAGTTTCCCTTTCGTCTCGTCGGCTGTGGAAGATCCACCCGATCTATCTAGGCGCCACTTATGCGTCGATGGAGATATATGTAAGACCACCTTCAGTTTTACCCCATTTCCTTTAAATCATAGTGTGGAATTGGTTCTTCCCATAAAAGACCAGATTTCGTCATCCCGCCTTACCAATGACCTTCGTCTCGACAAGGGGGCATACCTCTTCACTGACTCATATGGTCGATTCTTGAAGAAGCCGCATAATGGGCTCCACCTCAAGAGATTCTATGCCTGATATAACCACTATGAGTCCCTTATAGCGTAGTTTTTCCCCCTTTTTGTTTTGCAATATTTTTACCACAAATTAAAGACCCCCATTCGGGGGCAGCACCATCAGCTGCTAAATCAGAGTCACCCAGAGCCTGTTCGAGACACCTCTCACACCTCCAGACTCAAATTTCCACCCTTTGTCCCCTTATGAGACCATTGTCTCATGTTTAACAAACAAATTTTGGGACCGCTCCTTGGAATTCACCTCGACTTACGAGCCACATCATGGTGATGCAAGTGTTTGCAGACCTGTACTTGCATCACTCTTGCCTACCGCTACTCATGTAGGTTTTTGGCCCACCACTCGTTAAGGAACATCATTTTTATTTTTTGTAACATATAGCCGTTTGCTTCATCCACCGTACCTTACGCGGACCTCTGGACCATTGTCCAGAAAACAAATTATTTATTTTTTGCATGTATTTGGCATACAAATACCCCTGAACTTGCACTCACATCACATGTAGTCAAGTCCATCAACCACAACTCACACATAGCTCTCCTAACCTCTATCTGAGAGCCACCTCGGTTTGCATGCCT
The DNA here is from genome assembly GCA_001517045.1 of Pseudotsuga menziesii. NCBI lineage: Eukaryota > Viridiplantae > Streptophyta > Pinopsida > Pinales > Pinaceae > Pseudotsuga > Pseudotsuga menziesii. The sequence goes on from LPNX010662127.1 coordinate 13,666, forward strand.
CTACCGCACCGAATCATGTGCCTCTGCCGCGATCTATCCTGTGCATGTATTGGTATGTTTGAGAGCCATATGTTCCATCCATACTGTGTGGATGACCTTTATACCATTGTCCACCATCCTGACATGGGGCACCACTTGTGCCACTGCAATCGGTTGACCATACTAGAGTTTCGTTTAAGCTCTTTTTTGACTCTTAAAAATAATGAAAAGATAGCCGAGCACAGCTGCTTTCTTTTGCGCTCTCTAAAGTATAGGAAAGAGTGTCTACATCGTCTTGTTTACCTCCTTTTGTGGACAATGTAGACCATCAAATGAAAAGGACCACCTTGGCATATTCAAGCCAAGACTATTCCCCTCTGCATACTTTTATGCTTTCTTGGGCAGAGGAGCCGCACCTTATGAAAAAACTCACCATGGGTTGTCGTTAAGCTCTTTTCCAGCCTTCTCATCAAGAAAAGATTGCTGAGAAAACTTGGTTTCGTTCATGCTCATAAAATTATCTGAATGACCATCCAGTCAGTATAGGTTTAACCTTTTTTGGCCTGATTGGACTACCAACGGTTAAAAAGTCTCTCATCCCCTAAAGGATGGGTGAGCTCTCCTATGTATAATTTTATCCTTTTTCGGGCATAGGAGACTACCAACGAAAAAGATCCCCCACTGGATTCTTCTTCATGCTTTCAGACTCTCTAAAATTGAAAGCACCATCGAGCATTTACCTTCTCGGGCTCACCAAAAATCCATGAGATCATACCACAACGGTGTCTCTAGAAACCAACCCACAGAAAATAGTTTGGAAGCATTCCCAGTTTGGGTCGCCTTTGTTCAGAGTACTCTACAATTTCTCTTCCTTGGATCCCATCAATATCAAAAGTGTCCACCTCCCACAAGTATTTCCAATCTGCAGTGACATTCCCAGAATTACAGCTATGATCCCATTCCCATGAGTCAGCTTCATTCACTACCTAGTATGCCCTGTCGTCATACTCTGAACAAAGGAATTTTGAGTCTACCACACTCCCCCTGCCCCCCCGACCCACCCCATTCAGTGGGTCAGTCCGCAGATTGTCTCACACCTTTCGTGATCCAGATGGAGATCGGTGGCCACCCACCTATTCCACTGGCTCAAAACAATTGTCCATTGTGGCAGTTTCCTAGTTATTTTTCTGCAGTTTTTCGAGTCCTAAACTTCTGGGGCCGTCTTGAGGCCTTAAATGACATTTTTTGGAGATTCAAGGCCAAATGGTTTCCATCGGCATGCATTTGGCAGACCAAAATTTGTAAAGCATAGATAGACCTTTCCAACGAGCTATCGAACGCCCAAATCGGAGATCGTATGCAAAATTTATGACCCCGGGAAGTTGACTGTTCAACTCACCACCTTGGGGCTGCAAACTTTATGACGGTTTGTCTTCTAGGGTTACGTTTTGGGACTTTTGGGGTTCTCATCTCATTATTATTATAAATAGGCCCCTTTGGCCTCATTTTGTATTAATTTTGGCATGAATGAGCGTAGCAGCCACATCTCTTCTCAGAGATAGCTACCACCATTCTAGCAATTATATTACAATTTGTTCTATTTTCGCCATTTAATAGAATATGTGTTTACTGTATCTCTGTTATCTTCACAAAATGTATGTTATTATGATTTTGTTTATGTTCTTTCATTTTGTTCACACATAAATCCAGATCAGTGGTATCAGAGCAAACTGCTCTTTGATTGTTTCTCAGCGCATGTCCCCGACGAGGTCTGAGTACAGAGAGTTTGGTCTCGAACTAGTTTCACTTGATCATTCTTGCCATCCCAAACGACCTCCCATGGCGAAAGAAAAGAGAGACGACGGAGCAGGAGATCCTATCAAGTCGCTGCTCGAGGAATCCCTCGAGCGACAGAGGAACGAGATGATGGATAGTTTCACCCAAATCCTTTGGTGAATGCCTGTCGCGGCAAGTGCATCTTCAACAAGCAGCCAGTTTGGGGATGCAACTCCCTTAAAGGTACAAGTTAACTTTGATATTCCTTTATTTGAAGGCAATATTGATGCAGATACCCTAGATAATTGGTTGAATGTTCTAGAAGGGTATTTCTCTATCCACAATTTTTTCGACAGAGAAAAGATCACCTTTGCACTCCTTAAGGCAGTCCCCCATGTCCAAAATTGGTGGGGTACTTATTGCGAGCAAAAATCATCAGATGAGTCTAGAATGTTTGAAACAAATCCCACTTGGGCCTCTTTCATAGATGCCATCAGGGAACAGTATTACCATGTGGGAAACTATGATGACCAGTACACAAAATGGACCATTTTGCGTCAAGAAAGGGACCAGATGGTGTCGGAGTACACCAACAAATTTCATACCCTGCGGACAAAGCTGAGTATCAAAGACTCTGAGCGACACCTAATCTTGAAATATTGCAGTGGTATACATCGGTACATCTAAACTGAGATGGAATTCCTCGACATCTCTTCACTTGGATCCGCCTATCGGTATGCTGTCAAAATCGAGGAGAAATTTTGACAAAAGAACAAGCGAGACTCTGGACCTACAAATCCACCGCAGAAGCAAGGCAAGGGAAACCCTGGCCCGCAAAACACAGCAAAATAAAATGACAACCAATCCCTACCACAAGAAAAGAAGGGAGATCGAAAGACAAAGGACACTGGTAAGTGGTGCGAATTTCATAAAAGCCCTTGGCACAACACTGATGAATGTCGCTCAAAGCAGTCATTAGTGGCCGAGATCAAATCTTCAGAATCAGATCCTGATTCTGATTCTGAACCCAATTCCACAGTCGCACACAATGGGAGGTAGATCATTGATGCATACCCCACTGCCACTGTTGCTACCGCACAAATTCAACTAGAGTATCCTGAAGAGTCAGAAGCAGAGGAGCGCGTATTCCACTTGTAGATGTGGGTAAAGGGAATGCCTCTACATTTTGTTGTTGACAACGGCAGCCAAAAGAACCTGATCTTAGTAGAAGTCGTCAAGAGATTGGGGATTCCGACAACACCACACCCGCAACCTTACAAAATAGGTTGGCTAAGACAAGGACGCGGTATCTGCATTACTCAGCAATGCCTCCTACCATATGGCATCAAGCCTTTCAAAGACGAGGTACTGTGTGATGTGGCCCCACTTGAAGTCTGTGATGTTCTTTTAGGACAACCATATATGTGGAAGCGTCATGATGTATATGAGTCACGGCCTCGCAGTTTCATTGTCACTTTGGGAGGACAACTCTACCGGATCCCAGAGACAGTTGCACCTACTACAGTCTCGCAAGGTAGGAAGATAAGCTCCCACACCAAAAAATTATTCCTCTTCACAATTGCATCTGAAGGAGAATATAAGATCACAGAGACCTCCACACCCTCTGCACAGGGTGTCTCTACTCCTTAGACACAAGAAGAAGACAGAGCCATTGTTTCCTCATATATCCGAGTACCTATACAATGCAAGGCCACGCATTCAAGGTGCTCCTCCAGAAACAAATCATCCATACAACAATTACAGCCTTCTCGGGATGCCAAAGAAAAGCAACCTCTTCACTTCAACAAATGTCGCACCAGGAGATCAACTCAACACACAGTTCGAGATATGATATGGGATTCGACGCAATGGAGACCATTGCTTCCTAAGGAGGGAGGATTGATCCAGATGGAGATCGATGGCCACCCACCTATTCCACTGGCTCAAAACAATTGTTCATTGTGGCAGTTTCCTAGTTATTTTTCTGCAGTTTTTCGAGTCCTAAACTTTCAGGGCCATTTTGAGGCCTTGAACGATGTTTTTTGGAGATTCGGGGCCAAATGGTTATTAATGGCATGCATTTTGCCGATGAAACTTTGTAAAGCATAGATAGACCTTTCCAACGAGCTATCGAACGCCCAAATCGGAGATCGTATGCAAAAGTTATGACCTCGGGAAGTTGACTGTTCAACTTACCACCTTGGGGCCACAAACTTTATGACGGTTCATCTTCTAGGGTTACGTTTTGGGACTTTTGGGGTTCTCATATCATTATTATTATAAATAGGCCCCTTTGGACTCATTTTTTATTAAGCTTGGCACGAATGAGCATAGCAGCCACATCTCTTCTCAGAGATAGCTACCACCATTCTAGCAATTGTATTACAGTCTGTTCTATTTCCACCATTTAATAGAATATGTGTTCACTGTATCTCTGTTATCTTTGCAAAATGTCTGTTATTATGATTTTTTTTATGTTCTTTCATTTCGTTCACACATAAATCCAGATCATTTCGGTTATCTCCCTCGCGCTTCTGGTCAAGCAAACACCATTTCCTTGACTAGGGGTAGGTCTCCCTCTGTCGATGACAACACACATATTCCAGAGGATAGACCCAAAGGTCCCTATATCCTAGTTTCATTAACCTCATTTATGAGTTCCTTGGACCACTTGAGAGGAGTCCTTAGTGCCTCTTAGGATGGTTGTTTCTCACGTGCTCGACTCCAACTACATCATCGCACCGTTGAGATTCGTACAGGGTTTGGTCCGTGCAGTATTTGGTTGAATACCCCGGATGTCACGTGAATCTAGAACATTGATGAGTCTACTCTAGGGACCTAAGTAGGTTATGTCCCTTGTGATTTTTGGGTTGCATTGGAGACAGTGTTCAGAAGCCCCAGTAGTGCTTCTACATAGATTTATGATTGATGCAACATACTCTGACTCTCAGTCAGTGAATCCATATAGCTATGTACCATCCCAGATCCAGCAGGCCATCATTCATGAAGATATAGCATTCCATGAGAATTCCATGGGTCCAATGTAGCAGTTCTTCAAATCAGTATTGTATTCAGCTTCACAGTGAGGCAACCACTATGTATCATCAGTTGTATATGATCGGCTCTTGTATTTTAGAGCATAGATCAAATTATTCTTTTGACATTGTCACGAGCATGGGGATGCCCGACTCGTCCATATACATGTCACACATTATTTGTATCTCACCGATTGATGGGAACCATATTAATACAAAAACCAAAAGCCACCATGCCCCAACCCCAGAAGCACCACCTCTCCGCAACAAATCCTATGATGTCCGTTGGCCATATGATGAGCTCTTGCCCTCACACATCAGGGGGCAATCAATTAACCCGAAAAATACCTTGCTCATCTCTACATGGCCTACACCACCCAAGGACACCCATGCACAACCTTCGTATCACCCCATTAGACCCCCACACGCTAAAAAAGGCTTAAAAATGAGTAAAAGGGCTTAAAAACCCCAAAAAGGAGCCTAAATAACTCTCCTAGGGGCTAAAGCCTCCAAAAAGGGTCTAAAACCCCTCAAAGGAGCCTAAAACCCTAAAATGAGCTAAAGTTAGGGCAGAAGGGGCTAAAAGCCCAAAAAATGAGCTTTTAAGCCCTGACCAAGGGCTTAAAACCCTAAAAATCCCCCAAAAAGCTATAAAAGGAGGGGTGGGGGTCACTCTCAAACAACTCTTCCCTTGCATACTATTATGCTACCCATGGATGCCTTGAGACCCTTTTTCTCTCAAGCCACCCACATCCCTCCTCTCATCCATTCATTCCTCCATTGAGCCATAGCTCCTTCATAGCCAAGAGAGAGAGAGAGAGAGGTGCTTCTTCTAGCTAGGGCATGGTGTCCCATTGCACCAAAGAGAAGGTATACATGTGTGTTTTGTTTTATTTATTTATTTTATCTAATCCATAGCTTGTTTGCATGTTTTTATTTTCTCTTTGCAAGTTTATTTCTAACATGTTTTTGCAGGCTTTATGTTTCTAATAGTTGTTTGCAGGTTATTGGAGTGGAACCCTAACATTGCTTGCAGAGGGGTTCTCTATCTTTGCTTTCATTTCTATCTAGTTTCAATCCTACTTTTCTTTTATGGATTTCCACACAGGAACCTATCCTTTCGTCCTATAGATGGAAGGCAACCATTCTTTCCCTATAGCAAGGGAGAAATCTCTGCTACAAATGTACCTTCCTAACCATTCTCCTGGATTCAATCGCAACCCCCTCCTTTCTTCTTCAGCAAAATCTTGATCCTTCTAATCTACCCAATCCTGAATCTCAGGATTTGTCGAGTGCTAAAACATGTCCCCTTCGTCTTGATCCCAGTCCTATAAATGTAACCATTTGGTGAATCAATATCGACTAAACCAGGTTCAACTTCGACCATACCAACAAAAACCCAAGGTACCGGCCTGAGAGGGATTAACCCAATCAGCAACACCTGTGAAGAAAGTGAGGTCTCACCCGAGATACCTATAGAAGATGCAAGAACCAGGTTTCTATAGTAAAGAAGATTATCTTCTCTTGCTATACATCGACATAAAGGACAATGATAAAACAACTACCTTGATAGCATATTATAGTTCATTCACAACCTTAAACATATTTATAAAATCAATTGAAGCTATGTCAATTCTTTTACTGATTCAGAAATTCAAAAATTATCACGGGTCGTAGCAATACACAAAACAACATACACATTTATCTTGCAGCATTCGACACAAGAAGTTTAACATGGAACCCAAATATGGGAAAAACCACAAAAATGATCGTTAATTAGCAAGGGTCATAGTTATAACTCTTTGGTCTGTGCACATATCCAGTAGAAATTTCTCCACAATCCCATTACATTGAACCCACACACATAGCTTACATATTGATGGTATACTCATGACTCTTACTCATCTTTGGCAAGAGATTACAAAATCATTCTATCAATATTATAGACTTGTTCTTACAAAAATGTTTCTTCGACCAATCCCAAAAATATCAACCGATTACATTCTTATAGGATCTACTAGATGGTTTTACATCCTGCACCCACTACCCCAAAAGTGGACAAACCTTCTAACTAACTCACCAAATTTTCTATCAAAATCTATAAAAGTAATCACTTTTCCCCCAAATTCTACCCAAAAATTTTGGAGCCGATAGTTTCAACACCTACTCCGTCGCATCCCTGTTTACACCTCGACCAAGTTAAAAAACTTAGAGACCAAAATTAATCAAAAATTACCTAGGAACAATGAGTTAGGATCAATAAAACTTATCAATTCATCGTGGCTTGGTCCTTATGAGGTGAGTTTTGAGTAAAGGATCCTATGAGTTAGAATATTTTGAAGGAAATGCACTTAATGGGCATAGACATGGGCTATACTGTAATAGATATTCCACCTAGGTGGAAACCTCTAAGAAATACCTTAGACTAGTTTTTCTATAAGTAGATAGATTGGGTCTCCATTAAATTCTACTCATTGTGCTTTGTGCTCAGTTGATAGATAACGTCGAAAACACTTTTATTTTTAGCGTACATGGATGGTGCTAATTGCCACACTCAAACACTCATCTCCACCACTTGTGTGATCTACTCACCTACAATTCAACTAGTGAGTTCAGGTGGAGTATTCCTTGGTGTAAAAATCAATAACATTGTCGAATATATTGCAATAATCAAACTCTTATATTTGGATTCCATATCACACGGAATCCAAAGTTTAGTGGTCCAATTGGACTCTCAGTTGGAAGTGTCACAAATTTATGGACTATACTGTGTTTGTGACCTTATTCTCTTACAAATATTTTTATGGGTGCAACTTTGTTGCTTCCTACGACACATCCCCATTTTGGATCATCAAAATAGGGCCCCCCATTGACTAGTTTTTCTAGCCATTCCTTACCTAGGGTAGATATCAAGTTGTAAGTTCTTTGTTATTTTGTGTGGATTGAATAACTTTCTTCAGTAAACCTTTTTTTTGTATTTTTTGGGCTTTCAGAACCTTTGTTATGTATTTTCAAACCTTTTATGAAGTTTCTGATTCCCTACTTACCAATTTCGGAAGTGGAAATCCCTTTTTGGAGGTATGTTGCAGTTTGTTTTCCAATTTCTAATATTCGACATTTCAAATTCCGAAAATATTAAGTTTTCTAATAAGGAACACTCTATTTCTTGATTTCCGATTTCCTATTTTCAATTTCCAAAATCCAGGTATTGAAAACCAAAAATACCATTTTTTGTTAAAGTTATTTGGTCTATTCCCAATTTCCGATTTCTGACATTTCAGATATCAAAAATCTTATTTTTGCAAATAAAGAAAAGTCCATCTTTTGATTTCCAGTTTCTGATATTTCGGATCCTAGATATCGGAAAATAATTTTTTTGATTTATGATACTATTCATCTTTTCGACTTCCGACTTTTTCTTTTCTACATCAAAAACCGGATATCCCACATGTTTCTTAATTGAATGATCATTTCTCGACTTGTGATTCCCAATTTTTTGGAAATCAGAAATCGAAAACCATTGAACCTTGTCAAATCCTATGTCCTATTTCATCGCCTCGATCTCAACCGTCCATGCATACAAAATCTATGACCTAGATTCTTTTGGTCATTTGGTTTCAGGTTTTTAAAGTTCAAATTTACGAATGCTTTTTACCATTTTTCGCGTGCTTTTTCACTGTGCTTAGGGTTTTTACTATGTGTTTTCTCTGTGACCCAATGCACAGACTTGTGGTTTTTTTAGTGTTTTCACTAGTAAGTTTTCACTCCCGGATTGTTTCTTCCATTATAATTGAACTCGCGTCATTATCAAACATGGTGGCCAAAATCCAATCAGATAAGGAATCCACTACATCCAGGAATGCCAGGGAAAAAATGGCTATCCAAGAGAAGAAAAACAAAGACCCCAATGCCGATGTGTTTACTAACACTAGTGAGAGTGTGTTTGATACCTCATATCTGGACTGGTCTAGAATTTACACCGTCTTTGACAATGATTATTTTTCCTCTGTCACCCATGACCAACTTGCTTATCTTCATATTCGTAATTCCTAGCTCCACTGCATCATTTACAGACCTCTATTTATTCCCTATAGAAATCCTATCAAGTGGGTATTGGACCATCTTGACCCTAAGGGGCACTCATTTCATGATACAAATAATATCCCTATTGCTTCGTTCCATCCTAAGGTATTTGCTAGGGCTTTTTCTCTAGGACCTCCTAAACAGCTTTTCTCATCAAAATGTTTTGATGAAACTCTCACAAAGTTCAATTACAAGGAAGTAGTCAAGTCCTGATTAGAAGACCCAACATTGGTTATTCCTCCTTCACTTCTGGCGTATCCAATTTCGTGGTTTAGCGAGCCTTACTTATTTTTGGTAGCCATGTTTTGTCAGTTGTATGGGTTACCAAATTGTTCCTCATTCAGAGTGCAATGGGTTCTTTTGGCGCACCATATTTTTCTTATAGGTGATTCCTTCAATTGGGCGTAAATTTTGTCCTGCAATTTGTGAGACGAAATTGAAAAGTATCAAAAAAACCCAGCCAACCGAAAGTCATCTTTCTATATGTTAGGGTTCATGATGGATGCATTATGCACATCTTCTTCTTTCTTGGCTCTATATTGGTATTGGAACAAGAAATCACCCCCCATACATATATATTGCTCCGATATATGGGAAGATAACTTCATCCCATGGGTTTATGAGCTATGTGATTTGTTTCTCATGTCAATGTATTTTAAGATTTTCAAGATGGATGCTATTGCATTCTCAGAAAGTGCTAGGCCACTAATTTCATTATATGGCCACTGATACATAGGAGAATATTTCTCTTACATAAAAATTTTGGGTAGTAATATAGTCCACCTAATTCCCAGGATAATTCCCGACCGTATGGTGCTGCAAGAATTTTCTTATCAGACTGTCATCGATGGGGTTTTTCCCAAGTGTACATAGCATAAGAAAAGGGCTTGGCCCAAATTTCCTATATCTCTTATATCTCTTGCGTTACAGAACCCCACCCATGCATCCCTTCTAGGTAAGGAAATTTATATTATGAATTTGGGGAAGGCATCCAAGAGAATGCATGACCCAATGGCCTATTTACCGAACCTCTTTGCACATGAACACGTTAAATTTCATTATGTGCGTGAAAGTGATCCTGATGATTCCATGTTCCGAACAGCTACATACTTTCAAGAATAAATGAATAAAATCACTGATCTAGATACCAAGTCTCATCTATACAAGTACCAGAAGAATCTCAAGGTAATAATTCTCTGTGAAGGGCAGGATAAATTCGAGATAAAGAAAAATCTTTGGAAGGAGAAAATAGAAAAGGAGGCAAGAGAACATGAAACAATTTTTGTAGCTTCCCTTGTAGCTCTACCCAAGGACAAAGGTAAAGGTATCCTTGAAGGCCCATCCAGTCCTCATCTTACTACAATGGAAGATACACTGTAGAAAGGGGCAGAACTCAAGAGAAATATTGAATTAATCATCTCCAAACTACAGAACCATATAGAGATGGATGAAACCCAACTTAAAAACCAAAAGGTTCAAGTGAGCTTTGAGCATACTCAATCACTGTAAGATCCTACAAAACAGAAACTGCTGCCTCTGCCCCCTGTTATTAAACAAGAGAAATCCCCTGCATAGGATCCTCCTACACAAAAGGTAATCTATTTATCTTCAATTCATATTGAGATTCATGATGTGCATAGTGATCTGGACATGGAAGAAGACCCTGCTACTAGCCCAGAATATGTTATGACTACCCTTTTTTCATCCATTTCCAATCTCCAAGGTTTTCCCAGTATGTTAGGTTAATCATATTCCCAACAATACTATTCCAAGATAAATTTCTCACCAATTATGGGAGATACTACTAGCATTTCCACAATTTCAGTTCACTCAACTATTCACACTTCTCCTCCTCCCCTTTCACCACCTGACCCTATCACAACGTCCCCAGTTCCCCAAATTTCTCAAGAGGACATTCCTTCCGCCTCTATGACTCTTCCTCATAAATAATTTTTTCCTATATTTGATTCTTGACATCCCTTACTTTTACCTCTCCTTATATTTCTATGAATATCCCTCACCTCAGCATATACATTTCCTTAAACCAAACCCAAATTGATCCCCTGGTTACCATCCACTACCAAACAACTTCATTATTAGAAGTGGTGGCAGATTTTGGAGAGGATGCAGTGGTATCAATGGGAAAATACTATTGGAGGAAAAAAGACAAATATGTTGTAAAGAGGGGAGAAAAGAGAGCCAAAGAAATTTCTTCCAAGCAAGTGCCTACTCATAATCAGGTTATTTGGAAATCAAATACCAGTGACATTCAACAAGGAGCATTGGACATGGCAGCAACCATGGGAGTTTTTGCAGGTGCAAATTTTTACTAAGTTGTTCTTGGAGAGAAAGAAACGGAACTACAAAAATCCAAACTAGACTTGCCAGCAGCAGAGCAGAAACATGAACAAGAAGTGAACCAGTTGAAGCAAAAACATGAAGAAATAGTTCAGAAGTGGCAGGAGAAATCTAAACAAATTAAGTTACAACTTTAGAACATGAATTTCCTAAATCAGAAGCAAGAAAAACAAAATTTCTTCATCAATCGGCAGTTGAGATATTCGCAGCTAGCCTCAAAAACCTCCTCCTTTCTAGGTCTATCACTAGAAGAACTCAAGCAGGTACTCTGTAGAGTGCATCAAGATTTCGACATCCCATGGTGGATTTGTACACTTGTTTTGATGAGATGGAAGGGTTGTATGAATAGTTTGATAAGCACTATGAAACCCTAGAAACCCACCATGATCGCCTGAGAACAACATCTATGACTTTTGAACAGGTGACAGGTTGGAAAAAGCATATTAATGAAAAACCACATGATATAGCCATTTTGGAAAATATGTAGGATAAAACCACTGAGGTTACTATTGATACATGGGAATGTATCTGCGACTCAGTGGAGACTCTAATCAATGAAGGACAGAAATCTTGCGAGCAAATATGGTCAGATGCTGAACCTTTGCTAACCTATTTGGACTTTCTTCTTTTGGAGCCTATTAGTCATGCACCTTCGCCTAAGATTCAACTAGAATAGGTAGAACGACGTTTTGATGATGACAAGGAACTAATCCAACAAATCAGTCAGCTCACGGTGCTAGAAATCAGGAGATGGATCGACGTTCCTCATGCTTCGGTAGCTCAAATATGAGTGTTCGTCAAAGAATGGAGAAAGATAAAAAAGAGGGAGATTTCCTCCCAAATTTGTAAAACTGAAATCCAGTTAAGGTATTCCCATTGCAAGGAGATCAATGAACTTATGGACCTATATTCCAAAAAGTGTTATTCCCTTGGTCAATCCTAAAACTATTTTAATTTGTAATCCCACGTCTTGGGAAATTTTTCCTTTTTTGTAAAATCAGTAATCTTATTTAAGGATGTAATTTCCCAAGTAGAAGGGGGGACTTTTCAGAGAAAAATATTAAGGAATGCATAGGAGACAAGACTACCTGAAACATAACGGGGAAGTTTGTGGTTTTACTACTTTGTAATGTTTTGCAGATTAATAAAATTGCAGTTATCTCATATTATGTTCCATGGTTATTCATTGAATGTTTTTAATGAATTCTAGCTTATCTCCTAAATTTGTTTGGCTCACTGATTATCAAATGTCTTTTATATGTTAGCTCTCGTGTTGATGTTTCTATACTGGAATTGACATATGTAATGTACATTAAGCAAATGTGTTTGTTTAGTGTATGTTATCTTTTATGCCATTGATGATCGGTTGTCAATCTATGAATATTGATTTGTTAATTAATATTGTCTGTTAGGTTTGTTGCATATCTCTAATACTTCAGACATAATACTTGACAATTTTATTTTATGATTTAGAATCAAGATAGTTGAAAGGAGTAATATTGATCTTCATGTTTACATGTTAAGTAATAGTTCATTTCCTCTCTTATATTTCGCAACAATCTCATTTCTAAAACATTGTTCACCATGTTTAAGTGTCCTTAAGCAGTTAGTTAGATATCACTTCTTTTATCATTCTCAATTGATCCTTACAGTAGATATTCTAGATCTAATAAAACCTCATGCGAGTGGAGGAATTGTATCCATAGGATTTAGCCATTTCAAGTAGCTCTAGGATAGAGTATTTTCTGCGTGAGAACGATTCGAATCCTTTGGTTGGGTTATCTCCTTGTGTTGTCTACCTTGTAGAATTTTCCAACTACCTACACACCAAGCTAGTCAACAAATGGTGCTAAATGGAGGGCCATTCTAAAATATATCAAATCTGAACCCGACTAAACCTCCTCCAAATAGATCAACGACTGTTACTAGAATCTGCGTACACGAATCTACGTCTACAACATGACCTGTAGAAGACGTAGAAACCATCCCTCCCATTTCTTTTGTACAAACTGTTCCTGGTAATCCACCACAAATTTTCTTTGTTTCACCAACAAGGGGAACCCTAACACTTGAACAATTATCAAAGCACACTCAATAGCAAGCCACAAGGATTGAGCATAGAGCCTAAATTAATCAAAGCCTCAAAGATGCCTTACCCTCATGACATTATTCTCTTGTGAGTGCAAGTGCTCAAAATACCCCTAAACAAATAGTAGTTCCTGAGGTCCAGACAAACCAGTTATTTGATCGGAAGGATCATGCAATGCCCCAGTTTTGACCCCGTTACATTAGATGTATATGATGTATATATTGTAATGATCATGGTGTGGAGCTAAAGGCCAAGGCCCTGCCATTGATCGGTAATGCTATGTTTTGGATTTAAATTTGTCACCAATGGTATATCAGGGCATGCGGCATATAATATGTTGGCCATCATGTAAATATGCATCATAATTAATTAATGGACACAACCAGCTACAGTCGCGGCAACTAAATCGAATGGGGCATGATTTCCTAAGGATAAGGGGGGTGAAATATTTAACCTATGGGCCAATGGGGAAAAGCCAAATGTCTATGAGAAAACCCATCAAGCTGTCAACTACCTTTCTTGTCTTTTTCCCCAATCATTTATTTCTACCAGAATGTGGTTGAGTTAGTTATTGCATGGGATGGGAAGAGTATGGGAAACCAAATTCGAATTGGGCAGAGAACCATTTTTGAAAAACGTGTTCTAACTTCCTTGGCAAGGAAAATGCCCAAAAACGTATGCCATTCTGCCATACATCCACGTTTTTCATTTTCCTCACCATTCTCCTTCACGTTGGGTCTTTTGGGAGCAGCTGGAGTTTTTCCTGTGTCTTTCATTCCACGATTTTGGTTGCTGGCTTCATTTTTCCCATGGATGGGAGGTCGTTTTTGTAGTGCTGGGGATTGGGTTGTTTTTCCTCACGATTTTGGAGCTGCTGGTGCATTTCCCATTCACGATTTTGTCTGATCCTCCTCACGCACAGCAAGCTGGGAGCCATTTGCTGCTATTGCCCACGATTTCCTGGAATTGTTGTAAATTCGTTTGAGAGTCATTTTGGCCACGATAGGGCCAAGAATGACTCAGGAATTGTTTCCCTGTTTAAGCTGTAATAGCTAAATTGGTTGCCTGAGTGCAATGGTTGGTCCTTGGGACTGTGTGAGGAGTAAGGTTTTTGGCTTGGTTTCTTGATAAACCTGGTGTTAGAAACCACACAGACAGAACTAGAGGGCTGGCCTTCTTCTCCATCACCCCTGAATAGCACTGGAAGGGAATGCAGGGCCTGAGGGACTGTGTAGCAGAGAAGGGACTGATTCCTTGTGTTGGGTGTGGATGGGTGTCTTAGAGGTCAGACTAGTTCTGGTGTGGGTATTCTTGGCTCTGTAATGAGCTCACCAGCTTAGCAATTTGCCTCCTCCAACTCCTGGATGGCCTGATAAACCCAACTTAGTTGGCTTGGCTATGTTTTGGTTACCTTTGGCTATGTGTCAGCCTGCTAGTTCCCTTATTCCTTGGAGAATCATGCCCAGCTCGGGGGTGGCAGCGTTGCTGAGATATTGATGAGCACGCTGTCCTATGGTTGGGTGGAACGTTGCAGCGACATAGCTGGTTGCGGAGCAAAGCTCTCATAAGATAAGTAATCTTGTGTATTTTACCTCTGCGATTCTATATTTACTGTTAATTAAAATGGAATGAACATGTTGAATGAATGTTTGTTTGAATGCTGTTGGTTTCCGCTGTGTATGATAAACATCCCTGTGTGCACATTTTAGTTTAAATTCTCTTTCAGCATTCTGTTTTAGGCAATTTTAAGCCTGTACATGTTCATGGGCGGTTAGCCCGGTCTGATAAAGCTAGTAGATTGCGTCCCCTTTGTTGGTCGGAGGCATGGGGACATGACAGATCAATCCCTAGAAGATCCACCTTGGCTTTTCGATGCTTCACCACCTACAACACCTCCCTCATCACCTTCTTCCTCCAAAGAATCCTCAGATAGTGAATCTTCCTCATAGTCTTCGGAACATCCATTAAGAAATTTACTAGGACACGAAGTTCCAGAAGGACCTATGGCTGATTATCTTAATAGACCATGGTTGGATTTAGATGCAATTCCTATCCCATGGAAATTACATAAAATTCTGAAGAACCCTAAGAAATGGCTTCCTAGATTCGATCCAGATGATAGAATCCCTGTAGAAGATCATATTAAAAGCTATAGGCAGCCTATAAGACTGAGAAATGTAATTCATGAGGATGTTGTATGTAGGTTATTTCTTTACACTTTTGAGGGGCAAGCATCGACTTGGTATTTTTTATTAGAATCAGCCTCTATCAACTCTTGGCAACAGTTAAAAGCATTATATCTCCAAAATTTCAGAGATGATAGAACCTGAAGATCTGGTCATTGAGTTGTCATCATTTAGGATAAAGACTAAAGAAGGGGTGAAATATTATAATAAGAGATTTTCCTGCTTTAAAAATAGGAATCCTACCACACTCCTCCCAGCTGAGGAATTTCTAATAGCATACTACATTAAGGGTTTTCCTACAACCATTGATATGTGAGTCAAACATGCTCACAAGATGACCCTACGACTAGCCTTCGCTAAGGCTTGTCTTGCAGAAAAGGAAATTTATGGTCTTAAGGACAATCTGGACCTAGAATATGAATGACCTTCTACTTCTAGGAGAAGGAAAGAGTTTGTTCCTAAGCCCACAGCCTTAGATAAAGACCCGTATGAAATGGACAACGTGAAGAATTTGTTGCAAAGGATTTCCAATGATATGGTCGATCTCATGAGAGAAAATGGTGACAACCAGGGAAATAATAGAGGCCAGGTAAGGCCACCACCTAAGAGACCTTATCAACCTCCTTTAAATCAACCGCCTCTGAACCCTGGGGAAGCACTTACTTTCGATGAGATTTACTCTATTTTCAAATCCCTAACCTCTACTCCTCCAGATACACAAAATGACGGTAGACAAGAAATTACTGAAACTTTACCTCTTGATAATGAAAACAATCCATTTATCAATACTATTAATTTTTTTTCAGAGCTACCTTTGGCTGAAGAAGAACAAGAGGAATACACAAAACTGTTTTCGATTTTTAGCATTCTTACAATACAAGGATTAAAGGCTCACCAACATAAGACACTCCACCAACAACATCTGCATAGAATATAGGTAAGACACCCATGATGAAAGAAAAGTTTATTCCTAAGGTTGAGTACAATCTTGCAGATGATCTAAAAAGGTATAAATATAACATCTCTCTTTTTGAACTTATTAAGATACCGTCTATTAGAGAGGGTTTTCCCAAGGACATGGTATTGAATAAGTCAAGAGAAGATCAAAACCATAACTTAGAAGTTTGTACACAACCTGAATCCCAGAAAAATGCCACTAAGAAGGTTCTACCTTTTCTGTTGACCATTGATATTTTCAATAGAAATGTCCATAACTGTATGATCGAATCAAGGGCATCTTCAAATGTTATGCCTGTTTCATAATGTAGAAAGTTAAATGCCGTGTGGGAGTCTTTCCCTACCCAGATAGTGTATCTAGATAGATCCATGGTAAAAGTCTTGGGTGAGTTGAAAAATGTTATTTTAACATTGTCTATTGTTCCCAGGATACATCAAACAGTAGACATTGTAGTGGTTGATGTACAAGAAACTTATGGTATGTGGTTAAGAAGAGATTGGTCTAAAAATTTGAAGGGATATTTTTCCACAAAATGGTCTCACTTATGGATGACATACAATGGGAGGCCAAATCAGATTAAGATAAATAGGGAGCCTCTTATGAAACATACGGTCATTGATCTCAATGATCCAGTCAAACCTGTAGTGTTTGTGAATTCAGTTGTTGAACATTACACTTTTGACTCCTACTTTGGTGATCTTCCTACTAATATTTCTCCGAATCGGAATGTCGACAAATTGTCCGATATTGATAATTGTAAGGTTGTTCCATTTTTTGGTGAGATTGTACATAATGTGTATAATGTTAATACAAATTTTAGATTCGATTTATCTTCATGGACACTCTTTTTTGATGGGCCTAGGTCCAAACATAGTGTCAGTGCTAGCTGTGTGCTCATAGACTCGAAAGGGGAAAATGGATGATTTCCTATAGATTAGAATTCCAATGCACCAATAATATTGTAGAATACAAAGCATTGGTACAAGGACTGAAGAAAGTGATTGATTTGGGAGTCGATATAATTTAGTGCTATGGAGACTCATACATCATAGTAAAATAGGTAAGGAACCAGAATTCATTGCTTAGCTCCTCATCTTTTGAACTATCAAAAATTAGTAAGGGATATGAATAATTATTTCCAAGATTTTAATATTAAGTGTGTCCCCAGATCAGAAAACTTTGATGCTGACCTATTGGCCAATACCACTTCCAGACTCATCCCACTAGAAGGTCTCTCTCCTAAAATGTTTTCCATAGAACTCATGTATAAGCCCTCCATACCAGACAATGTTACCAATTGGAAGATATTTGGAAATGATGTTCAAATTCTAGATTTACTCACAGCAAAAGATACCTTTAAGTACTTCTCCATAGATGAGGTTGAAAATGAGAAATCCTTGCCCGATAATGTCTTTCCTTCTAATATGATTCCCAAGTCAGTTTTGAACTTAGAGAGGATTTATGATTTGCAAGATAAATTTTGAGGTAATCCTAATTACAAAACATAGAGTTCTACTCTCAATCACAAGACTGTCAACTTAGGTATTGAGGAAAATCCTCATTTTATTAATATAGGCCTTACTTGTTCTCCCAAAGAGGAGAGGGATTTGGTTAAATTGTATAAAGAATACAAATATGTTTTTGCATGGACCTATGATGACCTGAAAACTTTTGATCCCTCCATCATCCATCACAACATACCATTAAAGCATGATATTAAGCTGTATTAACAGAAGTTAAGGAAAATGCATCCAAGTCTAGAGCCTTTCATAAAGAAAGAACTTGACAAACGTTTGAAACAAATAATTGTTTTTCCTGTCAGACATACACAATGGATTTCTAATTTAGTTCATGTTCGCAAGAAAAATGGAGAAATCAGATTATGTGTGGATTTGAGGAATCTAAACTAAGCATCCAAAAAAGACAACTATCCAGTTCCATCCATGGAACAGATCCTACAAACAATATTAGGTGCAGATATTTTCTCTCTCCTTGATGGTTTTCAGGGTATAACCAGGTTCTAGTGACAAACTCTGACCAACTGAAAACATCTTTTAGGCCCACCCTGGGGCATACAGGAGGATTTCCCTTTGGGTTGATTAATGCTGGTGCCACCTTTCAGAGAGATAAAGATATATCCTTATGAGGTTTTTTACAAATATGTGTTGTCACTTATTTAGATGGTATTACCATTTTTACTAAGAAATGACATGACCATTCATTAGCTTCGAGGCATGTTTCCTACAGATGCAGAAAATATGGCATTTCTTCGAATCCAAAGAACTCGGTTTTTGCAGTCCTTGAAGGAAAAATTCTAGGCTTAATTATTTCTAAAAATGGAATAATCATTGATCCCAAAAGGGTGGAAGTGATTGAAAAAATCAGTCTTCCCGGTTCAAAGAAAGCTATGCATTATTTCCTAGGAAAGATTAACTTTTTCAAAATATTTGTCCCTAAATTTGCACAGATTGTCAGACCTCTTCAAGACTTGGTGAGAAGGATGTTGTATTAAAGTACTCGAATGTAGAGAAGGATGCATTTAAAAGAATCAAGAATTCCATTATGGAGGCACCTACACTGTTGCCTCCTTATTTTTCAAGATATTTTGTATTATACACTTTTTCCACTGGCGTTTCATATGCTGCTATGCTCACACAGAGAAATAATGAGGATGTTGAAATGCCTATGTCTTTTATGATCTCTACATTCAAAGGAGCAGAATTGAATTATACATAGACAGACAAACAACCCTATATTATCTACAAGTCTGTGAAACATTTCAGGCCCTATATGCTGAAATCGAAGACAAAGGTGATAGTCCCATACACAACCATAAGGAAGGTGCTGATTAAGAAAGAGTTAGGAGAAAAAATATCTCACTGGATGACTACACTCTAGGAGTATGATTTGGAGATAAAACCTACCAAAATGGTAAAAGGGAAGGGTTTATGCTTATTGGCATCCCAATCCAATGTTCCATAACAAGAATGACAATGTATTCATGAGGAAGAAATGTCATATGATTCTATTGATGTCATTACTGCTCCGTCTTCTGAATGGTATTATGACATTATATTTTATCTCATTCACGGGTATCCAGGCCTCCAACTCTTGACTTTAAAAAGCATAGAGCTCTTAGACTCAAAGCAACACCTTACCAGTTTGTTGATAATGTGTTGTTTCGCAATAATTTTGATGGTGTGTTTCTCAGGTGCCTTGAAAAAACAGAATATGATAAACTTTTGGTTGACTTACATGCACAGCCTGCAGGTGGACATTACTCTGGAGAAACCACAACCCACAAGGTATTAAGAGCAGGATATTATTTTCCTACCTTGTTCAAATATGTTTATAACCTTATTAGGAAATGTGAACCATGCCAAAAATGTGATGGGAAATTAAAGAAGTCATCCTTTCCTCTACAACCTGTCACAGTCATGTACCCTTTCCAGTAGTGGGGGATGGATTTTGTTGGTCTTATCTCTCCTCCCTCCTCATTGTAGCACAAGTATATTTCGACTACAACTGATTATTTTACCTGATCGATGGAATAAATCCCATTAAAGGTTGCTAACACTAACTCGGTCACATATTTCTTGGAGAGTAATATCCTTACCGAGTTTGGAGTACCTGACTTGGTTTTTGACAACGCTTCTTATTTTAATTCTATTGATCTTACCCAGTATTCCCTTGAGAAAGGGATAAAAGTAAAATTCTCTGCTAATTATTACCCACAAGGTAATGGCCTAGCTGAATCCTCTAATAAGAATTTGATCAATATTCTTAAGAAGATTGTAGCTGATAACCACAAGGATTGGCATAATAAACTCTTCAATTATTTATGGGCATATAAGATAAATCCTAAAGTTGCCATTGGTAATTATCCCTACTATTTGTTCTATGGAAAAGAAGTTGTCTTACCACCAAACCTTCTGCTTCCATCATTACACATTGCTCAATATTGTTCACAAGATACTGATTCTTCCCCTTTACAAGATAGAATCGATACCCTTCTTAAATTAGAGGAAGAAAGGGAAAAGTATAGGAACAAGTTGTACCATCATCAACAATTGGTAAAAAGGTGGTTTGATGATAAGTCATCCATGAATTGTCAATTTGAGATTGGGGATTTGGTACTCAAGTAGGACAAGCCCCATAAGGAAAAACGAAACTACACAAAGTTTCAACATCTGTGGTTAGGGTGATTCATTATTCCAGAAAAGCTTAGCTCTGGTACTGTTCACTTGCAAACATTGGAAGGTGTTACTGACACCTTTCCAACAAATGTCCAGCTCCTCAAGCAATATTTTCTTGAGGCACGTTTTACTTACCTGTACATAATGTGTGGTTTTGATTGGTTTGAGTTGTTTTGATTGGATTTGATTTGTTCTATTTTCTCTTTTATTTTACAAGACTTGATATACTCACAACAGCCAATGCATGTTGGTAAAGAGTTTATCCTAAAAAAATTTACTTAGAATTTTGATCTTAATACGTCAGGAACTCTTACTTGGGTTTGGATTAATATCCTTATGAATTTATCTATCCTTTTGGATTTATATATTGCATTAAGATCTATTGTTGGATTTATCTGTACTAAAGTCCACATTTCTGATGATCATTATCTTTACTATCCTCATAATCATGGGGAAGTTGTTGAAGGCATTTTTACATTCTTGCCTGATATTATGGTGATTATAGTGGTACATGTATAATAGCTTCTCTAACCTTCAGTTTTACTTCTAATATCACCCCTGTCACCTAGGGCCAAAATAAACAGATACCTCAATAAAAGTAAGTTGCAATATAGGGGGTTCTTATTACAAGCTAGCCTATCATGTTCATAATTTTTTAATGACATTACCATCAGCTGGTTCCTAAGCTAGGGTAGTGGCTTGTAGTTTGCATCATAATTAATTCTTCTTGATTACAAAATATTTAGCTCTTTGTGCTCAATGACAGGAGGTCTTATCACAAGTTGTCCTGACCATGTTCATGGATGATGCTTGGACTGAAATTACTAATAGGTGGTTACCATGCCATGGTAATTGATTTTTTTGCAAAAACCAAAAGGCAGGGAGTCTCTTGATGGAGCTATCTTGTTCAATTTCTAGGTAAAATCTATGTATGCCATTGTTCCCTAACAGGACTATGTTCTTGACACAACTAGGTTGGTCTCATTTGCAATAAAAAAAAACAAGAAGAAGAAGGTATTTCTAAAAATTCAGAATAAAAATATCTATTACCCACGTGATTTTGGTTTGAAGGTCATGACTTAAACCTAGGGTTTTCTACATAAGCTTGTCTTTAACTACCTATCACTGATATATGTTTGTAGGGATGCCTTAGCATTCTTTACAACTTTCCAATCTATTGAGTATTATTATCAATGATCACAGGTGTGTGTGATATCAATTATGTATTTTTCTCTACTGGATCTGGTTGTTTCTCATTTGAGTTTACTACTGAACTAAATCTTTATACTAACATTTTTTCTTCAAAATTTCATGTAAAGGGAACCAGAGATAACTCTTTCTCCCTGCTACTGGATCTGGTTGTTTCTCATTTGAGTTTACTACTGAACTAAATCTTTATACTAACATTTTTTCTTCAAAATTTCATGTAAAGGGAACCAGAGATAACTCTTTCTCCCTGGCAAGTCGCCATTGTTGTTTCCTACAATAGATCCCCATTTTGGATCATCAAAATAAGGTTCCCGATTGACTAGTTTTTCTAGCCATTTATTACTTAGGGAAGATATCAAGTTGTAAGTTCTTTGTTATTTTGTGTGGATTGAATAAATTTCTTTAGTAAACATTGTTTTTTTGGATTTTTTGGGCTTTCAGAACCTTTGTTATGTATTTTCAAACCTTTTATGAATTTTTTGATTCCCGCTTTCCAATTTTGGAAGTAGAAATCCCTTTTTGGAGGTATGTTGAAGTCTGTTTTCTGATTTATGATTTCTGACATTTCATATTCCGTAAATCTTAAGTTTTCTATTAAGGAACACTCTATTCCCTGATTTTCGATTTCCGAATTCTAGGTATCGGAAACCAGAAATTCTAGCTTGTCTTAAAGTTATTTGGTTTATTCCCCATTTTCGATTTCTGAAATTTTGGATATCGGAAATATTATTTTTTCAAATAAAGAACAATCCATATTCCGATTTTTGATTTTCGATATTTCGGATCCCGGATATCAAAAAAATCATTTTTTGATTTATGATACTGTTCATCTTTTCGATTTCCAAAATTTTCTTTCCTATATTGGAAACCAAAGATCCCACAAGCGTCTTTGACTGAAGGATTGTTTCTCAATTTTCGAAAATAAAAAATCAGAAACCATGAAAATTCAACCTTGTCAAATCTTATGTCTTGTTTTTCCGCCTTGATCTCAGTTGTCCATGCATACAAAATCTACAGCCCATATTCTTTTGGTCGTTTGGTTTTGGATTTTTAAAGTTCAAATTTATGAATTCTTTTTACCATTTTTCCTGTACTTTTTCACTGTGGTCAGGGTTTTTACTGTGCATTCTCTCTGTGACCTAGCACATGGACTTGTGGTCTTCTAAGCGTTTTCACTGGTAAGTTTTCACTTCCTGATCATTTTTTCCATTGTAATTGAACTCACATCATTATCAAACATGGTGGCCAAAATCCAATCAAAGAAGGAATCAACTACATACCAGAACACCAGGTCAAAAATGACTCTCTAAGAGAAGAAAAACAAAGACCCCAATTTCGATGTATTTACTGACACTAGTGGGTGTGAATCTGATACCTCATATCCGGACTGGTCTAGAATTTACACCGTCTTCGACAATGATGATTTTTCCTCTGTCACCCACAACCAACTTGCTTATCTTCAAACTTGTAGTTTCCAACTCCACTGCATCGCTGTCAGACCTCCATTTATTCCCTACACAGACCTTGTAAAGGGAATTGGAACATGTGAACCCTAAGGAACACTCATTTCATGATAGAAATAATATCCATGTTGCTTCATTCCATTTTGAGGTATTTTCTGGGGATTATGCTCTGGGACCTCCTAAATAGCTTTTCTCATCAAAAAATTTCGATGAAACTCTCACAAAGTTCAATTACAAGGAAGTAGTCAAGTCCTTCTTGGAAGACCCAACATTGATTATTCCTGCTTAACTTCTGGCGTATCCAATTTCTTGGTTCAGAGAGCCTTACTCATTGTTGTCATCCATGCTTTGTCGATTGTATGGGTTACCAAATTGTTCCTCGTTTAGAGCACAATGGGTTCCTATGGTGCACCATATTTTTCTTATAGGTGATTCCTTCAATTGGGCGCAAATTTTGTCCTGCAATTCGCGAGACAAAATTGAAAAGTATTAGAAAACTCCAGCCAACCAAAAGTCGTCTTTCTATATGTCAGGGTTCGTGATGGAAGCATTCTGCACATATTCTTCTTTCCCAGCTCTAAATTGGTATTGGGACGAGAAATCGCCCCCCGTTCATATATATTGCTCCAATATGTGGGAAGATAACTTCATCCCATGGGTTTATAAGTTGTGTGGTATCTTTCTGAAGTCAATGTATTTTAATATTTTCAATATTGATGCTCCTGCATTCTTAGAAGGTGATAGGGCACTAATTTCATTATATGGTGATTGGTACATAGGAGGATATTTCTCTTACATAATAATTTGGGGTAGCAATATAGTCCACCTGCTTCCCAGAATAGTTCCTAACTGTATGGTGCTGCAAGAATTTGCTTATCAGATTGCCATTTATGGGGTTTTTCCCAAGTTGAAAAAGCATAATAAAAGGGCTTGGCCCAAATTTCCTATATCTCTTGACTCTTTTGTGTTACAGAACCCCACCCATGCATCCTTGCTGGGTAAGTAAATTTCTATTATGAATTTGGGAGAGGCATCCAAGAGAATGCATGACCCAATGGCATATTTGTCGACCCTGTTTGGACATGAACACGTTAAATTTAATTATGTGCATGAAAGTGATCTTGATGATTCCATGTTCCGAGCAGCTACAAACTTTCAAGAAGAAATTAATAAAATCGTTGATCCGAATACCAAGTCTCATCTATACAAGTACCAGAAGGATCTAAAGGTAATAATTCTTCGTGAAATGTAAGATAAATTTGAAATAAAGAAAAATATTTAGAAAGAGAAAACAAAAAAGGAGACAATAGAACATGCATCGAGTTCTGATGCTACCCTTGCTGCTCTACGCAAGGACAAAGGTAAAGGTGTCCTTGAAGGCCCATATAGTCATTGTCTTACTACAATAGAAGATTTAATGCAGCAATGGGAATAACTCAAGAGAAATATTGAATTAATCAACTCCCAGCTATAGACCCATATAGAAATGGCTGAAACCTAGCCTAAAAAACAAAAGGTTCAAGTGAGCTCAGAGTAGACTCAATTGCAGGAAGAGCCCGCAAAAGAGAAAGTGATTCCTTCACCCCCTATTATTAAATGCAAGCAAGCCCCTGCACAGGATCCTCTTACACAAGATGTAATCTCTTTATCTTCATCTCAGATTGAGATTCATGATGTGCATAGTGATATGGATGTAGAAGAATACCCTTATACTAACCCAGAAGTTGTTATGACTACCCTTTTTTCATCCATTCCTGATATCCAAGGTTTTCCTAGTATGTTAGGTTCATCATCTTCCCAGCAATCCTATCCCGAGATAAATGTCTCACCAATTAAGGGAGCTACTACTAGCATTCCCCCAATTTGAATTGACTCACCTATTCACACTTCTCCTCCTCCCCTTTCACCACCTTACCCTGTCACAAAGTCCCAAATTCCCCAACTTTCTTAGGATGAAATTCCTTATGCCTCTATGACTCTTCCTCATAAAGAAGTTTTTCCTATATCCGATTCTTTTACATCCCTTACTTTTACCTCTCCTTCTATTCCTATGAATATCCCTCCCATCATAATAGACATTCCCTTAAACCAAACCCAAACTAATCCCCTGGTTACCATCCACCACCAAACCATTTCATCATCAGAAGTGATGGCAGATTCTGGAGAGTATGCAGTGATATCAATGGGAAAATACTATTGGAGCAAAAAGGACAAAGTTGTGGTAAATAGGGGAGAAAAGAGAGCCAAAGAGAGTGCTTCCAAAAATGTGCCTACTCATAATCAGGTTCTTTGGAAGTCAGATACCACTAACGTTCAGCAAGGATCATTGGACACAACAGCTTCCATGGGAGATTTTTTAGGTGAAAATTTTGACTCAGTTTCGCAAGCTAGTTTGGTTCTTAGAGAGAAAGATAAGGAACTACAGAAAGAAAAACTGGACTTGGCAACAACAGAGTAGAAACGTGAACAAGAAGTGAACCATCTGAACCAAAAACATGAAGAAATAGTTCAGTGGTGGCATGAGAAAGTTGAACAAATTAAGCTATAGCTTGTGAATGTAGATGTTCTAAATCAGAAGCAAGCAGAACAAATTGTCCTCATCACTCAATAGTTTAAATATGCCGAACTAGCCTAAAAAACTTTGTCCTTTCTAGTTATGATGCCAGAAGAACTCAAACAAGTACTCTATAGAGCGCATCAATATTTCCGACAGGCCATGGTAGATCTGTACACTTGTTTCGATGAGATGCAAGGGTTGTATGAAGAGTTTGATAAGCACTATGAAACCCTTGAAACCCACCATGATCGCCTAAGAACAACATCTATGGCTTTTGAATAGGTGATAGGTTGGAAAAAGCATATTAAATAAAAACTGCATGATATACCAATCTTGGACAATCTACAGGCTAAAACCACTGAGGTTACTATTGAGACATGGGAAGGTATCTATGACTCAGTGGAGACTCTAATCAATGAAGGACAAAAAAATTGCAAGAAAATATGGCCAAATGCTGAAACTTTGCTAACCTATTTGGACTTGCCTCTTTTGGAGCCTATTTGTCAAGCACCTTCACCTAAGCTTCAGTTGGAACAGGTGGAACAACATTTTGATGATGACAAGGAAGTAATATAGCAAATTAGTCAGCTCACAGTGCCAAAAATAAGCAGATGAATTGAGGTTCCTCATGCTTCGGTAGCTCGAATACTGGTGTTAGTCAAAGAATGGAGAAAGATCAAAAAGAAGGATATTTCCTCCCAAATTTGTAAAACTGAAATCCACTTAAGACATGCCCATTTCAAGGAGATCGATGAACTTATGGACCTATATCTCAAGTGGCATTCCGCCCTTGGTCAATCCTAAAACTATTTGATTTTGTAATCCCACGTTTTGGGAAAATTTTCCTTTCTTGTAAAATCTCTAATATTATTTAAGGATGTAATTTCCCAAGTATAAGGGGAGACTTTTCATAGAAAAAGATTAAGGAATGCATAGGAGACAAGACTACCTGAAACATAACAGGGAAGTTTGTGTTTTTACTACTTTGTAATGTTTTGAAGATTAATAAAATTGTAGTTATCTCATATTATGTTCCATGGTTATTCATTGAATATTTTTAATGAATTCTATATTATCTCCTAAACTGGTTTGGCTCATTGATTATCATATCTCTTTTATATGTTAGCTCTCGTGTTGATATTTATAAACTAGAATTGACATATGTAATGTACATTAAGAGAATGTGTTTTTTTAGTGTATGTTATCTTTTATGCCACTGACGATCAGTTGTCAATCTATGAATATTGATTTGTTAATTAATATTGTCTCTTGGTTTTGTTGCGTATCTCTAATACTTCAGACATAATACTTGGCAATTTTATTTGATGAGTTAGTCTTAAGATAGTTGAAAGGAGTAATATTGATCCGCATGTTTGCATGTTAAGTAATTGTTATATTTTGCAAGAATCTCATTTCCAAAACATTGCTCACCATGTTTACGTGTCCTTAAGCAGTTATTTAGATAGAACTTATTTTATCATTCTCAATTGATCCTTATAGCAGGTCTTCTATATCTAATAAAACCTTGTGCTAGTGGAGGCCTTGTATCCATAAGATTTATCCATTTCAAACAGCTCAAGGATAGAGTCTTCTCTGCATGAGAATGATTTGAAGCCTTTGGTTGGGTTATCTCCTTATGTTGGTTTCCTTGTATAATTTTCCAACTACCTACACATCGGGCCAGTCAACATGTTAGAATAATCAACCCATAGTTAGCTACCTTAGACATTAATTAATTCATTTTTGTCTTATTTGCCTAGTTTCCATATTCCACCTTATGCAAGTTGTCCTCCACATGTCCAAAGTGGTCAAACTTGCTAAATTTGAGTCATGGAGCACTTGGGAAACCACTTGGAATCAAATCTACTTTATTCCTAGCCTTCCTAGTGCATGTCTTCTTTTTCTGCTTTATTGCCTGCTTTTGCTGAGTTTTAAGGCAATTGGGAAAGTTTGACTAGGTGAAGTTGTTTTTTGTCCTCATCATCCTCCACTCTTTTCTCCTAAGAAAAGCATGTATGAGTTGTCCTTCCATCATCTATTAGCTTTCCTAATTGATTTTTCCAATTCGTGAGCTCCTAGATAGATTTGGAAACTGCTTTATGCACCTATAGGGGATTTGCTTAGATTTAGTAAGCCTGCTTTTGAACAAATTCGAATGGAATCCTTATGCATTCAAATCTATCATGTAATTATTTATTGTGGCAACCTATGACTTCACAGGGTTGGCTATTGTACGCTTATTCAATACAGATTAGTGTTCTTCTCCATATTCAGTCTCCTTTGTGTGTAATTTGCATGTGTAATTGGCAATTTTTGTGAGTGTAATTGTTATAACACCTGGTTTCAATTTCCACATGGTATCAGAGCCTTTGTAGATTGATTTCTCTCCTTCCAATTTTTTATTGAAGGTTTGACATCATTGACTGGGAGCATTTTGCTGACTAAAGGGACAATTTCTGAGCTATGGATCATTCTCAGAAGATCATTTTGACTCCATTTAACTTCTTTGAATGGAAAGTAGAGATGGAGATACTGTTGAGAGAAAAAGGCCTCTACAGAGTGATTATGGCAAAAAAAGCAGAGCCCAATGCAGCTTCAGAGAAAATCAAATGGCACAATAGGAGGGATGAGGCCTATGGTCTCCTGTGTCTGAGCATATCCAGAGACCTCCTTTTCCATATTGATGGATTAACATCACCAAATGAAGTATGGGAGAAGCTTGTTGATATTTTTGGTAATACATATGAGATGAGGGGACATCAAATTGAAAATGAATTGATCTCCCTGAGTCCCAACAGCTTTGAATCCCTACAACTCTACTTTTCCAAGTTCAAAGCCCTTGTTTTGCAGCTAAAATAGTGTGGAATCAAAAAGAAGGAGGAGAAACTGGTTTTGGCCATACACTCAAAGCTTGGCCCTGACTATTCAGTGTTTTTCTCGACCTTCCATGCCACAAAGTTGACATCTCGAGCCTGGAAAATGCCTATCCTTGCAGATTTCATGGAATCTCTCACACAGGAACAAGATAAATTGGTGATGATGGGCACCATAAAACCTTCCAAATACCAAGCTCTGGTTGCTAGAGATTCGAGGGTGGATTCAAAAGGAAAGAAGAAAGCTAAGAAGCCACTTGAACAAAAGAGAGATAAGAACAAGTCTCCAGAGGAGCCCCAAGGTTCCAAGAAGAACCCCCAGAAGAAGAAGAACAAAGGAGAAATGAGCAAGTGCGCATACTACAGTAAGGGAAATCATCCTAAAAGCTCCTGCATGAAGAAGGAAATTGACATGCTGAACCAACTCCTGGAGAAGAATGGCATCTCCCTTCTTGAAACCTCAAAGAAGAGGGAAGGAGGATCAAATTCAGAAGATAGAGAGAGAGTTCATGCATTGGTTGCTGGCACAACAAGCTCACCTAGTTTCATCATTGATTCTAGAGCTTCAAGACATATGGTTTCAACCAAGGAGGCATTCACCTCACCTGACATGTCAAAAGGTCCACCAATAGTACTGGGAGATGACTCTCTCACTGAAATTTTGGGCAAAGGGAGGATTGATCTTGACCATGGTAAGTTCAGCAATGTATTGTATGTTCCAGTTCTTGCCTCTAACCTCTTATCATTGTATCATATGACCCACATAGGGTCTCCAAATAAGGTCATATTCTCCCCTGATGAAGTTGAGATCACAGATATCTCAAGTGGTAAAGTCATTGCAAAAGGAGTTGCAAATCACACTTTAAGGTATACATGTTCTCACACTTCCTACCTTACTCAAACCCCTCTGCTCTTCTGATTCATGCTAATGAGGCAAGCAAGCTTTGACATGAAATATTTGGCCACCTTAACTATAAGTATATTTCTGATCTTAGTGAAAAAGAAATGGTCATAGGGTTAGCAAAGATTAAGTTTTCCAAAGGAGTATGTCAAGGTTGCATCTTAGGAAAACACCCAGAGCATAAATTTGAGAAATCTAGTCACGAGAGAACCTCTGCACCTCTTGAGTTGATCCATAGTGATGTTGCTGGCCCATTTCCTCATATGTAAATGAGTCAGGCCAAATATGCATTGACATTCATAGATGACTTTTCTAGGTACTGCTGGGTTTACTTCCTGAAACACAAGTCTGAAGTTTTTGGCCTCTTCAAAGTCTTTAAGGCTTTGGTTGAAAACCAGTCTGGGAGGAAACTCAAGGTCCTCAAATCTGAAAATGGTGGTGAGTATGTCAAGTCTGAGTTCATTCAATATTATGAAGATGTAGGTATTCAGATGCAGCATTCTATCCCTTACACACCACAAAAAAATGGTGTTGCTGAGAGGAAGAACATATCACTGAAAGAGATGGCAACCTGCATGATGGAGGCTACGAATTTTCCACCAAAGTTTTGGGCTGAAGCTATAAAATATGCAGCCTATATTTAGAATAGGGTTCCTCATAAATAGCTTTATGGTATGACTTGTTTCGAAGCATGGAGTGGGCACAAGCCAGATGTGACCCGTTTCAGGATTTTTGGCTCAAGGGCTTGGGCTAGAATTCCAACAGAAAAGAGGAAGGCTTTATAGCCCCAAAGCCAAGAGTGTCTATTTGTTGGGTAATATAAAGATTCAAAAAGGTACAAGCTGATAAATTTGAGCACAATCAAATCCTTCATTGAAAGGAGTGTTCAGTTCCAAGAAGAGCCTTTAGCAGCAGTGGAAGTTGGAGAATCCTCTTCACCACCAGAACCATTGAATGTAAGTGAAGAGATAGTTGAGCTTTCTGATTCTGATATGTATGATAATTATGATTTAATTCCAGATACTAATAGTCCTACAAGACAAAAATGGGCAGCAAAGACCATTCATGCAGCTGGAGAACTAGCTGGAAATCCTAATGATCCTAGGAGGACTAGATCTCAGTTTGAGAGTGCTCTGTGTATGAAAGATCCTTTGTTTGCAGAGAAATGTTATTTGATGGTTTAATCAGACCCATAGAAATATGAATATGTAGCACATGATCCAAGATGGCAAACATCCATGAAATAAGAGTTCAGCTCACTCCAGAAGAACAACACTTGGGAGCCGGTTGATCTTCCCCCAGGGAGGAAGCTAGTTCAGTGTAAGTGGGTTTACAAAACCAAGTTTTCTACTGATGTTTCACCTCTGAAATATAATTCAATATTGGGAGCCAAGGGATACTCATAGGTACATGGCATAGACTACAATGAGACCTTTGCACCAGTGGCAAAGATGGACTCCATCAGGCTAGCCTTAGCCATTGCAGCTTCAAAACAGTGGGAGGTACATCACATGGATGTGAAGTGTGATTTCCTAAATGGAGATATTAATGAATATATTTACATTCAGCAGCCTCAAGTATTTTCTACTAATCCATCTCTTGTGTGCAGGCTAAAGAAATCATTGTATGGGCTTAAGCAAGCCCCCAGGGCTTGGTATGCCAAGATTGATAGCTTTATGCTATCATTGAATTTTTTTCGATGCAAGTCAGATCCTAATGTCTATTTGAAGCTGATTCATGGTTCTTTAATTATTATTTTCTTGTATGTTGATGACCTTCTCATTACAGGAAGCTCAAAGGATGAAATTGCCTCCTTGAAGGATGCAATGAACCATGCATTTTCAATGATAGACTTGGGGTTATTGAACCAGTTCTTGGGTCTTGATATTGCTCAAACCAAAAATGGAATAAAATTACATCAGTCCAAGTATGCTTTGGATTTTCTGAACAAATTCAACATGAATGATTGCAAGACAAGCAAGACTCCCTTCCTTTCAGGAGTTAAGCTTGATGAAGCAGATTCTTCACCTATGGTAAACAATACACTGTATAGGAAACTGTTTGGGTGTTTGTTGTACCTTACACATACTTGACCTGATATTTATTATGTGGTAAGTGTGGCTTCAAGATACATGGATCAGCCTCATGAGATCCATTGGAGGGAAGCCAAAAGGATCCTTAACTTTGTTCAGGGAACAAGGACTCATGGTATCTTCTACAAAGCTAAATCTGATCTTGATTTTATTGGGTTTACTGAAAGTGATTGGGTAGGTGACAACACATATCGAAATTCAACATCAGTATATGTGTTCATGCTTGCTGAAGGACCAATCAGCTGGTCAAGCAAGAAACAGAGTGCCATTGCACTCTCATCTACAGAAGCATATTACAGAGGAGTTGTAAATGCAACAACTCAATGTTTATGGTTGCAGGGGTTACTTGGTGAGTGTGGATTCAAATCAAAATACTCAACTACTATCTATTGTGATAATCAGAGTACCATTCGAATCTGCAATGATCCAGTTCAGAGACAAAGAACCAAACACATTGAGATCCATATGCACTACATCAGACAACTTGTGCATGATGGCACCATTCACCTACTCTTCTGTTCATCTTCAGAACAAGCAACATATATCTTCACCAAAGTTTTTTGTGAGAAGACATTCAGCAATCTCAAATCACTGCTGGGGATTGCTGATCATGCTGTGAAGCATGAGTGATGACAAGATTTTCAAATTTTGTTTTATTGTCGATGTTTAAGGGAGGATTTTTCCCATTGGGTTTTTGCCTATTTCCATTGGATTAAATGGAAATGCAGTATGTAAAGGGTGACTAAGCCTTGTTTCTAGGCCCTATAATTTTCTGATATTTTACTCATTAGTCAGGATTAAGGGGGGGTGTTAGAATAATCAACCCATAGTTAGCTACCTTAGACATTAATTAATTCATTTTTGTCTTATTTTCCTAGTTTCCATATTCCACCTTATGCAAGTTGTCCTCCACATGTCCAAAGTGGTAAAAATTGCTAAATTTGAGTCATGGAGTGCTTGGGAAACCACTTGGAATCAAATCTATTTTATTCCTATCCTTCCTAGCGCATGTCTTCTTTTTCTGCTTTATTGCCTGCTTTTGTTGAGTTTTAAGGCAATTGGGAAAGTTTGACTAGGTGAAGTCAACTTGTTTTTTGTCCTCATCATCCTCCACTCTTTTCTCCTAATAACATCATTTATGAGTTGTCCTTCCATCATCTATTAGCTTTCCTAATTGATTTTTCCAATTTGTGAGCTCCTAGACAGATTTGGAAACTGCTTTATGCACCTATCGGGGGTTTGCTTAGATTTAGTAAGCTTGCTTTTGACCAAATTCGAATGGCATCCTTATGCATTAGAATCTCTCATGTATTTATTTATTGTGGAAACCTATGACTTCACAAGGTTGGCTATTGTACACTTATTCAATACAGATTAGTGTTTTGCTCCACATTCAGTCTCCTTTGTGTGTAATTTGCATGTGTAATTGGCAATTTTTGTGAGTGTAATTGTTCTAACACCTGGGTTCAACTTCCACACAAAAAACTTCTCGAACAAAATTTTGAATTTATTTAATACATTCATGTTCTGAGAAGGTTCAATTTGTTATATGATACATCAGCTAACTATGTGTTTGATTTAGATTTGTCACATCAATACTCAAGCACATGAAGTAGATAAGTGAGCAAACATTTTTGTACATAAAAAGTGGTCGATAGTTTTCATTAATCATCATAAGACAGTCTTTACAAGTTCAAAAAATAAATATTGTGAATCTATAAATCTTATAAATCATATATAAAATAGAAATTGATTCGATCCTCTAATGATGAAGATATAGATCCAAAAAGTACAAAATATATCCTATCCATCAATCCCCATCTTGGTATCATACTATAATGGAGCCCGCTCATCAAAAGTAGAGGAACCAAGAATGAGGAACCCATAATATCTCCCTCTATAGGTGCTCAAGTAGGTATTCTATCTATGCCATAGGATCTCGAATGGTCATCGCCTCCAACTTCCTATAAATGTTTTGAAGTGTAATTGATGCTTTGTCTTCTACCAACTGATCCTCTCTAATCCTCATGCAATTTTTAAGTTATATTGGTTTAATATAAATCATATCCACATCATTAGTTCATTTTTAAACTTCATATACAAAAAAGGATATATCTCTAGAAATAATATATATATATTCGTACATGGTCCCATCGAGCATATGGAGGGAGTGGAAGATTAGGGTCATTATAATAATCCATCTGCTCATATGGATAATAATCTATTTTTTCCACTAGTCAGAAAGTCATGGAAAACTCATCCTCCTATAAGCCTTATCCTCATAATCCCTTATACACTCATGCAAGGGTCATGAGGATCACTAAGGGGCATAATGGCACGAGGACACATGGGTAGGGACTCTCTCCACGAAGAAGAAGACCAAGATAGACCCATAACCAGACATATTAAGTGCAATTATTTTGCACCTAGTTGATTGTGATTTTATATTTCTCAACAAGGTTGAGCACCAAACATATATATTTGGTTGTATTCACTCAACCACATAGTACATATACAACCACAAAGCTAATTGGGGTGAAGTTGACCTGACAATCCTCTCAATAGTCAAAACAATGATTTTGAGGCCAAGATTGACAATTTTCTCTATTAGTACTTGTGTGCTAGATTTATGTGCATCAAGAATATAGTAAATATCTATGTACTCTTGTATTGAAATGCCTCCATGAGGCCCTCCCTTGAAGTTAAAAATATTATCTCAGAAAGATAACCCTATAATAAAATATATGGCCTCCACCTCTATGGTAAGGATGTATTCATGAATCATGAAAGAATCTTGATCAAGTTCCCAATATTGTATTATCATGTTAATTAATTGGGGTTGGGCCCACATGTTTTCACATCAATATATCTTCAACATTCCACATTGTTGGAGTGCACCCAATGTGGCTTGATCCCACAGAATAAATCTATCAACCAACTCATGTTCTCTCTCTCTCTCCATTGAATAACATTTATGATCCCTATAAGATCAAATTTTGATGAATCAATACCCATTAAAACATTTAACGAAAAGAATCAACACCCCCATAGGTGTGCACAACCCACATTCTAAACAGTTGCATATAGGGCTTGGTATACACAAGCTATGGTCTCACTAAGAGAATTCATATGATACCCATAAGACTATGACTCATGCATGAGCATAGGTATATTTTAAAAGGGTCATGACCATGCAAAACTTCACCAAAAATTGAAATGGAAACATGAAAATGAAAGAGGAGGGAGTAATAAGAAACCTAGTTATGAAAAATTCGATTTCGACTGTCACAAGCTCCCGCAATTTTCATTTGATGCCTTGAGGTAATTTGGTAATTTTGTGGTGTAAAATGTAATTTTGGTAAAAATGGATCATTTTTTCACTTTCTAAAACATTTTAACCTAAATAATTTACTAGAAGTGTTAAAAACTTTAGGGTAGCATATTTTTGGGGAATCTTGACTAATGAAACTTCTTGTAGAATCGCTTTTGTGTGTGTGTAGGGTAGAAAAATGTAGAGAAATTGTTATATGACATTATTGTATATGGAAATTGAGGTAATGATGCTCCAAACTGGCATGTATCATAGATACATTTTTTCTTTGCATATGCACTGTGATCTTTTGTTACATTATTCATCTTAGGATCCATCCTCACCAAATTGCGACATTTACCATCTAGTTTTCTAAACATTGTAATTTGTATGATTGGTATTATCTAACATGGGTATCCTATATAAAAACCCCATTATTCATCTAGTGCCCATGCCATTGTTTTCTATTAGGATCAAGAGCTCCTTTTATCCCTTCCATGACCACGTGTTGAAGTCACATGATATATTCTTCATATTTTTCAATCCATTTTTTATAAGGGATCCCACCATGTTGTTGCATATATCATGTTGTTACATCACATACCACTAGTAATAATAATCAAGTCTAATTCCCACTATTGTTTTCCATCCATCACTTACCACTTATGCATTATCATTGGTTATATCCTTTGCAAATATTATAGTTGTTTCTTGAAACCATTACCAAAGAAGAAACACCTTATGAGTGTGCTCATCTTGGACATTCATGTTTTGCATTATTTTTACATAGGTATGTTCTATGTGATTTCTAGTGGGGATTTCACCACTACTACATGAGAAAGAACCTACCCTATATCATTTGGATCATAGGGTATAGTTCATGGTGTCACGGATTTCTCAACCTCGACTTGCAATGATAAGCAATAACAACAACAATAATTTTTTAACTAACTGATGCAATAAAACAAAAGATACCTTTAAAATGGGTCACTGCAGTCGTTTGAGGAAGTGGTTTGTAGGCTTCCCATGATCCTAGTATCTATGTGTTCTCCAACAAAGGGTTGTCACCATGAAAGGGATTAAAGGTTGCATGGAGAGAACTCGACATGCAACATGGGATAGTGTGGCTAAAGTTGTGGAGTGAAGGAATGACGAAAAGTTGGGATTAAAAGTTGACAAAAAGTGAAAAGTGTTTTTGAGGAGACCTTTACAATGTATTTATAGGATGATACAAGATTTTTTCACCCATGGTGTTTTATTGTGCATGGTATTTATCCATGGTTTTTGACCCATTCTCATTTTAGAGTTTTTTTGTCATTTTTGGAGAGAGTGGGGTTATGTCACGATAAATGCTCAACTTTCCTGCATTTAGGGGGGGGGGGAATAATAATGTTTTGGACGATTGTTTGTGGAATGTTAGTTGTGAAGGTAAAAATGGAGGAAATAATGGTGGGATTATGATGTATAACTGTGGTTTAGACCTTAGAGATCTAGGTGAAATGTTTTTGGTGTTAAGTTATTTCCTCCTGATGTGTGAGGGCAGGAGTTCATCGTATGGCCAATAGACATCATAGGATCAAAGGAGAAATGGTGACAACTGTGGAGAAACCAGAGGAAACCAAGGAGAAGTCAAAGTTTCCTCATTCAGACTATAGTGGATTTTGGTTTGTATTACTTCTCAAAAATGGATGAGGTACATATAATCTCAAACATATACATGAACGAGGCAAGCATACTCATGCTCATATCAATGTCTCAATATACAAATGGGGATCAATGCTCAAATAATGGGAGTCGATTAATACATAAATACAACTGGTAGTAAATAATGGTGGCCTTAATGGGAGGCTAAATACAAATAGTGATCTAAAGAAGTGGTACATATGAAAAATGGCATTCTGATGGAATGCAATATCACAACAACTGATGCTCTGTTGAATCTGGAGGTGTACACAACTAAATTGACTCAATGATCGAGAGTCAAAATATATGAGGTACAAGAAACAACATCAAGTACTATAGATACACAGAAGCATGAAATTAAGGGGCTCCTGAGCACTGTCACCAACACAGCCCAGAAATCACAAGGGACATGAAATTGTATGGGTCCCCAAAATAGACTCACCAATGTGCTGGAGTCAAGTGACAACCGGGGTCTTCGACCAAATAATGAATGAACCAATACCCTGTAAAAATATCAATGGTGTGATAGTGGCTTTGAAGTCGAGCACGTGAGACAGAACCAACCCAAAAGGCACTGAGGACTCCTTTCAAGTGGTCCAAGGAGCTCATCAATGAGGTGGATGAAACCAAGATTCTGGGACCTCTGGGTCTATCCTCTAGAATAGATGTGTTGACGTCAATAGAGGGATACTTGCAACTACCAAGGCAATGAGGTTTCCTTGATAAAAGCACGAGGGGGACAACTAGATATGGAACAATACTTGGATTAAAAAATTGAATGGGGAATAGGGACAGGGGAGGACGAGGGACTCAAACATCCTTTGTTCAGAGTATGATGATAGGTTTGACCTAGAAGCATATGATAATGACTCATGGAGAGGGGATCACAGGGGATCATAGCTGTGTAACTGGGAGGATGACTGCAGTGGAATACACTTGGGGAACTAAATGGAAAACTGATATCCATGGGATCCAAGGGATACTCATCGCAAAGTACTTTGAACAAAGGCGACCCAATGGGGGAATGGTGCCACAATGTGAGACCATATGTGGGCAGCGAAAGGTACCATTTGGTCCTTCTTCATATTTTAAGGAGCACGAAGAAGGGATAGAAGTATGCTCAATATGATATTATCTCATTTTTTTTTCAAGCCCAAGACGGTAAATGATCGATGGTGTTTTCATGTTTAGAGAGTATGAAAATAGGAAGAAAGTTCTAATGGGTCTATTTTTCATGCAGTAGACCCCTAAGTCCGAAAAGGATAGAAGTGTACAAAGGAGAGATCTCTCAGTCAAAAGGGGCAAAGAGACTTATTTTCCATAGGTAGTCCAATTAGGTCGAAAATTTTTAAACCTATATTGATTAGACGGTCATTCAAATAATTTTACGAGCATGAACGAAACCAAGTTTTCTAGGCGATTATGAGAGGGATGGAAAAGAGCTTAAATGTAACCCATAAATGATCTTTTTTGTAGAGCATGGTCCTAATTTCAAACAAAGCATAAAAGGATACAAATGGAAACGTTCCTAGATGAAAGGTTCTAGGGTGGCCCTTTTCTTTAAATAGTCTACATAGTCTAAAGAATGAGATAAAAAAGGCCACATAGATGCCCTTTCAAATACTTTAACAAGCGTGAAAGGAAGCAACTGTGCTCGAAAATATTTTCATTTTTTAAGGAGTCAGAAAAGAGATTAACAGAAACTCTGTAATGGTCAGTCAAGCAAGGAGGAAGTGTTTGATGTACCAAAAGGGATGATGTTGTGAACATGGCTAATATGGATAAATAATAGTGGAACACTGGTGGGGCCTCCTTGTGAGACAATGAATGGCAATAAAATAAGGCCAAGTTTGTAGTATGGATGGAACAGATGGATCATGAACATGTCAATACATAATGGTTTCAATTTTCCTGGTGCCACTCAAATCGAGGTAACTCGAGGAAATGTCTTGAAAAAGATAGGGAGAGCATGAGACGTGGGTCTCATAAGTAGAAAGGGGACAGAAAATAGAACTTGGTGGTATGAATGGAATGAAAAACATGTGTTTGATAACTGTCTGGTGCATGGAAGAAAGAGTTGACCAAATGGAAGCCTATAAAAAAGGGGTACCACATGACACATGTCATTTTCACTATGCAGTGTTGATTTGGAGTGGAGGGCCCCAGAGAAAAGATGTTGATTTCTTTCAACTGGATCAACGGTTTTCCAATCTAGGAGTTGCAGGTAAGAGCTCTCACCTAGCCCGTGAATTTTAGTCACGTTTAGTTTTTATTTTTTCTCATTTTGGGGGCCTCGGTTGATCCCGAAGGGTTCGCTGGGTCGGGTCGCACCTATCAAGAAGAAAGGAATGACCTAGTCACACCTATCAAGGAGACAGGAATGAAATAGGTCATACCTATTCAAGAGATAGGCGCGACCTAGGTAACACATGCCAAGCATGCTTGCGCAACTTGGGTCGCACAAAAAGGCTTGATGGGAAAGATCGAGTACATAATGGAAACGTTTGTGTAATTGGGTCTGACAAGGATGTTTTGGATGTGCATGATGCCTCGATTTGGATGGTGAGAGTGAGAAATCAGGGACCTTGTAGATGAGGTAGAGGAGGATTGAGAAGTGTAGGATACGCTCACCTGGTGTGGGATGATGAAGTTCTTCTAGATCCCCCTGATGCATTCAGCAAAGCTACTACTAAACAAGTTGGTCATCTTTTGGGATAGAAACTTAGAGTGCTTCATCATATAGGGTGAGCGAGTGGATATCACCATTCGAGACATGTTCTTTTTGACTGGCCTCCTAATGTTGGGCGTAATTGGTGATATCTAGCCGAAGCTCCTAAGGGGCGTGTTGATGGATGACTTGTGTGCCAAGAATTTCTATGCCTCAACTTATGTGCATGCGTCATACATAT
Organism: Pseudotsuga menziesii; assembly: GCA_001517045.1. Taxonomy (NCBI): domain Eukaryota; kingdom Viridiplantae; phylum Streptophyta; class Pinopsida; order Pinales; family Pinaceae; genus Pseudotsuga; species Pseudotsuga menziesii. The sequence continues at coordinate 53,324 of LPNX010662127.1, forward strand.
TAGTGTGTGGCATTGAGAGTCTAGAGACTTGGACAGTGGCAGTAATGGTGCTATGGATACTAGGATTGAAACGTCTACACAATATCTCAGGCGGTCGGCTACTAATGGTTGAGAGTGTGCTTAGGGGCATCTACTATCGGTGGTCCCAAAAGTACTTAATAGTTGTTTGGCGTGGGTTGAACCAGGATAGCTTGGAGGATGGGGATTTATTTTTCCCCTCCTTTTTGTGCTCATTCTTTTTTGAGCAACTTCCGACACTGTGACAGCATCTGGCGGTGCACGAAAGAGGACCTTGCGCACCTCAAATGAGGCACTGGTGTGAGATGATGATTAGGGAGGGAGGAGGCTTGGTGGGTTTCTTCTTCACCCAGGATATTTTTGCATAGTGGCGGCAACTTCCTATCCTTGTAGAGGACTATCCGTATGTAGGGATGGACTATCGAGGAGATCCAGAGATGCATCAACCTGTAGGACATGTATGGGGACTTGATAGTGCATGTTGGTCTATTGAATGAGTTTCATTAATGTAACATGGAGTTTGTTGGTTGGTCAATTGAAGGATGTTTATCATTGAGGTAAACATATATTTATATAAACATGTTGCTTAAAGATAAGCTATCAAAATGTTTCTTATGATGCCAACATTTTAAGTTATTGACCAAAGTGGTTTCCTGTAGTCTTCCAACTTTTTTTAAGCCAAATCCTCCGCGATCTTATAATTCCAACATTTTTAAGATATCAAACTTATGACCAAAGTTCTTTTGCTAAATTTTGACGCCTCAGCTCAGAACTGAGAAATGGTTAGCATTGACAATGAATATTGAATTCCTCTGCTAAATATTGACGCCTCATCTCAAGACTGAGAAATGATTAGCTTTGACGAATAGTTAGGGTTTTCCATTTTGGGCAAAACATTTTTTTGAGAATTGGTTTACATAGTTTTAATAATTGTATCTTTTTTAGGATTGGTTTACACATTTTTCATAACTATAACCGTATATAACTTATTAGAGGTTGAAAATACAAGTAAAAATGCATGGATGTATGCGTCGAGGGTGAAGTGCGTCGAGTGTGTGTGCATAAGAAAAGAAAATGTACTATGTCTTGATTTAAAATTGAAAAATGTTATATATAGAAAATGCAGAAGTTAAACTCGGTGAATCTATTGTAGAAGAGATCAGTGCTTGAGTTTACTATGTTAAGCATAGAAACAAACATATGCATTGAATTTCAGGTATAAATTAACACACGCTGAAGTATATGAATTTGTTAGCTGCGGGATTGTAAATTTCGCTTTGACAGAGTTAGTATTGTTTAAATTTGAGTACATTTCATGTACATTGACACAGAGGAAGTATTGTGTGGTTCTCTGGATTGAATTCACTTCTTGTGTGTGTTCATATAATTGTGGATTGGTTAATAAAACATGAACATAATCTACAGAAATAAGAAAGTAAAATGAATTGAATGATATGCAAAGATTTGAAAAAATAATGACTGGATGTTATGCATTTATAAATTGTATTATGATGAGAGTAGCTAGAATGCAAACAAATTGAGAAAGATTTTATATCGCTAGCATTGAAGTTTTGAGTTTTACACTTGCAGTATAAATGAAGAAATGTTGAGATAGAATTAAAGTGTTATTTTGATAGAGAAAAGTTGGTTTTTGACAGAGACGTTTTAATAGATATAGTTTTGATAGGATGGTTGTGAAAGAGAGGTTTTGGCAGTGATGTTTTTGACATGATGATTTTGACAGACAAGATTTAACCGAATAGCATTTGACAGGTTCTTGATAAATTTTATATTTGATACCGGATGGGTTTGAAAAAGGTAATAGGTTTAAGCTTGAAAATGTGTGAAACAAGTTGGTGTTTGTGCTACAGGGAGGAAGGAAGGAGCTAGAAAAGAATATAAGTCTTCAATACAAGTTGATGCTTGTACAAAGGAGTAGAAGCTTCTTTTCAGTAGATGCTGAAGAAACAAGGGTAGTTTCCTCATTTGAGTTATTGACTCAAATAAAATTGATGTATTAAGAAGTTGATGCTTTCCCTACATCTAAAGAAAGGGCCTTTTTCCATTTATGGGTTTCCTCATGACAAATTCTATGTCTCAATTTTTATGGATTGATTAATTGTTTTGATTTAATTTTTAAAAGAAGTTAAAAAGTGAATTCGGGTAACTAACTGATTCATGCCCCCTCTCAGTTAGTTTGTCTTTTCCAACAATTGGTATCAAATTCAGTTGCTTCAGTTTCAGTTTAGATACTGGAAGTCTTTGATTTTTTATGATGGACAAGAAATTTGAGTTTACTAAACATGGATTACCTCTATTTGATGGGCATAACTATGCTTTTTGGAGTGTTAGTATGAAGCTGTTTTTGTAGTCTCAAGGAGTTCTTGTTTGGCAATATATGTTGAATGAATATAAAAATCCTACAACTATTCCTATAGATTCCACAGGGAAAAAACGCTATGAAAGTAATTCCAAAGAAATGTATGCAATTCTTGGAGGCTTGGCAAGTTCTGAATTTGTTAAGGTAATGCATTGTGAGTCATCAAAATAATTATGGGACAAACTTAAAAATATTTATGAAGGATATGCTAACGTAAAGAATGCTAAACTACAATCTTATAGGGGTCAGTTTGAAAGCTTAAAGATGGAGGAAAATGAATATATAGCAATTGATTTATTACGCATTGATGAAGCACTTAATACCATGAGAGGTTTAGGAGAAAATATTAAAGATATCAATATTGTGTAAAATGTACTTAGATCTTTACGTGTAATATTTAACTCAAAAGTATATGCTTTAGAAGAAAGAACTGATCTTGATACTTTATAAATGGATGAATTACATGGAATACTAGCAGCGTATTAAATGAGGACTGCTACTGAGAATCCTTCTAGGAAAGACACAGCTTTCAAGGTAGCAAAGAGAGACAAGAAAAAAGTTGAAACTGAAATCAACAATCATGAAGACCCAGAAGAAGATGTGGAAGAACCTAACTTTGTAAAAAATCTAAGAAGAGGTAGTGGCAAGTACAAAGGTAAACATCCCCACAAATTATTTGATTATGGTAGAATAAGACATTTTCTTCCAAGTGTCCTTTCAATAAACATTCTGATGGTGAAGAAGAAAGTAATAGAAAGACTAAAGAATACAAGAAAAAAATACAAGAAACCATTTCAATGATTTTTTTATAAAAAGAAGAGTATATTCATAAAAAATGATAGTGATTCATTAGATATAGATGGAAGTGATGAATGCTTGAACATTAGACTATTTATGGATTTAGATAATCAACATGATAAATTTATTAAAGAAGAATAAGTTGAAGTTGATCTAGAATCAGAACTTGTAAGTGCATTGACTCAACTTCGAAACACAAGAAGGGAATATAAGCCTCTTAAAGAAGAAATAAAGAAACTTGAAGATGACTTACAAGAATCTAGAAAATTGATAGAAATCATTGGGACAATGATATTTGATTTAAAAGTTAAAATAGAAGAAGCATTAAACAAGTTGCTTATAGAGAAAGATAAAAACAATGAATATATGAATATTGAAGTTGTTTCTTTAAGAAAAAAGTTGCAAGAAAGTAACATGAATAGTAGCTCAAAAATTCTAAATCAGATTATTAGTTGTCAAATATCTACTAATGACAAGAATGAAATAGGATAAAAATCAGAGACTACTAATGCAAGTACACGTACAATTCTTGAGAAAACATGAACACGTAAAAAGAATACCAATATGCAGATTGGATCAGCAAAGCAAGAAAGAAATCAGGTTTCAACAGTTCAAAGAAGAATTTATGATAGGTATCAAAATAGATTTGATGGATATTGTTTTTTCTGCCATAAGTATAGGCATAAAGCAGTTTTCTGTAATGGTTTGTTAAGAAACAGAATTGCATGGAACAACTATGATATCTCTATATTTAAGTATGGAAGAAGAACTAAAGACATTGTGACCAATTCATACAATAGTTTTGTTGTCTTAATACTTGAACTTGAATCTTACAAATGCAATAAATTTGGGCATATAGCAAGAAAATTCCCTATAAACTTCTCAAAATATGTTATAAGTAAAGACATAGATTTGAAAACTAAATGTTTGAAAAAGAAAAATCAACACCTAAACATTGAAGATTGCAATCTTGCTTTACAAACAAACCATAAAGTTAAGTGGTGTGTTGATAGAGGGTGTTCAAAACACATGATATATAGAAAACATAATTTTATTACTGTAGATGAAGGAAGAGAGGGCACAGTTACATTTGGTAATGAAAAATCAGCTCGAATAATTGGAAAAGGCATTGCATGTCTAACTAATAAAAATGTAATGGCTGAAATTTTTTTATTGATTGAAGACATGGATCATAACCTGTTAAGTGTAACTCAAACATGTGATAAAGGGAACTTTATGATATTTGATTCCAAGTAATGTCAAATTAGAGATGTCAAAACAAATCAGTAAGTTGAAACAACTACAAGAACACCAAATAATATTTACATATTAGCTGAGAAGGATTAAAACTGTTATCTTGGGAATGAAGATGAAAGTTGGCTATGGCACAAAAGACTTAGGCATATTAATTTTGATAATTTGATTTACTTAAATAAAAAGGAAGCAATAAGAGACTTATCTCTTATAAAGAACCTTTCTAGCTCTAGTGTCAATGTGGTAAACAAACTAGAGTCAAGTTTAAAACAAAGGAATATCCTACAACAAAGCCTTTGGAAACAATACATACTAATATTTGTGGACCCATGAGGGAAACAAAATTAAATGGTGAAAGGTACTTTTTGTTATTTGTGGATGTTTTCACTCGAATGACTTGGTTATTTTTACTAAAAAAGAAGTCTGAAGCATTTAATTGTTTTCAAGTTTTAAAGAATTAACTAAAAATGAAATTGATATGACTATTAAGTGTTTAAGGTCAAACAATGGGGGAGAGTTTGTGTCAAATGAATTCAACAATTACTGTGATGAAAATGGAATTAAAATGCATTTCTTTGTTACAGAAACACCCCAACAAAATGGTGTTGTTGAAAGGAAAAATAGAATTGTTTATTATGGATATGGCAAGAACAATGTTAAATGAGTCTAGGTTGAGTAATATGTTTTTACCTCAAGCAGTTCATACTTCTATACACATTTTGAATAGAATATTGATAAGAAATAATACTAATAAAACACCTTATCAGTTATGGAAAGGTAGACGAGCTAGTATAAAGCACTTTAAATTTTTTGTGAGTAAGTGCTATATTAAAAGAATTGATAAAAATATCAGTAAATTGGATTCTGGAACTAATGAATGCATATTGGTTGGATATTCATGTTCAAGAAAGGCTTATAAATGTTATAATTTTAGACTGAGGAAAATTGCCAAATCTATATATTTCGATGAGTCCTCATTCTTGAAAACAAAAATTGAAAAGAAATATTATCAAATATATGACAAACTTAAGGAGGAAGAAGAAGCAAGTGATAAAGAGGAAACTAAATCCGTAAAAAATGAAAATATGACTCCTTCTACTTTGTTACAAGGTTCAACTCCATCTAAAAATCTGAGTAAAAGGATAGAAATAAATCATCTTGAAGATCAAATAATTGGTGATATAAATGAAGGTGTTGAGACATGAAGAAAACGACAAGAGTCAATTACAAATCAAGAACAAATATCATTAATTTATTTATTTGAACCCAAGAATGTTGAAGAAGCAATTAATGATGAACATTGGGTAAAAGACATGAAAGAAGAATTAAGTCAAATACAAAAGAATGAAACATGGGAACTTGTTCGTCAACCTATAAACAAAAATGTTATTGGGGCTAAGTGGGTATTGAAAAACAAGTTAGATGAAGCAGGTAAGGTGACTCAAAAGAAATCTCGACTGGTTTGTAAGGGTTGTGCTCAGGTAGAAGGCATATATTATGGTGAAACGTATGCTCCCGTTGCAAGTATGGACATGATTAGATTAATTATAGTGTATGCTTGTTCTAAATGAATTAAAGGATGTCAAGTCTGCTTTCTTAAATGGTGAACTAGAAGAAGAGTTTTACATGGAACAACCAGAAGGATTTCAGTTGTCTGAAGCAAAAAAATATGTTTACAGGTTAAAGAAAGCTTTGTATGGGTTAAATAAAGTTCCACGATCTTGGTATTCCCAGCTTGATAAATATCTAAGGCAAGGATACATAAAAGGAAATACTGATAGTAATCGCTACATTAAAGAATGTGATAGCTTGATTATTGTTGAGATATATGTATATGTGTTATCATGTAAAATGGCACTACTCCATCCAAGTACTGACAACCAAGGTGTTGGAACACAAAATGACAAACTGGCTTGAAGTAGCCAAAACACTATAGACAAGCATGACCTTTGATACATCATCACCTTACGAACCGAATATATTTTTTGTATGGACATTAGGGTTGAATACGCAACTATTTGCATAGAAACCCACGTATCATACACAAGTATGTGCATTGCAACTCGTGTGTATATCATTAGGGATTGCACCCATGGGTTTCCTTAGAGCAAGTCATGTATCATACGCGACTTGTCAGTATCAATAGTCGTGTATGCCTTAATTCAGACTTAAAAAATCTAAACACAATTAGTTGAGGATAGTTGGGCACTTAATCATAACTATCCCAACGTCCCCAAACATCTCAACCTTCATAACCTCTCTCTTTCCTCATGAATAAATAGAGGGTATGGGTTGAGATAATGAAATATACTTAGTGGAGAGAAGTTATGTTGGTGTTTTTCCTTTAGATATATTGGAGAAACAGAAATCAATGTCCTTGGTTTACAGAGGAGCACTTGTCTCAAATGTTGGGTTGTAATCTAACCACACATGTCTGCAAGTTAGTTAAGTAAGTTGGTAACCCCATAGGCCCTAGGTTATAATGGTGTGTTTTTGAACAACAGAACTGGTGAATCCACTTGGGAGTCCAACCTATTGTAGGTCCTTTCTTTAGGCTTCTTGACCAATCTTTTGTCATTTTGATTATGGGTGTGATTTGTTTTGATTTTTCTTTTGATTTTTAGTTTTGCATGTTCATATCCTGTCTCTCAGTTGTTTTTCTTTTGAAAACATTTTGGCATCATACGCGTATTGTCTTGGTCACAGTCGTGTATTCCACTTTGTATACGTGTGTTTCCTTCTAGAAAGTCGTGTATCATACACGTGTTTCTTTTATAATAGTCATGTATTCCCATAGGTGTTTTTGAATCTATAGGCTTATTTCTTGTCCCTATTTTAATGATCTCTCAGATGCTTGTGAAGGTTCTGTTTTGACATGATATTGTGATCTTAGGTCTATCCATTTCACAATTTACTTGCCATAGTCAAGTCCTTGAGTGTTTTTGTGTTTGAATTTCTTCATTGGTGAATGTGTTAGGTCCTCCTGCTTGGATATTTAGGTTTGCTTGTGTTTTAGGTCATTGATTAGTCCTTTGAAACACTGTATACTATGTAGTGTTGGTAGTGTTCTGAGTTAGTCATTATTTCCATTTTGGATCTATTAGTCTTTGATTTGATAGTTTCTCCAAGTCTAATTTTTGTGCCATTTCTTCCTGTTTGGTTGAAGTCTCCTACTATATGGTCTATTTGCATCATTTAGGGTTATATGCTTAGATTGTTTAAACTCACTCAGTTTGCATTTACTTGCATTATAATTTTTGAAATATTTTGAAAAGAAAAGAAAAAATCTTTTTTGGCACTTTTTGCATTAGGTTGCATTTAGTTGTTCTTTTTCATTATTTTTCAAGGAAAAAATAAAAAAATCTAAGTCTTGTAGTTTCTCATGCTTTGTTTAAAAAATCATTAACTTTCATTTTACAAGAAAAAGAAAGGAAAAATTGGCATTGTAGTATTTACTTTGAAATTTTTTATACATCATTTTTTCTTTCTTTCCGCTGAGCCTATAACATCATACAGTCTCATCTTGCTACGTCTGACTAATGCAGCCCATTAAAAAGAACGATTAATTAAAATTTTACTAGTAAGTTTCTTTTTTGTAGGCTCATACATCAACTAGTTCAAGCTAGGCTTGTGGACTAGGGAGTTTTAACTGTCCGTAAGCATTTGACTTCAGATGTAATGGCGTTTCATTAGGTAAATCCTCTTCTACATGAGACCATCTAGAAATATCCTCTCACACAGGATTTAAGCACGAGGCCTCGTGAGAACCTACTTGAGGATATAACCATCTGATTCCTTGTTCGAGAGTATATCAGGATTTTTATGCATTTGGGGATATTGTCAATACCACCTCTTACCTCTTGGGCCCCATGCAGTGCCGGTGTTGACAGGGTTTCGAGCTTTGCTACCCTGCCCATGCATAAGGATTAGGCTTGTGACTATTTTGCCAGAATCTTGGTGTAGTTGTGGTAGCCTTTAGTCTCTTGACACTAGGGATAATACACAGGTGTTATTGGAAGGCCATTTTTGATACACCTTGGACGGACTTGGAAGGTAACCCCGGTAGAAATTTTGGGAGGGTGGTTGGGTGATTCCAGCATTTGTTCCCAAGAAAATCTTCATGGTGTTAGGATTATTAAACCTCCCTTGTCGAAATTTGGTCATATGTCTAAATTAGGAGTCATGTCTAAATCGGGAGTCCATCCAGTCTATTTATAGTCATTAGCACCATTGGGTCCACTTGGCCTAATTGGGGCACATATTTCAGTTACTAAAGTGTGGGGAACACTAATTGAGGCTTATTGCCACTAATTGCACTTAATTGCATTAGTTTAGGAGCCTCCTATACCAATACCTACAATTTAGGAGCCACTGGGAGTGTTGAAACCAACCAAGGTCAGTTCAGTTTAGTTGATGACTAGTTAAGCTGAGTTAAGAGTCAGTTACATTCAGTTCTAGTCCTCTACGTTCAGTTAGCACTAGGTTTACTTGACTGCACTCAGGACGAGTGCATTTCTCACCTACCATAGTCAGTTAGCCTTAGTCAACACTGAATGTAACACTTGAGTTGTGTTTTAGAACTTAGATGAACTTCGGTTATGGTTTAGACAAGGTTAGTTAACTATTGATTCCTTCGATAGTGATTTAGACAAGGTCTTAGTTACCTACAGTCAAGTAGAGTCTATCAATTCGAATTTCCTCATGTGGATTCGAATTTCATGTGGCTATTAAATCCATTGTACTTCATTGTAATTATTATCCTATTACTTTTTTTTATTAATGAAAGCATTCACAGCTGTAAGCCATTTTGCACTGTTTCATTCTTCAATTGCTGAGTAAATTGTGTGATCTATTTTGTGAGTTTTGTGTTTGTCCATAGATCTATGTGCTCAATTTAATACACAGGATGCCAAGTATACATCCATCAGTCTTCACTGGTTGGACCTGGGCCCTAATCATCCCAGGATTTCATTTGGAAGGTGTACCTTATATCTGTTTTGTCTATATGACTTTAGGTCATTTTTAGTGAGTGTTTTTTGGTTTGTCTATGTTTAGTTGGCCTTTAGGTGTGTGTGAGTCAATTTTTTATCTATGGATGACCAACCTCTCCATAGTTCAAGAAGGTTGCAAAACCTTCCTCCATCTAATATAGTGGAACCTCCACTGCCCCCTTAAAGGCGGAGACTAGATATTGATGGTTCTTTTGAACCAATAGGAGTTAGTGAAGTTCCAGGTGAACCAAAACTTAGGATTAACCAGGAAGAAACATCTACAATAGAGATTGAATACTTGCAAGCTAACGAGTTTGAAAGAAATTTTAACCCAGCTCTAACTGATTTAAACGATCCTGTGATTGTCTAGGTTCTTCCCTTTAATTCACCTATGATTGGTGTTCCTGTGAGCAGAGTTATGGCTAGCTCTGGAGAGGGTATTTCTACCCCAACTTCAGCCATTTTGGCCAGTGGAGTCCCACCTCCCCCGGGTTGTACTTCAATACCAAGTGAAGCTACTGCACCCTTGTCACCAAGAAACTGAGTGGTCCAACCATTGGCTCCCTCTAATGTAGTATATCCATCTAGTGGGGTAGTCACTAGGATCCCCAGTGCACCTTCTTATTCCCCCTCCTTCATGCATACTGCTCAGAGTGGTCCAAGTGGATCCTCCTCGTTCGTCTAGGGTTTTCTATGGAATGGGGGGCACATTCCCCCATCCACTCCTTATGTAGGTCCTACACTTGCATATGTGGGCATGCAGTTTGGAAACATAAATTTTTTTGGACAAGGTTTTCAGACACCAGTTTCAACACTTTTCACGAGCTCTCCCTTTTCACTTTTTAGCAGAGGGATACCTACTCCTGTCTTTCAAAATCTAGTTTCATCTGAAGCAGCTCAAACCACTTATAGTGCACCACACATAAGTAATCCACTTGCTTTTGGGTGGAATCCTTTTCAAGGTAGTCCAACTACTTCACAATTGGCGGCTGGGGGAAAACCCACCTTTTTGTTTGGGAACCAAGGGGAAAGTCCTTCTACATCCCAAACTCACGCTTTTCAAGCCTCGATTAGGCCTAAGCTTCCTTTCCTAGAAAATTTAAAATTTCCATATTTGCAAAGTTGATGAATGACCCGGTGTGGAAAAGTGCAACATGGCCAGCTGTTCCTAGCCATTTGCCTTTAGGCATTCCTAAGTTTTAGGGAAAAGCTGGCGAAGATCCAAGTGCCCATATAACCACTTTTCACCTATGGTGCTCTTCAAACTCACTGAATGATGACACCATTCATTTGAGGTTTTTGTAGATAACCTTGAATAATGTTGCAATGAAATGGTACATTGATCTTAGCTATGCTGCATATGATGGTTTTTTGGATTTAGCAACTGCGTTCCTCAATCAATTCTAGCTTCTTGTCAGGTATGATACCGACACAGACATGTTGTCGAATTTTCAGCAAGACAAATCCACACATATCTCAGATCACATCCAAGAGTGGCGAAGACGGAAGAGGCTTATCAAACCAACTATACCCCCGAGTTCTTATTAGAGTGGTTCTTAAAATATTTACTGCCTTATATATCTAAGGACGCATTTACTTCAGGGGTGACCACAGAAGAAGAGGCTATCCTCAAGGCCCATTAGTCAAATTTAATTTATTCTCAGTCTAGGATCTTGTATGAAATCATACCTGAGGTGCCGAGGTCTACTAATAATGTAGAGAAACCCAAGCATGGACCCCATGTTGATGGTGTGGTTGGTTCAATAAGTTCTCCCACTATAGAGTCACTGGATAAGAAACTATATGAGTTGTTAGTGAAGAAATATGTAGCGAAAGCAACAAAGGATGCCCCCTCACCTCAAATTGCATCTATTTTTGCACAATCTTCTCAGAAGGGCAATTAGCATCCCGGTGGGAAAAAGAAGAAAGGGAAGAAGGGTGAGGGTTATCAAAACAAGCAGAAACCCACAAATAATGCTGATGGGGGTAAGAAAGATAAGAAGAAGGTTTAGTTTCCCTATAATTTGTGCTAGGGATACCACCTAACTCATCAATTCCCTCTTATGGATCAAGCTCAGAAAATGATTAAAAATAAACAATCAGTTGTCCTAAAGGATCAATTTCCCCAAGGACAGAACGTAGCTTTTGTTTCTAAAGTAGGCGAGGGATCTTATAGTGCTCCTCCTGAGAAAAACTATATCAATATTGTATGATCTAGCACCTTACTCTAGAAAAGAAACAAGAATTATGAATCAAATGCTTCAGAGAAGGGTAAGTCTACTGTTGAAACTTCTAACCCTATCACTATCGAGAAACCTGCTGATCCAATGCCTAACATACCGAAAGGTGTCTTTAAAAAAGAATTTCACAATACTAACTCTAGGGATGCTTCTAACTACTCTATGGTTGAATATTTGGCTCAAACTCCTTGTGCAATGTTGGAATTGGAAGTGTTACATATTTTTCCTGCTCAGCGGGATGCCATTTTAGTAGCTTTAGGAAGCATGGATTCATCGAGCCTACTGGCAAATTTTAATCTTTCAGATGTTAAGATTCTCCTACCATATCATGTGGCCTTATCAATAGATGTTGTTCATGGCAAAAAAACTATTGGAAGTATAGTTGTTGACAAAGGTGCTTCCACTTGTGTAAAGCCAATGTCTTGCTTGAATTCTTTAGGTTCCCCAAAGTTAGTTTCATTAAAAACTTTACTTACTGCTTTCGACAGAACGTCTTTTCGTTTGCATGGTATCCTACCGGCTTTTGAGATTAAGTTGGCAGGGAAAGTAGTGGTTGTTGAAGTAGAAGTGTTTGATGCTCCTTGGATTATAACTTGATTTTAGGGAGAAGTTGGACTTACACCATGTGTGCGATTGCCTCAGCTATTATTCGAGTGGTGGTGTTTCCACACAAAGGGAAGTTGGTTACTGTTGACCAAATCAGTTTCACTTGGAAGGGCCATTTGGAAACTAATGAGTCCACTGTTCCTTTGATTGATCAAAATAAACCAGCTAATGAGAGCTTGGCGGTTGGAATGTATTCTTCTTTGATGGGAACATTTGATATCCCAACCCCAATAAACTATCTAGGTTCTATGATTGTAAGGAAGTATATCGCAATGGTTGTCAATAGAACTGATCCTTGGGTCCTTCCTTACCATCATGAACCTCAAGTTCCCTTATCTATAGTGGAAGTGTCTTATCAAGCTATTGTTGACACCACTGCTGATTCTATCGCGACTCCTTCTACAGTCTCAGAGGAGTCGAAAGAAGCCTATCTTCCTGCTTGAGAAGAGAACTCTTTATATTCGTATGACTACTTAGACATGGTTTTTCCTTCAGACGAAGCTATTTTGGAAGCTATGAGTGGGTGAGATAATATTTGTGAATATATTCACCATAGGTCCTACTTTCTTCTAGAACTGAGTAGAATTGAAAACCAAGAGTTCCATCTGAGGCTAGCAGAATATTTTGATTTACCGATTAATCCTTTACCAAAGGAGGGAATATTTGCTGAGGGGTATATGGAAAATATTTCTATTACCATTCCAATCAACATTTCTGCAAACCCCCACATCGTAGAAAATGTGCATATCGGTGCAAACTGCTCTCAAGAGGAGATTTCCATATATACTTCCTTATTTAAGGAATTTTGTGACGTGTTTTCCTGGTCATATGAGGAGATGCTAGGAATTGATCCATTGATTGTACAACATGAAATATGAACCTACCTCGATGCTAAACTGATTTGACAAAAGATTCGACATGTTAATTCGCATAAAGAGGCAGTTGTCAAGGTTGAGTGGAAAAGTTGTTGAAAGCTGGGTTTATCTACCCGATTGCTCTGGCGAAATGGGTATCCAATTTCGTTCATGTTGATAAGAAACAAGGGACAATACATGTGTGCACTAACTTTCATGACCTAAATATAGCGTGTCCCAAGGACAACTACCCCACGCCCTTTATAGATCAAATCATTGATGCTTGTGCGGGTAGCGAAGTATTTTTGTTTATGGATAGATTTTCCGGATAAATCAAATCCAAATCAAGCCGAGAGACCAGCATAAAATGAATTTTATTTTTCCCTGGGGTACCTTCACACACAAGAAAATTCCCTTTGTTTTGAAAAATGTCGGGGCTACCTTTCAGAGGGAAATGAACTTTTCCTTCCATGACATTAAGAATATTGTCGAGTCATATTTGGATGATTTTCCTTCCCATTCTTGCAAGAGGAAGGCATTAGAGGAAATTTCAATTTAAAATGGGCCATCCAAAAATAATACAAATTCCACGTCATCATGTATTAGCCAATCAAAATGCTTTAAAATTCAAAAAGGGAGCACCTCTTAAACAATTTTTTAATATAAATTTGGGGATATGTATCATAAAAAAACTACTTTTTTGTTTGTATTTTCGACATATCTCCCTGTGTTTTTAATCAACTTTCAATCAAGAGAGCTTGTTGGATGTGGAATTAAATTCCGCATCCAACGAGTACCCACTCGGCATACTTCTGACGGGCCCCTCTACACCAAAAACAACAAATACATGAAAAAACGTGATGATGATGTCATCATCACATTTTTTCATGTATTTCTTGTTTTTAGTGCAGAGGGGCCTGTCAGAAGTATGTCGAGTGGGTACTCGTTGGATACAGAATTTAATTCTGCATCCAACGAACTCTCCCAATCAAAATTTGAGTAAAAACACAAGGAGATATGTCGAAAAAATGAACAAAAAAATTATTTTTTTCTTTTCTTCCTCCAAAATTAATAAATATTATTTTATTATTTTAACTATTATTTTATTAATTTTCCTTAGGAGGTCCATTTTGAGTTGAAATTTTCTCTAATGACCATCCAAATCACCTTCGCTTGATTTTCGAAAGATGTATACATTATAAAATACACTTGAATCCCCACAAGTGTGTTTTCTGCGTTGAGTCGGGAAGGCTACTCGGGTTTATCGTGTCAAACAAAGGAATTCAGGTGGATCCTTCAAAAGTTGAGGCTATTGTAAATCTGTTTCCTCCTTTTTCTATCAGGCAACGTCATATCCTACAAGGGAAATATAATTTCCTTCGACATTTATAGTTAACTATGCCAAGATAACTAAAGGTTCAATGCACTTGCTTAAGCAGGACACTCTATTTGTATAGGATGAAACGACACAACTTGCATTTGAGGAATTGAAAAAGGCTTTGTTGTCAGCTCCTTTATTACATCCATGAGATTAATCTAAAGAATTTATATTGTATATGGCTACGTCAGAGTCGACCATTAGGGTAGTATTGGTTCAGAAGGATGACAAGCTCCAAGAGCATGTTGTCTATTATCTCAACCGTGCATTAGTTTATCTTGAACTTAGATACTCCCTCGTCGAGAAGTTAGCATTAGCAGTTGTTTATGTTGTTCACAAGCTATGTCACTACATTTTATTGAGGACAACCATAGTGGCCGCAGGTGTAAATCCTTTTCAATATGTTTTGTATCGACGCATAATCAGGGGAAAATTCAACAAGTGGATAGTCATCCTCTAGGAATTTGACTTGGATTTCCAATATGCTAAATCCAAAAAGTCCTTATTTTTTGCAAAGATTATCTCAAAATTTCCTGCGGAAGACAATGTAGTGGTGGAAGATGACTCATTCCCAAATGAGTATATCTTTCTGATTTCCACCTCTGATCCCTGGTATGGAGATATCCTTATATATCTCCATACTTTGAAGTGTCCTACATCCTTCTTGAGGGAAGAGCAATGTAAATTGCATGTGAATGCGAAAAAACTACATGATCATCAGTGATACTTTGTATCGAAGAGGGGTAGAATTTATTTTGCATCAGTGTCTCACCCACGAGGAGGTTGAGCGTGTCCTAAGTGATTCTCATAGAGGAGCATGTGTGGGTCATTTATATGGGTTAGCAATGACCCATAAAATTTTACATGCTAGTTATTTCTGGCCCACGATATTCAAAGATTGTGTGGAGGTTGTGAAGCGTTGTCGTCCGTGTTAGCTCTACACCAGGAAAATGCGATCGCATCCTGCTTTGTTCTTTCCAGTCATTGCAGTGGGACCCGTCACTAAGTGGCAGGTGGATTACATGACGTGCAACTTAGTTTATGTTGGGGGGGCATAAACACATCATTGTCATTCTAGACTACTTCACAAAGTGGGAAGAGGAAATCCATACCTTCAAAGCAGATGGTGAAACAACAGCTTACTTCGTGTTTAACAAAATCATTACTCGTTTCAGTATACCAAAGGAGATTGTCACTGACCATGGCAGTCACTTTCAGAATAGTATGATGACTGAGTTGACTACTATGCTAGGGTTTAAGAAATATCACTCATCATCCTTATACCCGCAAGTGAATGGACAAGTAGAGGCTGTTAACAAAACCTTGAAAACCATTCTCAAGTGTACCATTAATGCAAGCCAATCAAATTGTCACATCATGTTATATCCTGCACTTTGGGCATACCAAACTAATGTCAAGACTGCTATAGGTTTTTCACCTTTCCAAATCATTCATGGGATGGAAGCAGTCACTCTGGTTGAATGTGAAATTCCATCTCTTAAGATAGCCATTCATGTACTCCCTGAAACTACAGAGCTAGAATAATGTTTGTTGCACTTAGAAAATCTGGATGAACGATGTAGAGATGCGTTGACAACAAACGAAACTTACAAGAATAGGGTAAAGAACCAATATGATAAAATAGTTAAGACAAGAGTTTTCCTTGAAGGGGAAATTTTTTTTCAATGGGATCAAGACAAAGAACCCCTGAGGGCAAGGAAATTCAAGTCTATGTGGTTAGGTCCCTACGTCATGTCAAAGATCTTGAAAAAAGTAATGTATGAGTTAACTGATTTTGATAGGAATAAGCTGCATGAGCCTAGAAATGGGCTCTACCTAAAGAAGTACTATGCCTAGTTGTTAGCACCATTTATGGGATAACTATTTAGTGAAGGGTTTGGCCATCAAAAGGAGAAATAGGGTTATAAATTTTTTATATCATCTGACCCTTAAGATCATTGATGAAGTTCTGCAGGTGTTGGAAGGAGGACTTCCATGGTAAGAGTGCAAAAAAATTGAAGGAATTGTGATTTTTGACCTTCAAATTTGCATAAATGAGAAAATCCACCCTTAGGAGAAATCGCTACAAGAAATGGATGAACCAGATGTATTACAGGTAAGATCAAATGGCCAAAAAATCATTTCCACCCAACGAAATCGAGATCAGAAGTGTGGAAGATGTAAAAATTTGAAGTTATGAAAGCGGAAGTTCCAACTTCCAATTTCCACCAGATCCAACGACCCAGAAATATTCTTCCCATATCAACGGTGTCGAAAGGAGCAGAAGGGCGAAAATCAGAACTCAGAAACAAAAAGTTTCCAGGTATTAAAATTTGAAGTTTCGACTTCTGCCTTCCGCGGTCTGGTTTCCTTTTTCCGCCAAATACAACAGTCCAGAAATATTCCACCCAGATAAACGGTGCGGAAATGTGCATGAGGGAAAAAATCGGAAAGAAGAACCACAAAGTTTTTAGGTATTAAAGTTTGAAGTTCCTAATTCCTCCTTCCACGATCTAGGTTCCTCTTTCCACCAGATCTAATGGTCTAGAAGCTTCCGCCCAAATCAATGGTGCGAAAAGGCATAGAAATGAGGAAATCAAAAATCAAAAAATACTAAGTGGATCGTTGTAAAAAGTTGATGTTTTGGGTTCTTATTTCGTCCAGATCAATGGCTGAGAATGAATCTCGATATGAGATCTACGGTCCAAAATTATTTTTGCTAGAAAATAATAGAGATGGAGAAAAAACATTGTAGGTCATGGCAAAAACCCTCCGAAGGATCATTTTCAGCATCCTACTCTCAAAACTCCTCAATTGATTCATCATATGTGCTCCTGCGTGTGTTTTCTATTTGATTTCATGATAATGGAGGATTTTCCAAATCATTTTTTGTTATGATTTTCATTATTACGCTAAAACTATTTTTGGCCCTATTTCGAGGTTGGCCTCGGGGGTCTAGGAAACTATAAATATGCCCTCCATAGAGGGAAACCAAGTTGGAACCCATAATAATTTTGGTGTTATAATTTATTGAGATCTTTTTTCTATAAAGTTGCAGATCTGAATGCTTGTTGTTGTTGTAGAGATTCATGTGTGATTCGTAGCTTACAGTATGTTATTTCCTTTCCTTTGTGCTTGTCTTCTAGTTAATCTTGTCATTATGTTTTCTTCATTATTGGAATAACTGTATAATAGCTCAAAATTCATCTTGTATGCTCTTACTATTGTTTTCAGGTATTCACAAAAGCCTTTCCCTCCAAAACTGAGAATTCATCCTATAGATGCTTTGTGTTAATGGAGTGTTCATGTTCCCTCTTTATCACCAGACGAACAAATATTTGACTGTAACTGAGCGCTACCTTTCCTCTGTGCATCTTCACCTGCAAATTATTTTGTAATTCATCTATAATTTGTGACTCCATAGCCCAATTGTGCTTTCCCTAATTCAACCACTACTAGATCTGAATTTCTTTTATCTTCAAATATGGCCCAGATATAAATATGTTGAGAGATCTCTCTCTGGAAAGGGAGAAGCCAGATCTCCTTTCCTAAAGTGGTTTTGTTGTTTCCTTGGGGTTCATCCTCTGCAATATAGGGTGTAATTATGAGTTCTAACAAACTGGCGCCATTGTTGGAGAGCGAAATAAAAATAATCCCTCGGTAGAATGACAAAGATTCTAAGGAGAAAGGGTTTATGTGGGAAAACAAAGACTCCTGCATTTGAAAAAGGTTGTATCATTTGCCTTGGCAAATCCACTAAAAGATTCTGGAAGGTGACTCCACTAGGGATACTAGCGTCTAGAAGGACCAATATAGGGAGGAGGGTTCAAATATTCCCTAGGTATGAATGATAGAGTTTTATATTTGATTGTTGATGGTGAACAATGGTTAGAAATCAAGAAGGTCATGTCTCTTTCACTTGGAGACTCCATCTGCAAAGAATCGAGTATTCATAATGTTCTATGGGAACTCCACTATCAAAGGGGTTGCAAAGTTTGAGGAACTAATTCGGTTTCTCCATCATCAAGATGAGTTTTCAAGCTGCAAGGTATGCTCCTATGAATTTTTCTTCCATTCTTGGTTAAACCAATAAAGTACCTAATGTAAACTGGCAAGGATATCTTCCGAAATTCAATGATGAAAAGGGTGATGATGTTGTCATTCATTTATTTAGATTTCATAAGCATATACATAAGTTGGGAGTGGGATGTCATGAATATTCTTTAATGAAACTGTTCATAATTAGTTTAGGGGGATATGCAAGGTCATGGTATGAGGGATTTCCAGCAGGGAGTTTATTTTCCCTTAAATAATTTCATATAGTATTTCATGAACATTTCAAAGTGAATTATCATTCTTTGTTGTTACTTCATGATTGTTTCACACACAATAAAGAGTTCATTGAAAATGTGAAAGATGAATGTGGTGATGATCAGTATATGGATGAAGATGTTTTAGAGATATTACATGAATACTCAGCTAGACAATAAATACAAAGCAACTTCCCATACATTCAAGAAAATTCCCAGCAGTTAGTAGTGTCTCCCTTGACTAAAGTTGACATAAGCCAAAACTATGTTTCCACCAGTTATTTGTCTTTCCCTAAAACTAATGATAATTTGCAGCACTCTTATCTGTCTTTGTGTGACCAAGAAAAAGGTTGGGACTATAAATAAAATCCTCCCTCATATCTTCCAACTCCTGAAAATTTTCCACATGAGGAAACTGCCTATGTCCATGCCGAAAATACCCTTTTGCAGCAATTTTTTCGAAATTATAATGTTTCTGTGGATGATTGTATAAATAACTCTGAATCTGGAAATTGGTAACCTGATAATCCTTCCACATCTTCTTAAATTTCAAGTAAAAATGATTCAGAATTTGAATTGGGGTTAGAGGGAAGATATGAAAGTTTAGAACCTATTAATAAAGAAAATTCCACTGCAATCCAAAATCAAAGGGCTAAAAACAGAGAAGATAGTGAGTGTGCTGAAAGTGACAATTTAGTTTTGTGTTATGCTTCATTTGACTTGCTGAGACATATGCTTAAAATATCTAGGCAAGAACAAGAATCTAAGACATTGGATAATTTCATGAACTGTTTAGAGGTGGAAGATGAGAAGATGAACAACTAGAACCTTCTCTACATTCTAATCCTTCTTTTGATTAGTAGGAAGATAATCAACCCAATGATATACATGAAGAATGGCATCAGCCTATTTCAAATTCTGTTAATGGAAATCTTAGCCCAACTATATATGATGAGCAGGAAGGTAATGTATAGGAAGAGGGTTATACCCATTTTCCTTATGAAAAATGCAATCAACATATTAGAAATTATGTTAATGATGTTTTTAAAGAAGATTTCAGCATGCATACATATGATGAATATGAGGACAACCACTTGGATAGTGCACCTGAGGAACCAATAGTTTGCAATAATAGATGGGATCACCTAGAAGAAGGTGAGGGTCCCGAATGGGGTATCTCCTCATGTTCTTCAAATTCAGAATCTCTATGCCAAAAAGAGTGCATTTCACCTGATTTTCTTGAAGAAGAGGAGGATCCCAAATGGGACATCTCTTCTTGTTCCTCCAATTCAGAACTTTTATGTCAAGAGGAGTTTATTTCACTTGATTTTATTGAAGATATTCCCTGTGAAATGCATGAAAATAATCGGGTTTCAAATTCTGAGATTTGGGATGAAGAAAGTGAGGTCTCATGTGCAGATTGTCATGAATGCATTTTTTAAGGTTCCTTGGAAGACCAGTTTGGCAGTGGGCAGGTGGAATTACAGTTTGAGCAGCCTTATTGGGATAAACAAAGGACAAACATTTGAATACTGCCATGGATTCTATGATCTAGTGGCTGATTATATGGAGCATCCTTGTCATGATGATCCAATAATAGAAAATTTTGTAGGTTATCATGATTCACTGGAAAAATACATGGAGAAGCTTTGCAGTGTTAATGGCTAGTTATGTCTTTACCAAAAAGATCAAGTTCTTCATCATATCCTTTTTTCATTAAGTCTTTCATTTCTATTTTTTATCAAGCATGAAGAGCAAGGTGGTTTATGGGATCATTTACTTGATTAGATTCACTGGAAGTCAGAAGTTACTTAACTAGACATTGATGCTTAGTAAGTAGGATAGGCAAGTAGATGTGAATAAGCTCGACATGGAGAGAATTTATTTTAGTAGTTTTCAGTTCCTTTTTTAGTTTTTCAGTTTTGTTCTAGTATTAGCTCATTTTTGGTTTTCAGAGCATGTTGGGGATTTCAAAAAAATTTGGGAGTCGCCCAATGGATTTGGCACATGGTCTACGGGGTTCTTTGCTACCTCACAGGGAGGATAGAATCCCAATTTGGAGTGATTTGTTAGCACCATTTTTGGGCTCACTATTTAGTGAAGGGTTTGGCCATCAAAACGAGCAATAGGGTTATAAATTTGTATATCATCTGACCCTTAAGATCATTGATGAATTTCTCCAGGTGTTGGAAGGGGGATTTCTAGGGTAAGAGTGAAAAACCTTGAATCAATTGTTATTTTTGACCTTGAAATGTGCATAAATGTGAAAATCCACCCTTAGGAGAAATTTATATAGGAAATGGATGGACCAGATGCATCACAGGTAAGATCGAATGGCCAAAAAATCATTTCCTCCCAACAAGAACGGGATCGGAAATGCGGAAGAGGTAAAAATTTGAAGTTATGAAAGTGGAAGTTTCGACTTCCACTTTCCGCATTCCAACTTCCACTTTCTTCCAAATTCAATGACCCATAAAGCTTCCGCCTAGATCAATGGTGTGGAAAGGCGCAGAAGGGAGGAAATCGAAAATCAGAAACATAAGTTTTTCGAGTATTAAAAGTTGAAGTTCTGACTTCTACCTTCTGTGATCCGGGTTCCACTTTCTACCAGATCTAGTGGTACAGAAATATTCTTCCCAAATCAACGGTGCATAAAGGTGCAAGAGGGAAGAAATCAAAAAGCAGAAACACAAATTTTTCGAGTATTAAAAGTTGAATTTCTAACTTTCGCCTTCTGTGATCTAGGTTCCACTTTTGTCTAGATCCAACGGTCTAGAAATATTCTTCCTAGATCAACGGTGTAAAAAGGCGCATAAGGGAGGAAATCGGAAATAGAAAAATACTAAGTGGATCATTGTGAAAATTTGATGTTTCAGGTTCTGCTTTCCTCCATATCAACGACTGAGAATGAATCTCGGTATGAGATATACGGTCCAAACTAACTTTTGCTGGAAAATTACAAAGATGGAGAAAAAACATAGCAGGTCATGGCGAAAACCCTCCAAAGGGTCGTTTTCAGCATCCCTACTATAAAAAATCCTCAATTGATTCCTCATACATGCTCCTGGGCATATTTTTTATTTTATTTCATGATCATGGCAAATCTTCTAGATCATTGTTTGTTATGATTTTGATTATTACGCTGAAATTGTTTTTGGCCCTCTTTTGAGGTTGGTCTCGGGGGTCTAAGAAACTATAAATATGCCCTCCATAGAGGGAAACCATATTGGAACCCATAATAATTTTGGTGTTATTCTTTATTGAGATATTTTTGCTAATAAATTTTCAGATCCAAATGCTTGTTGTTGTTGCAAAGATTCATGTGCGATTTGTAGCTTACAGTCTGTTATTTCCTTTCCTTTGTGCTTGTCTTCTATTTAATCTTTTCATTATGTTTTATTCATGCCTAGAATAAGTGTATAATAGCTCAAAATTCATCTTGTATGATTTGACTATTGTTTTCAGGTATTCACCAAAGCCTTTCCCTCCAAAATTGATGCAGAATTCATCCTATAGATGCTCTGTGTCAATGGATTGTTCATGTTCCCTCTTTATCACCAGACAAACAACTATTTGACTGTAATCGAGCGCTACCTTGCCTCTATGTATCTTCACCTGCAAATTGTTCTTTAATTCATCTATAATTTGTGACTCCATAGCCCAATTGCACTTGCCCTGTTTCAACCACTACTAGATCTGAATTTGTTTTATCTTTAAATCTGGCCCTGATATAAATCTATTGAGAGATCCCTCTCTGGAAAGGTAGAATCCAAATCTCCTTTCGTAAGTGATTCTTCTGTTACCTTAGGGTTCACCCTCTGCAACCTAGGGTGTAATTCTGAGAGCTAACACTAGGCATGGTGCTTGTTCTTGTATTTTTATTGTATGTATTTTTATGTACAATAGTTAGCTAGTTAGTGTTTCGTATACAATATGTTGTTTGTTACAGATGTCAGCTAAGTGGTTGGTAGGTTTTGTGGATGGTGCTAGTCCCCATAATTGTAACTTGTCTTCAGCTGCATGGGTCATCTATTCACCCTCAGGACAGTTAGTTTCCTCTAGAGGCGCTTTCTTAGGTCCTTCTACTAATCATGTGGCCGAATACAGGGAAATTATTGAGTTGTTATCGGATTTTATCCTACATGGCATTACCCTTCTGGAAGTTAGACTTAACTATCAACTCATGGTTTCCCAACTCAATGGATATTGTTAGGTGCAAAACCGTACTTTGTTACGTTATTTTTTGCATGTTAGATTACTTGAAAGAAACTTCAAATATATTTCATTTAATCACATTCCAAGAAATTAAAATACAATCAGTACTGATGCTTATGCGAACTACATACTAGATTGGAACTTAACACAGATTTTTTAAAATAAACATAACAGATGCATTTGAGACACATGTAAATAACCAAGCAATATATGTGTGTGTAAAAAATCTGTCCATAAATAGATCGACTTTTTTTATCCGAATATCCTATCATAACTGTATAAATATACAAAAAAAATGATCGTAATCCATATGTATGCCTATATATATAAGTCTGATACTCAGCCTCCTCGGCTACGACTGCCTCCTCGGCCTCCCTCTAATAGATAATGACCCTGGCTACCCTCCTCAAAAGGCATATCCAAGTAGTCAGAATCCCTACTACAAAATCCTGCATGACAATGGGAATCTGCTCAATTCACATGGTAGGGACCCCTTGGGTTAGCCTAGCCAGTTTTCCCTTTAGAATTCGAAGTATACTATGGTCCCCACCTTGTGTGGACTACACAAAATTACTAGGGTTCCCATCAGGGCATACAGGTCCAACATCTGCATTTTAAACATTTAAAAACGGATTAAAACTCTTATACATATGTATATAACTTTATGATTAACTTTATGTCACACCCCCGGTTTTGACCCTATTGCATTAGATGTATATGATGATGTATATATTGTAAATGATCATGGTGTGGAGCTAAAGGCCAAGGCCCCACCGTTGATTGGTTATGCTATGTTTTGGATTTAAATTGTCACCGGTTGTATATTGGGGCATGCGGCATATGTTATGCGTTTATCATCATGTAAACATGCATCTATAATTAAAATGAACATAACCAGCTACAGTCATGGCAACTAAAATGAGAAGGGGCATGATTTTCACAAGGGGGGTAAAAATCCATGTGTCACCTTTATTTGTTTACCCAACCACCTCCATTGAAGAATGGTTGCTGGTGGTTGAGGCAGTTATTGTCTTTGGGAGTGGAGTGGTAGGACTGTCAGTCCTCACCCACACACACACTCCACCACATCAGTTGACTTCACAATGGAAGAGAAAACCTTCACGCACTCTCCACTACGCAGGCCTCATGATTTTTTGTTCACCTCCACGCACAGGATTTACCTTGTTCCACTCCCGCGGACACATTCTCATCTCCACGCCTATGCTGAATGCTCATGCACGTCCAATTCGCGTCCTCTCTCTTGCCTATTCATCCACGTGCGAGCTGTGAGCTATTTGTCCCCACACAGGGATCGTGTCTGTTGTTCTCATACACCGGGATTTTTTTTCTTGGTTTTTGGCTCACACAGCGAGATGGAAGCTGTGCGTTTTCATCCACGAATTGTAGTGTTGCTATGGTATTTATCTATTGTGGGACAGGAGTATGCTCATTTCACGCCCAGCTTGGAAGTCTGTATTTTCTCTTCCTCTGCATGGTCTAACTATGACTTATCGGTGTTTCGTTGCCCAGGACCGGCTGTGTTCCCCACATTGGTTGTGAGTTGTGCTCACTGATACATTTTGGGTTGCTGTGTTTCCCACATTATTAGTTGTAGCTACTGTGATATCCGTTACGCTTTGGGGATTATTGTAAATTCGTTGGAGAGTCATTTTGGCCACGATAGGGCCAAGAATGACTCATAATTTGTCTCCCATGTCTTAAGCTGTATTAGCTGATTGATTGCCTGAGTGCAATGGTTGGTCTTCGGACTGTGTAAGGAGCAGGGATGGGGCTTAGTTTTGCTTGACAAACTTGGTGGTTGGAAACCACACAAGCAGAGCTAGAGGGCTGGCTTTCTTCTCCACAACCCCTGAATAGCACTGAAAGGGAATGCAGGGCCTGAGGGACTGTGTAGCAGAGAAAGGACTGATTCCTTGTGTTGGGTGTGTGTGGGTGTTTTAGAATCCAGGCTAGTTCTGGTGTAGGTGTTCTTAGCTCTGTAATGAGCTCACCAACTTAGCATTGAGCCTTTCCAAATCTCCTTGATGGCCTGATAAACCCAAATGTGTTGGCTTGGCTATGTTTTGTATACCCTTGGATATGTGTAAGCCTGCTAGTTCCCTTATTCCTTGGGGAATCATGCCCAGCTCGGGGGTGGCAGCGCTGCTGAGAGATTAAGGAGCACGCTAGCCAATGGTTGGGTGGAACGTTGCAGCGACGTAGCTGGTTGCGGATCAAGTTATTCATAAGATAAGTGCTCTTGTCCATTTCTACTTCAACAACTATATTTACTGCTAATGACTATAATGGACATGTTGAATGAATGCTTGTATGAATGTATGATGTTTTCGTTGTGTCCGATAGATAATTGCATCTGTGCATGATAAATGTTCATGTGTGCATGTTTCTACTTCAATACGTTTGCTTCAGCATTCTGCTTTAGCATTTTTATGCATTTACATGTTCATGGGGCTCTTATCCCGTGTGCTTGAATCTTGTAGTCGCGTCCTCTTCGTCGGTCGAAGGCATGGGGACGTGACAGCTACCCTCCTCAAAAGGCATATCCAGGTAGTCAGAATCCCTACTACAAAATCCTGCATGACAATGGGAATCTGCTCGATCCGCATGGTAGGGACCCCTTGGGTTAGCCTAGCCATCTTTCCCTTGACAACTCGAAGTATACTATGGTCCCCGCCTTGTGTGGACTGCCGCAAAAATTACTAGGGTGCCCATCAGGGGATACAGGTCCAACATCTGCATTTTAAACATTTAAAAATGGATTAAAACTCTTATACATATGTATATAACTTTATGATTAAAATCCATAAAAAAATAAAAAAATAAACATAAAAAAGAAAAAATACCTAGCTCTCCCCATGCCTCCCCTTGTGGGAGGACAAGGTCATTATCTCCTCGGAAGTCTAGTCCCACGTACGGGAATTGCTTGAGAGCTAGTACTTTCCGCTCCCACCACAGATATAAATAATCATCATAGACACTTTGGACTGATCCTTTGCCACCTTAACGAAGAAATACCTCTCCCCATCTGGTAAGTCTAGGATGGAGAGGGGAAGGTGGTGGTGGTGCTACTACGGGGCTAATAGCAGACACTCTCTCAAAGAAGAATGCCACTAAAATACTTGTGTATCCAAAGTTCTTCCTGTGCCCTCTTTTGCAGTCAGAGAGTTGTTTCCTCATAATCGGGATCATACCCAAGCATCAATCAAATACTATACCCTGCATACACTCCAATGCAATCTGCATCCGAGTTTGAGTAGCTAGATGCAACGAAGAAGATCTGACAATTCTTACCACAGTGCTTATCACTACTTGTAATGGAAATCTAGTTATGTGAACAATAGGGACACATGTCCCCTTCTTCTGCGTGCCTGGTGGGAAGTAAGTATCAATGTAGTCATGGACACTCATAGGGTCACCACCCCTACCAATGCCCTCAAGGTTCATGGGAATACCTCTACGGGAAATCCCTATAATAAAATACTTATCCTCTACTATAATATTCAAGATCTCTCCTTGAATATGAAAGACACCAAGGTCATGATCCTAGTAACTGATCAGCTTCTCTAGTAAACGGAGATTGGCCCTCATGTCGGAAGTGTAGTAGTGACTTCAATGAACCACATTGTTTTAAAGCTTGTAAAGTCAGGGCATCCTTTAGTCCTTCTTGATCAATGTCCTCATGCTCTCTTTCCCTCCACTCTAGAACCATTTTGTACCTTCCCATTGACCATTATTAACTATTAGAACCCATCGGTGTCTTTTAATTTTGGCCATCTTCCAAGTTTTGCTAGGTCCCACAGCATACGTGGCTGTGCTTTCAGCACATCACGTATCATACGTGGGTTTATCTAGAGAAAGTCATGTATGAAACATGTATACACGACTGCTATAGCAGCAGACCTACGTATGTTGTGTGACCCTTTTAGGGTTGGCACAAAACTATAAATTTTTACACAAAAACAAAAAATTGAGCAGATGAAAAGAAGGAGAAGGGAGAGTCAAGCAACCTAAAACTTGTGGATTTCGATTTGGTCCATTGGTTTGTCCTTAGTGAGAAATTGAAGTTAGAGGTAAGAACTTGCCAAATTTAGTAAATTGTCAAATGGCATGTTTATTTTTGTTTTTGAACTATTTATAGAAAATTTTCAAATTTTTAGAGCCATGGTCTATATTTTAAAAAACAATTTTTATAAATGGACTAATACCATGACTTTTTACTCAATGAAATAGGTTCGGGATCTTTAATAAGTTGTTATCCACTGCATATAGGGTAGGATTTGGTCCTCATTATGTACTTTGCATTTATACCTTATCAGTTATTTAACCCTAGGATTACCTCTTTGACCACAGACTATGGTTTTAAACCACTTTTACCTCGTCTGCATCATTGTTCCTCTGTGGATAGGGTCTCCTTCTCATGGGTCACTAGTTTAGAACTCTTTATTGTATTTCTAGTACCCATGCCACAGTTGTGTTAGGTTTGTGGGAGCCTTCTTAGTAGTTTTTATGACGAAATGAGCCTTCATTTTGCATCTTTTTGCGAGTTATCCCTGTTTATAAGGCTCCCCACTCTTATGGATTTTCTTTAGGCCCTGTTCTAACTCCTCAAAATAGACTAGACTTTCGAGTAAACTTGTTCATTCAGACTCATTAAGAATAAGTGAACAACAATCCACATTGGTGGTATTTTATCATTTTTTTCGGACCATGTGGAATAATAATGAAAAAGGAGCACTCTCTTTTCTTCGAAATTGAGAAGAGTATTCTCAAGAATAGGTTTATCACTTTTCTGGAGCTGAGGGACTATACTTATGGATAAGGAACACCCGGTATAAGCTTAGTTTTCTCTTTTTCGTGCTCTGGACCCAAACATGAAATTTTTTTTGAGTGTACTTTATGTCTTTGTCATGATCGCAAAACCTAAAGAACACAGAATCGATTTTACTGTTGTAAGCCCCATTTCTTGTAATCAAATGGATCTTTCTGAGTGATATTTCCTTCCTTCACACTCATTAAACTCAGTCTAGATGCCACTTCTAAAGGTGTGTCGGTATGGTATTAGTTTACCCCTTTTTTTAGCTCTTGCCGAATAAGTACGAAAAAGGTATACCTTAGTCCTTCGGGAGATAAGAGATTTCTTCTGTGGATTGTCTTATAATTTTTCGGCATCAAGAGACTAAATTGTATGAAAAAGCACCCCCCTGGAGTCTTCTTCGGAGTTTTCAGACTCTCAAATATGAAAACACCAATGATCATGTACTAGTTTGGGCTCGTAAAATCCACAAATCAGTAACATTATCAAGCATTAATCTCTCCCCTCTTCAAGCTTGTAAAAAATGAAGAGAGACTCGAGTTAACTTTCCTGGACTCATTAAAATTTAATAGTAAAGATAAAGAAGAATTACTCTTTTTGGGTTATAAACAGTGGCAGCATGTCATCCTTGAACAAAGCACTCTCTGAACTTTCCAATACTCATGTTTCAGTTTACACTTTCAACTCAGCTATTACTTCAAGTTTTTACTCCTTCACTTGTCCTTTATACATGGGGAATATGATCATGTCTCCTACATGGCAGATAAGTTTTGTTGTTCTATCTGCAAGTTAAAATGTATCTTAGGTCATCTTTGTGTCATGCTCACTGTTCAAGCATCTGTACCTTCATCTAATTTTTTATCTTGATTCCATCATCATCCTCTCTGAGAATTACTTGTGTCTACATTATTGTATCCAGTTCCTAGTCACTCTTGTGATCCTTGGAGGATTCATTTCCTTCCTCATCATATCATGGTTTCTCATCATCATTTCTTGAAGATGAAGACCTAGAGTTTTAATGATGGTACCTTAGGATTCACTACCATTTTTGGTGAACTCCTTTGCTTCAGTTGTCAGCATCACCCATTTACTGACATCCTGTTGATTTCCTTCCATGTTCGACTTTAGCACATCTATTCACATGGTAGGGATTGTACTAGTTCCTTTGTATTTTGATGAAGACCTTAGGTTCACCTTTATAACCTAAGTTGCGCAAGATTGTGTTATGTTCAACTACACTACTTCCTGATTTTGAAGACTCATCATTGTATATTGTGGCTTTGACCCACCTTTGTAATATATGTGGTCTTGTTACCCGTATCATATGATGTAATCATATATTGTAATGGAGCTAGTGTTCCTCTTTATTGAACATGGCATCCTCAGATATGATTTTGTATATGACTTTGATATGTATTTGTTTCAGGTACATCCTCTTCTTCCTTGGTAACTGAGTTCTCCAAGATTAAAATATTGTGATGTATTTCGGCCATCTCTTCCCTCTAACCTCACACATTAGGGGGCATCTGTTATCATGTAAAATGGCACTTCTCCATCCGAGTACTCACACCCAATGTGTTGGACCACAAAAGAAAAAATTGGATTGAAGTAGCCAAAACACTATAGACAGGCATAACATTTGATACATTATCACCTTACCAGCTGAATATATTTTTGTATGGACATTAGGGTTGAATACGTGACTATTTGCATAGCAACCCATGTATCATACGCGATTATGTACATTACAACTCGCGTATAAATCATTAGGGATTGCATCCACGGGTTTCCTTAGAGAAAGTCGTGTATCATACGCAACTTTCCATAATAGTCGCATATTCCTTAATTCAGAATTAAAAAATATAGACATGATTAGTCGAGGACAACTGGGACCTTAATCATAACTATCCCAATGTCCCCAACCATCTCAACCTTTGTAACCTCTTTCTTTCCTATTTCTATTTCAAATTCTGAAATGGTTGATTGTCTGCAAGTTATTTTAGTAAGTTGGTAACCCCAAAGGCCCTATGTTATAAGGGTGTGTTTTCCTGAACAACAAGATGATATTATATTTGGGAGTGATAATGATCAGCTTAGCAAACAGTTTGCACAAAGTATGCAAATTGAGGTTGAAATGTATATGCTTGGTGAATTAAAGTTTTACTTGGGCCTCCAAATTTCACAATATGATAAAGGAATTTTTATCTCTCAAAACAAATACATAAATGAAATGCTAAAGAAATTTCAAATGCAAGATTGTAAACCAGTAGGAACTCCCATGGTTACTGGATGCAAGTTAAGTAACACAGACGAGTCTGAGAATGTTGAGTAGAAAATATACATATCTATGATTGGTAGTCTTTTATATGTAACAACTGCAAGGTTGGATGTTATGAATGCAGTATGTCAGGTTTCTTGGTTTCAATACTCTCCCAAAGCTTCTCATTTTCTTGCAGTTAAGATGATTCTTAGATATCTAAAAGGAACAGAACATTATGGCTTATGGTATCCCAAATGTAACAATCTTGATTTATATGAGTTTACTGATGCAGATTGGGTAGGTTGTGTAGATGATCGGAAAATTACAAGTGGGGAAGCATTTAATCTGGGAGGATGCCTGGTATGTTGGTCTAGAAAAAAATGATCAGCAGTATCTCTTTCTACTGCTGAAGCATAATACATTGTTGCTGCAAATTGTTATACATAGGTAATATGGATGAAACAAATGCTAGCAGATATACATGTCACCTATGATGATCCTATTCCTATTTTCTGTGACAATACAAGTGCTATTAGCATTTCCAAGAACCCAGTTATGCACTCAAAAACAAAACATATTCCAATTATGTTTCATTTTCCCATAGAGCATGTTTTAAATAATCTTATCAAGATGGAGTATGTTGGAACATAGAGTCAAATTGCTCACATATTCACTAAGCCTTTACCTCAGCTGCAATTTGAAAATCTCAGGGAAAACTTAGGTGTTTGTTCTACGTAATCTCTTTTCAAAATGATGAAAAATTGGTTATAATTTATATATCATGTTTGCATATTTCCAATGACAGACTTATATTGGAGGATTCTCTGTTGTGTTACTTGGTTCAGTTCAATTTTGTTTTAACTTTCATGTGTTTTTACAGTCTTTATAATTATCAGATTCTACACGGGTTGGTTACAGTTTTCACAGGTATATTCAGGCACAAGGATTTGTGTTAGGGGGAGCATTATTGATTCCTACACTTGATCATAGGAGGTTTTTCCATCGATGTCAAAAGAGGGAGAACATGTTTATGTTTTCCATCAATGAAAAAGGGGGAGTTTGTTGGTCAGTTGAATGAGTTTCATTAATGTAACATGGATTTTGTTGGTTGGTCAGTTGAATGATGTTTGTCATTGAGGTAAACATATATTTGTAAAAACATGTTTCTTAAAGATAAGCTATCAAAATGTTTCTTTTGATGCCAACATTTTAAGCTATTGACCAAAGTGGTTTTCTACAATCTTCCAGCGGTTTTTAAGACGGTTCCTCTGCAGTCTTATAATTCCAACTTTTTTAAGATATCAAACTTATGACCAAATTTCTTCTTCTAAATTTTGACGCCTCATCTCAGAACTGAGAAATGATTAGCATTGACAATGCTAAATATTGACATCCTCTACTAAACATTGACGCCTCATCTCAAGACTGAGAAATGATTAGCTTTGACAAATAGTTAGGGTTTCCACTTTTGGCCAAAATGTTTTTTTGAGAATTGGTTTACATAGTTTTAATAACTGTATCTTTTTAGAATTGGTTTACACAGTTTTCATAACCGTAATTGTATCTAACTAATTAGAGCTTGAAAATCCAAGTAAAAATTCATGGATGTATGTGCTGATGGTGAAGTGCGGTGGGTGTGTGCGTAGAAGAAAAGAAAATGTATTGTGTCTTGATTTAAAATTGAAAAATGTTATATACAAGGACTAGGTCCCACTTGCTAAAGGTGCATGGGTGGACATGGGATTCATAATGGGACTTTGATCGAGTCTTAGCAGCTTCGATCATTTGGAGAGCAGCACGACGGTCCTCATTGGTTTGTTCAAGCATAAGTAGGCATTTTTCCAATGGTGAAGTTTCAGGTAGAATTTTGACAGTAACGTGGAGTGAAGAAATTTGGAATTCAATGGGAAGAACCAACTCCACACCATGGACTAAATGAAACACGGTAAAACCGGTGGAGGTTTTAGTCAATGTCTGGTAGGCCTAGAGGGAGGAAAAGAGAAAGTGGTGCCAGTAAGACTTGTGTTTTTCCACCATTCTTGGAGCATGGTTTTGAGGATCTTGTTGACAATGTCAACTTGGT
Organism: Pseudotsuga menziesii; assembly: GCA_001517045.1. Classification (NCBI taxonomy): domain Eukaryota; kingdom Viridiplantae; phylum Streptophyta; class Pinopsida; order Pinales; family Pinaceae; genus Pseudotsuga; species Pseudotsuga menziesii. The sequence continues at coordinate 85,545 of LPNX010662127.1, forward strand.
AATTTCCATGAGGGTAATAAGTAGAGGTATAGTGGTGTTAAAATTTTAACATAGTAGAGAGCTATATCCAAATGACGTGCTTGAAATTAGAACCGTGTTCTGAGACTAGCTGGAGGGTGACACCGAAACGGGTGATAACGTGGTTAAAAATGAATAGTGTCACATTATCATCCTTACAATTGAAGGTAGGCATGGCTTCAACCCATTTGGTAAAGTAATCAACGATGACAATGATGTATTTATGGTCACCGACCGAAGGAGGGTTGCAGGTCATAAAATCAATTGCCCATTTGCAAAAGGGACCGACTGTGATGACAGGATGTAGCAGTGTGGGAGGTGTCCTTTCCTTTGGGGAAAATATTTGGTAGTTATGACAGTGTTTAGCTTCATGAATGCAATCAGCAAAGATGGTGGGCCAGAAATAACCGATGTGGATGATATTTTGAGCGGTAGCCAAACCAAACAGGTGGCCAACACAAGTGCCACTATGATAGTCATTCAGGACTTGTTCAACTTCATCATGGGTGAGGTAATGGCGCAGTATGGTGTCTACACCGTGGTTGTACAATACATCACTGATAAGGGGATATAAAGTAGCTTGGTGTTGGATGTGGCGACGATATTTAGGACTTAAATGGGGCCTGAATTTCTGTGTGTGCAAGTAGAGGATGCCCCCATACCACTTGTCTTTCATAGAGATGGCGAATAAGAATTCATCAAGAATATTGATTGGGATAGGGGGTGAGGTAGATGGTGAGGGGAAGGTTTCCATCAAGGAAGATAACGCCAAAGCTTTAGTGATTTTGGGTGTGACGGATTCCAGGTCGTACTCTTGGAGAATGAAAATCCACTTGGCAGCATGATCTTGGACAAGGCGGCAACTCAAGAGATAGCCCATGGGGTTGGAATCGGCCACGACTCGAGTTTGACTCAAGAGAATGTAGTGGTCTAGCTTTTGTACCAAAAGTATGATGGAAAGGGATATCTTCTCTTCGTGGGAGTAGTGTAAAGGTTGTCCGGAGAGTTTTTGACTTGTATAATAGATTGAACATCCTCTTGATGAGCATCGTATTCTTGGACTAAGACTCCAACTATAGCATTTTCAGATGCCAACACGTAGAGTGTAAAATACTTGATGAATTCAAGAGGAGACAAAAATGGAGCAAAAGTCAGAGATTACTTCAATGCATCGAAAGCAGCTTGCGCGTGCTCATCCTGCACAAAAGGAATGTTGGTATAGGGAAACCATAAGAATCCATGGACTTTCATCGCATAGTTTGGAATAAACCGGCGAAAGAAATAGGCCTTGCCTTGGAGACTCAAAAATTGGCATAGAGTATGTGGGCGGTGGAGATTCAGGATGGCTTGAACCTTCAAAGGATCCATGGAAATCCCTTTGTGAGATACGATGAATCCTAATAAGCGACCAGCGGGGACACAAAACACACACTTGGGGGGGTTCAAGAGCCATGAGGTTGTCTAAATAGACCAAGATAATGTGAATGAGGTTGTGGAAGAAAAAGGTCATGGCCCATTGAAGAGTGGGTCCAACATTTTTTATGCCAAACGGCATGACCCGATACACAAAAGTGCCCCAGGGGGTAGTAAACGCAGTTTTGTACTGATCTTCTTTGTGGATATGGATTTGATTATAACCAAAAAAACCATCCATGAAGGAAAAGACTTCATGGTCGGCACATGCGTCAATGATTTGGTCAATGAACGAAGTGGGGAAGTTGTCTTTCGGGAAAGCCAAATTCAAGTCACGGAAGTTAGTACAGATGCGAATGGTACCATTTTTTTAATTGTCGGGAACATGATTGGAAACCCAAATGGTATATGAATTGGGGTATATAAATCCTGCTTTGGGCAGTTTCTCGATCTCACCTTTGATGAGTGAATTGGACGTTGATTTTGCAGAATGGGGGAAACATCAGGCCATGTGTCAATGCGATGTTCAACAATAGATGGATCAATCACAGGCATCTCGGTATAGGACCAAGCGAACATATCATGAAATTCCTGAAAAAATGTTTTGTAGGAAGTGACTTCTTTAAGGGTGCAAGAAGCACCGAGTGTAATAAATTCAACTATCTTGGGTGTGGTTGAGATATTGAATTTAATGGTTGGTGAAATGTTGGCCATGTTACCTTCTCCAAATGTGTCATGTGTTGGGATTGGGTTTCTAAACCAATTGACACTTCTATGGATGAAGTATTTTTCTTTAACAAAGAATTGGTCTAACGATGAAGAGGGCTCATCGAGGATGAAGAAGGAGCGATGGTGAAAATCATCCCAAGGATATTCAGGAGTGGAAAGAGATTTGAAGATCTCTTCGTCATTGTGAAAGTACCGTGTGGATATGTTGAAAGGATATTCCACGGACGAGGACGGGAATGGGCTACTAAAATTAGAGATTGTCTAATGGTATTATTGGTGTCCAAGGAAGAGGCCAGAGGGTGTATCTCCTCGAGGACAGTGATTTCAGACTCACGGGAGTGCTTACAAAGGTCACTGAAGAGCGACCGGTACTCGGCAAAGTTTGGGAAATGGTGGGAATAATGACCATAAAGGCCACAAACTGCTCATGGGTGGTTGGTTTGTAACAATTTATTTTTAATCGCATGTATGGTTGGTACGTTGACAACTGGAGCACCATTGGCCTCAACTACTATGTGCAAATGGGTGCGATGGATTGGCAAATCAGGACAATTCTATGTCACACGGCCTTGGGCATCGCATAAAGAACATGTAGGAGGAGGGCATGGTTCTCTCAAGGTTTTGGCAGCCTTGCGCCCAATATAGGATATTGAACTCATTATTTTTTAGAAATTGTAGCTTTTTTTAAAATAGAGCTTATGGTTTTCAACTTGAGCAATTTTAGAAGAGTATAATGATAATGGGATTACTTTTTTATTTTAAGGAATAATAAATTAATTAATGTAAAATCTTTTATATTTAAAGATATTGAATTGTTATTTTGTAGGACACAATTAAGGTTTAATTTATGATGCTATAAGATATTTTAAAGTTCTTTTCTATTTTGTTAGAATATAATCCGTCAGGATTATTGTAAATAAATAAATAAATAGGAATTTGAATAGTTGCATGGGAAGGTGAAAAGGCTGGTTCTCAACCGCCTCATTGTAATCTATAAATTAATGTTTTAGCCATGAATAGAATATTGAATCGGGAGTTATTACCAACAAGTGGTATTAGAGCAGGGCTGTCTGCCATAACTCCTGCTGCATTTCTGCCCATTCCTGGCATTTTGCTTGCCAGTGCATTGCCAGACTGCTCCATCAGTCTGCCAGTGGAGTCGCATGCATTGTCTGCGTTACAATTCCTTCATGATTGAGTTTGTGTGCTACAAACCCTAATCCGGATGCATTTTTTTGTGTATGATCTATGTGTTGTGTATTATTCATAATCTAGGTAACCTACGCGTGATATACCATCTCAGACTAAGCCCACCAGCTGGAAGCCTGGAACTAGCCTTAGTTTTGGCTGTGAGGACTATCTAGAACTCACTGAGAGAAATAAAGTTGCAGCCACTTGTTGATTCAAAACCCTAATTTCTGAGAGCATATTGATGTTGCGACCATTAATTCACACATTTTTTTGGGTTTCGTGTTGAAAAGAGAGAGAGAGACAATGTCGTCTCAAAATTCCAATGCCAATTCAAGTTTGAGGTAGCTCGTCTTTACCTGAGCCTGCAAGTGATCTCACAGAGAGCTGCTATCTACATTTGGTCGTGAATGATATTATACTAGCTACGTTGATAAAATCCAGACTGTATAGCGCTTTATCACACCTAAAATATAGTGCGAGCTGAATCACAAGGGTTCCAGTTCTGGAGCTGTTGGACAGCCTTCTTCATTTCCCGGAGCCATATCATTAATACACGAATCGATGGGGCGCTCCATACCGGGTTGTGAAGATGTTTCAAGAAAAGCTGCCATTCAGGTAGGTCTACCAGGCTAGATTCATTACTAGCAACCTGACCAGCTAACGAACTGAAGTACTGTTCGCAACGACCGACGCCCTCCTCCAAATTCTTAAATCTTGTTACAAGGTTTTCAACCCGCGCATTCTAGCGTTGAGATGATGTAGTTCTGTGCTAAAATTCTGTGTTGAAATTTGATGCGTTGGAGACTTGTTAATATATGCGTGAGAATTATTAATGTATCGTTGGAGAGTTTTGAATGTATGCACTGGAGAAATAATGAAGTGCTGCGACCTGCTCCTGTGGAGTATCATGAAGATGGAAGTTGTGAGATTATGCTGCGTGGTACAGTACCTATCAGTGGCAATGACATGTATATTACCTGCTGAAGACTGCGTTGATCCACAGCATTGTTGGAGACTCACTGCAGCGGCCTGTCCTTCACCCGGAGACTGATATATGTTGAAGACCAAGCCTGAAGCTGCGTGGAAGCTGCGTGAAGAGACTGCCAGACTGCCTGCGTTGGAGGTTGAAGACTGATATTTTGATGTGCTAGAGAAGAGTGCTGCGACTTCATACAGAAACCCTAGTTTATGCTGCGAGCTGTATGCTGCGTGGAGAATACTGCCAGGAGCTGCGCTGCGTTAAGGAGCTGTGTTGTGAGAGTTGCAACAAGTGGAGACTGAGTTGAGATAAGTGAGACTGATACATATCTGCGCACTATTAGAGACAGCGCACAAGCCGATATGTTTCAAATTTTATAGCTGGAAACTTGTTTTGAACTTTCACATGATTACCATTTAGCATATCAGGTCTCTCTATGTATTGTAGAACAATAATGTTTCTGTCCTAAGTTTTTGGCCTTTGATAGCTTTAGAGTTTAAAAGTTGGATGCTGATTTTGCTTTGTAAAATCTGGCAATGCATCTACAATACATTTTAAAATCTGATTGATATTAAGAAGAAAAAGAAGACTGTGCACTATTGTTGACAGTGTCGATTCCAGTTTTTTTCAGCAGAGTGAAGACCGGTGGAAACCGTTGGAGACTCAGTTTTTTTTCTCTCCAGACCAGAATGTTATGTTGTGTAGTTGACTTAATGGAGAAATAATTTGCTTCGTATGAGCTCAAGCTATAAACTTACATTGTATTCACCTTGGAAGAGACTGTAGACCTGCAAGGTTATTGTTTTTCTCTGTCATATCAAGTTTATTATTGTAAATTACACTAACAGTTGTAAAGATGCTCTCTTTGGCATCTAGTATTGGTGCTGCCCTAGCTGGAAAAGACCAATCCAAAGACCCTTCCAAGGGAGATTGCGGCAAAGAGAGAGGACAAGGAAGAAGAAATTTCAGAGGCAGAAGGGGCAGAAGCAAAAGATCAAAGTTGCAGTGCAAGCGTTGCGGAAAGATTGGGCACACATCAGATCAGTGTTGGGATTCATGGAAATCCATCAAAGACAAGCATAACCAGAAGAAAGATGACCAAGATGCTAGTAAATTTTCTGATTCTTGTATTGTTGCACATTGTAATCTTGGATTTAATGAAATGACTTCTCTCTCATCTTATAAAGATTGTTGGCTGCTTGATACTGGTGCAACATCACACATGACATTTAGAAAAGACTGTTTTGAAGAACTGAATGAATCAATAGATGGAATAGTTTACTTTGCAGATAAGTCTAGTATTAAACCAAAGGGAATGGGCACCATTCGACTGAAGATGCCTAGATTCCCTTATTTCTTGTTGAAGAACGTTCTCTATCTTCCAGAGTTGCAGAGAAGCCTGCTGTACTTGGTGGAGATTCGACAGCAAGGCCATTCCATCCACATGTTTGATGGAATCGTTGAAATAAGAAATTCCTCTGACAACCAAGTCATCATGACTGGATACGAAGATGGAAAGCTGCTGAAGCTCAAGGGTTCATCCGCAAGATTTCAGAACTATGCCTACCTCTCTCAGCATGGAGAAGGTAATATGTCATCTAGCTCATTGTGGCATGCAAGATTTGGTCATCTAAATTATAACAGTCTTCGTTTGTTGAGAAATAATGGTGTATTTGGCTTGCCCACCATTCCTAAAGAGAAGAATAAATGTGATGCATGCATTTTAGGGAAACATAGTAAGCTGCCATTCCATGAATCTAATTTCAGAGCAAGTAGGAAATTAGAGTTAGTACATTCTGATTAGTGTGGCCCAATTCCAACTCCTTCAGCAAATGGGAACAAGTATTTTATGACATTTGTTGATGACTACTCAAGAATGTGCTGGACATACTGTTTAAAGACAAAACCAGAAGCATTTCAAACATTCAAAGACTTTCATGCATTGATTGAAAAACAAGCACAATAAAAAATTGGTACACTTCGTACTGATAATGGAAAAGAATACACTTCAAATGCTTTTGAAGCTTATCTTTGTCAACATGGAATTGCACATCAAACTACCGTTCCCTACAATCCTCAACAAAACGGTGTAGCAGAGAGAATGAATAGAACCATAATGAATATGGTTTGCTCAATGATGTTTTTCAAAAATGTAAAACTAATGTTTTGGGGTGATGCAGTAAAATGTGCAGCATATTTGAGAAATAGAAGTCCATCAAATGCACTTGATAAGAAGACTCCACATGAAATGTGGTTTGGCCATCTCCCTTCAGTCAGGCATCTCAGAGTTTTTGGTTCCACCTGTTATTACTTGATTCCGAAGGAGCAAAGAAAAAAGCTTGGTGCTCAAAGCAGAAAGTGCATTTTCCTGGGGTATGAAGAATACTCCAAGGCATACCGTTTGTATGATGAGGTAAACAAGAAATTTGTTATTT
>LPNX010662127.1:93851-107949 GCA_001517045.1 Pseudotsuga menziesii
TATTTGAACAAAAAGGTTGAAACATATTTTTTTTACCATAATTTGATTCTTGTGTTGGAGTTTTTTGCCAAAATTTGAGAGTTGTCTTGCAAGTTTCCTTACCAAAATCTCATGATTAAAAATTTAATCCAAATTTTGTGAGAGTAATCTAATATTTAGACGATTTAGAGGATTTGCATGAGTATCAACAACAAACATTGCGATTTCATCAATTTTACCCATCATCACATTCGGACAAGGACAATCAAAAAAATTGCAAATCATCTAGACATTAATTGATTATTCAAGTCATTATGTTGAATACATAAACAACGTCCTTAATTGTTTTGCTAGAATCCATCAAAATCTTAACAACAAAATAATGTTGTAGGAGGAGGATGAAATCGTTGAACATGTAGGCTACACTTTATTGCATCCTTGCACTTTTTTTGGTATAACGGTGCGGTAGCTAGGGTTGTTAATTGTGTCACTTAACAAAAGTCAACTGTAAAGCCGTTATGTCTTCTACTCCCAATATGCCGAACTTTTGACTCAGACCACTCCTCATTGTTCATTGAAATCTATTCGCCATCAAGCAACCACGATTTCAATGTGATTTAAAACTTAATTATAAGTACGAGAAAACAGGAAAATTGAGACTTTTAGGCTCTCAGAACGCAGATGGAGAGTTTGTCTATATAGAATGTAGCCTTCTTGTTAGTTGTAAGTCATTGGAGTTTGGCAGGCAGTGTCTGTCTACCTACTTTGCTACATGTATCACTCTTATTATTATCTTCTTCCAGAATAAATTGTGCTGTCCAGCCATGTGGTGGGAAGTTGTCTCCTCACTTAGGAAAGTGGGAGAGGTGTGACCTTGGGGGCAAGCACAGAGCCAAGTACGGTCACCTACTCCTAGCTCCTCCTTTTAGGCTAACTCCTAATGAGGACAAGGGGGATAGTCCCTAACAAAGAGTTTTTTAAGGCTCAATGTGGTTAAAGTGTTTTAATTGACTACGGATATGGATGGGTGTTTTTTAGGAGTTATTGTGATTAGAGGTGTTTATTTCTTATGATTATGACACATAAATCAAAAGCAATCCACGTTGCTAGCAAGAGATCAAAAGATAAGAATGATTCCATAATTCGTTAATTATGCATTTAGAGATAGAAATTATAACAGGCCACAAACAATTGATCAAAATGAAATACTTATGCAGATTAAAAAGGACCAGGGCTTTATGGAGTCAAAATACAGAAATGCGCAAAGAATTAAATAACAAGTCTAGAAATCAAACTAGTGAATATTAGGTTATGCAAGTTCTCTTGGTAGATTTTAAGAATTTCAAGTGCTCTTGCTTAGGGTGTCAACGGAAGTTTGTCAATAAGCTGGGTGAATATTCCAAGTTCAATCTGTTGAAGACATGTCAGGCCTGCACAGTATCCCAGGTTGGTATCACAGAGATTGACCAGCTAGCTGAGAAGCTTAGACAGCGAGGGTTCCAACGCCTCTACTAAGAAGTACTTTAGAAAATTCCCTACAAGGGCGGTGCGTTGATTATGGGTTTTTTAATTTTACTAAGTTATTCTTGCAATATCAGAGATCCATTGTTGTTTCTGGGTACTCCGATTTTGAGGTCGGTCAGAGCATACTCCGACAAGGAGAAAATGAAGTTAATTAATTAGGGGTTTGCGTTGCAAATTTTATTAAGTTAATTGATTAATACTCTCTAACAAAGAGTGCTTTTGACCCCGTCTTAGGATAGTAGTTCAAGAGACTTAGCTAATCTAGAATGCCTAATGCAAGGATGTGCAATTCTAAGTATACTCTTCGATAGAGAGTGATCTTGACTTGTGTCACTACAAGTTCAAGAGACTTAATTAATTTGTTAAAATTAAAAGAAACACAAAGATCAAAACCACCCAAGTGTCTCTTTCAGGATTTTTAGAGCCCTAATTGGGAAAGCAAGGGGGTAAGCAAAATTCTATCAAAAAGTAAAGAAGCAATACATTAACCAAGTAAATAAACAGAAAGACATTTCACTTCATTTTTCATGGATGATAAACTCAATCAGCATTTAATCAAACAGATTTTTCTTTTCTGATAACTTTTAAGCAAGAAAAAATGAAACCAACCCTAATCTAGCATTAGAACAGATTGTATAAGAGGAAACTAGCAAGAATATACGAATGAAATCAAATCTAACTAAGCTTTTTATCAAATTCAAACTAATTACCCTATTCTACTTTCACCATTTATTTATTTTGCAGGTCTAAAGCAAATTGAAAGAAAGTGAAATATGGACAATGGCGATACATGCTTCCCTCAAATGGGGGAAGTGGGGTGTGCGAGCCTTAATCCCACTTACTCTTTTATTAATTCTTTACAATGCCTTTCTTTTGATGCTTTTTACCTCTTTTTCTATCCTTGGAAGGCTTTCGGATTGAGCTAAGAAAGGGGAATGAACAAAGGGAGATTATGAGTCATTTTTAAGCTTTGAATCTTCAATTTTTTTCTAGCACTTCCATTGTACCTATCACAAAATTAAAAAATCAGCAAGCTAATAGTACTTAAAAGTGATAGGAAAGATAATACAAAAATAAAAAAAATTGAAACAAAATTTTGTACTTAGAAATTTTTTGAAAGTTTTGCATGGAAAGTACAAATTTCTTCCTAGATCTAATGAATAATACTAGATCTAACAAATATTAAAGAAGACAGATCTAAATATAAGCAATGAAATAGTGGATCTACTTCGTAAGCAATGCAAAACAAAAAAGGAAAGGTTAAAGAAGAAGGGGTTTTTGTGGATGGAACACAAGAGCAGAAGAGAAGTTTCCAGCTTTCTTTTGTAAGAGAAGAATGCGATTTGTGTAGGTCCTGCAATCACAAAGTGTTCAAACAAAGAGGTTGCTTGAAGCTTGGGCTAGATGTAGCTGAACTCACACCCTTCTTCAATCTATGAAACCTAATAACACCAAAACTCAAACACAAAGTGAGATCAAATCATATGAAAGTATGCTAAGAGAATTAAATCAGGATCAACACTATGTATTGACTAATCATGATCATCAAGATTCTAATTTACTTTGCATAAATAATCAACTTGAAACATCAAATGATTACTCTATCGTGCCAACAGTGGCCCTCTTGAGCTTTAACAAAATAAAATTGATCTCATTCAAAGTATTTGAAAGCAAAGGGTTAGAAGTAATGTCACCTCAACCATGAAATGTATACCGCATGCAAAGAGCTCATAGACCTCCAAAGTCGAAATTCTTATTAAAAATTCAAAGCAAAGCCTGAAATAATTTCTACAGAGTAACTCTGCCACAAAAGTTCCCCCCCTGATAGAGCTAAAGAAGCCTCTATTTATACAAAGATAGAAGGCTAAACCCCTAAAACCAAACTAAGAGCAACACCGGAGTAATTGAATGAGCTCGACATGATGACTTGGAGTTGAACTAAGCTGCAACTGAGTTGTAACTTAGTACTGGAGTAATGAGGGGGGGTGAGGTGGCTAATCCTCCCTCGTAATGATCACCCAACCAATAGATAATCCACACTTCAACCAAAAATGGATTTGACCAAAGAGGGAAAATTTCTTACTGTTAGTTCAACAACTACACTCCGATACTTGATCTGAAACTGATCGATATTGATTGGAATCATCATAAATGCTCCGTGCCATGTCATTTAGCCTTTTTTTTTATTCAATTTGGTTAATTTTGGAGAGTTCTTTATTTTCTCCAAAATATTCATATTCATTTTTAATATTCTAATTAATAATTTCTCCGTAAATGACTTTTTTGAGAAATTTTTAATTATGAGCCTGAATGAACTTCTGAAACTTGGATCTGGCTGGCTGGCTGATCAAGAATGATTTTTGGCTTAAGGTTAGAGCCTTCAATCACTGAATTCGGGTTCTGGATGACTAACTTANAAATTAATTAAAAACTTAGGAAAGATTTAAAAATTAAAAAATTAAAAAAAAAAAATTTGATGCGTCCGGTAAAAAAATTTCGGAAAATTTTCCAAGGGTCCTAGTGACTTAAAACATGACCATGCTCTATTCTAACAATGTCTAGTAATTTTATATATACTCATTTGGGCTCTAATAACCCCCCAAGGCCCATAGATCAAAATCGGGCATTCCAGCTTTGGAGGAAGCGAGAGAAAACCTCGTCAATTATACTTAGCTATAGGAAAAGCATAATTGTCAGGGGAAAAAAACTCCATGGAATACCTTAGTTGAAATTCTACGTCTTAGGAGGCCGAACCACTCAAAACACCCTACTAGCACATTTTATTACAAACCCCGCGGGGCCATGGTCATAATTATTCAAACAAAAAATTGACTAGCCAAAACTGGCTAGACATAAAGGCAGATCATCTGATACACTGGACTCAAACATTTATAATGTTTGCCAACCAGTGGCTCCTCAGCTAATCCAACTATGGTACAAATAAGTGGTTAACACCTTCTCCACCCACTCAATGAGATATCACTCACTCATTATGTGCGACTTATGTGTATCACCTCCTCTCCTTAGGATTCCTCTTATATCATTACAATGACCAAATTACCATAGGATACCAAATACCATAGGCCCTATAGATCTCCTAAGTGATTTTAGATCACTTGATATCTATGGCTACGACATTAGAGGATATTTGAGGTCTAAAATGGGCCTCCTAAGGAAAATAATAAAATAATATTTATTAATTTTGGAGGAAGAAAGATTAAAACTATTTTTTTTGTTCGTATTTTTAACATATCTCCTTGTTCTTTTACTCAAATTTTGAGTGGGAGGACTCATTGGATGCGGAATTAAATTACACATCCAACGAGTGCCCACACTTTATATTTTTGACGGACCTCGCTACCCCAAAAACAATAAATACCTGAAAAAATTTGATGATGATGAGCAGTGGGTTCTGTCAAAAGTATGCAATGTGGGAACTCGTTGGATGTGGAATATAATTCCGCATCCAACGAGTCCTCCCGCTCGAAATTTGAGTAAAAACACAGGGAAATATGTTGAAAATACAAACAAAAAAGTAGTCTTTTTTATGACAAATATATCAAGTCATCCATTATGGTTGATTCATTTTATTGAAATTCTATTGGTTCTTGAACTCCAACTCACAAGAATTTATCGTTGGCTTGTTTTCTTATAAGGCTCGTTTTAGACCCCAAATTTCCTATAATTACTTAATCATTCATTGACACAACTTAAGTCGCCTTTTAGCCATTATAACATAAAAGTCAATTTCCCTCTGAAGCAATCTCCTAGAGAGGTATTTTGCATGACTCCTACATGCTCGGCACTTGGGCGATGCAAAAGTACCTGTCTAATCCAAGAAAAAAACAATGACTAGGTGGTTATTATTGTTACAAGAATTTGACATCACCATCATTGATAATTTTGAAAGAGAGAATGTTGTGTTCAACTTCCTTTAAAATCTCACCAATGATGAGGATACCATTTGTTATCACCCAATGATTTTCCTATGGTTGTTGTAGGAGATCATTGTGGTAACCATTTCAATCCAATATTTAGATTGTACTCTATCCTTTACAGTTAGAGAGGGCTCTGTCTTTGTCACGGGAACATTCACATATACATATAGCTTTAAACAAGAATTCAGAAGGCTAGATTTTTGATGGGAACATATTTGTTTGTAAATTTAAAGATTGTAAGCCAGCCAGATATCAAATACCATTGGGTAATGGAGTCACGGTTTGAATCATTCAAGGATATTACAACAAAAAATGAGCAATGATATTCCCTTTTGTAGTCTGAGGAAAAGTGAGTGTAATATTCAGTCAAATATCTTCAAGTGGTGGTAGGAGAAAGGAGAAAATGTCCAGTGCAGCAAGAGGCACCTATCTATGGATGACTATCTTGAAAACACCTTTAGCAGAAACAACAATAAGGGTAATGATAGAAATGGAGCATCTAACAAGGATGAATTCCACAAAATCATTATAGACACATTACAAATTCTATATACGATGAAAGGAGTGCTTAATGAAATGAATTCCTCACATACAACTAGAAAGAATTAGCATAAATTTACACATATGAAAATGATGCAAACAGAAAACACAAATTAAATATGAACAATGTGATGAATCTCAGAAACTTAGAGAAAACACTTTTCATTAACACTTCTAAGAAATTTTCCATAGCTACAATCCTAGCACAGAGGCTTCAAAAATAAATGTCCAACCTTTTACTCATTTGTTAGAGGTTACATTTATATTGTCACAGACTCCCGAGACCAACCTCAAAATAGAGCCAAATTCAATTACAAAAATTGGGAATCAATCTCGAATCATCATCGCATATTCTAACAAATTTGAGGTGGCACATTCGCATGATTTCTACAAAAAACAGGAAATATGGAGTACCAAGCATGCTTGATTAAAATAGTAATGTGATATCTAGGACTCATGCTTGCTTGACTAAAAATGATGGTTCAGGTCACCTCCAATGGTTTTATGCCGACTCATGCTGACTTGTTCCTTTACTGACTGTCCCCTAGTGTCCATCATTCTTGAGCATACAAAATGTACTTCGTCCTCCCAAACTTCTCGACTTACTTCCATTGATCTGTGGTAGGTAACTCCAAAGTGGATGTTTCCTTTTACAGCACCCACATTTCCATGTGATCCCTCCATATTATATACTTTGTGTAATGGAGAAACGTGGCCTACCTGGTCCTTGACAAGTGGGATGATGGGGTTTGTCCTAGCTGGTCGCTTCCTGCACAATCCTGCTCTCACTATCCAATGCATAGAATCATACGAATAATCTAGATTCACATGCATGCATTTCTTATATTATTATTCTATGATAAATTGCTTGCACCTTATTTGGTGGGAATAGCTCTCATCCGTTCCTCTAGATCTCCTTCAACTTGGACTATCGATCCTGCTTCCCTTTACTCGACCATCGGTCTTTTCCTCCATTATTGTTGGCTACTTTTCCTCACTCTTGCAACCCAGGTTCAACAGACCCACAAAAAACCAAGAAAACAACCAAAGATATCAACCTGACAAAGCAAGATCAGTCAGCAAGACCTGCGACACAAGAACATTCATTTGACACAAGATGTAATGTGGAAACCCAACCAAGAAAAACCACAAAGGTGCTCTTCATCTGGCATGAGAAATATATGCACCTTTCAATATGCAACTTGACTATATATTGTTTGAGATATGTCTTTCTGGATCATAGACTCTTTCTTGCTCTCGTGCTCTCTGGTTTTATTATTCTTTTCTTTTAACTACTCCTATTGATCCACACACATCCTAGATTGACTCTTCTAACTACTAGTTGTGCACTCAGCTGTAGAGTGACTCCTACTATTTGGAAACCCTTCTACAAAACGGGTTCTATGCTTCAATAGCCTTCTACAACTCTGCTATATAACTTCTCTCTAATTTATTCAATTATTTTCTAACCCTTATACAAAATGGGTTCCTCTTATTTATAGATTTTATAGGACCACGCAAGGTCGACTATAGACAATGTGTTTGTTACAGGTCATAATCAGTTGTCAAAAATGGTTACAAATTGTCATAGACTGACACAAGGTGCTATCGGACTGACTTACATATATTCCTTCATACGTGTGTCATCCATCGACTTACACTAACTTTAGCAGCCATGATATTCCTAGCCTATTGCTTTCTAGTCGTTTCTTTTCTGCACACTGATAGATTCTCTTTTCCCTCATCGCACGACTCCTCACCGTACCTTTTTCTCTTTTGCACTGCATTTCCTTCCTTCACCTTCCTTTACTACATCACGTGATTGCTTTTCCTTCCCGCGCTTGCACTTCTCTTTCCTCCTTGTGTAGATTTGTTTCTTCTGCACTTTATTCCTACTCCCCTTTCCTGGCCCAACAGTTATACCACACTCCTTATTTTCCTTGCAGCTTCCCTCATTAGAATACACCTCCATCATCAATCTTAACCGCATATTCATCGTGGTCATCATATTGCACAGCTCCCACCACATTTTGTTCAACCCAACCATCCTTATCGTTCGTGCACCTTGCATCAACAAAATCCATCATTGTCATTGATCTAGAATCAAGATTTGATCCCGATAGTATAAACCTACGGTCCCTACCTAATTCCGTTGACCCAAGGGAAAGGTTATCTGTGTGCATGTTGCGGGAGTGGAATTCACCCCCACCATCAATGATGAGGGGGGTATATCTGGGTCATTGAAACCTACAACCCCTACCAAATTCCATCATTTTCAAAACTTTGATAGCGGAGTGCAAGTTGGATCAACGGAATCCATCTTTGTTGTATATATGAGACTAGGGTAATCTGGGTCGTCAAGACCTGTGGTCTCTACCCAATTCTGTGTATTTCAAAATTTGATCATGGCATGCAAGTTGGACCAATGGAACTCAAGACGACCGTCGATCTACCTCCATATTTCAATCCAACAGTTGATCCTACCCATTGTTTAACACCATTCTGCAATCACCTAAAATATTTATATCGGGCATTTTCCCTTTATGGAATTATTCATGACCGTTGATCATGATCGCTATGGATGTGCGCCTTTCATTTTCGCCACCACATAACCATGAATGGATTGTCATATCTGAACTCAAATGCAAGGTTATAACTTAAGTATTTTTGAATTTTGTTCATGCCACACCATGGAATAATTTATTTTGACATTCAGCCTTAGGAATAGTCCTCCCAAGCAACTTTGAACCTTTTTATATACACCTCTGGGTCATAAGACATGGAAACAATTTTACCCATACCCCCTCATTTTTCATTGACTTACTCCTTTAGAAGGGAATTAGTGTGGATTTGTTTATAAAAATTCCTCAAATTTAGCACAGGTGCTAACATCAGCTCCAACTCGGGGATGTTATTATCCCTGTGAAGTAGCGAAGAACGCCATATACCAAGTTCCTAATCTATTGGGCTAGTCCCAATCTTCTCTTAAAACCCCCCAACGTGCTCTATAAAACAAACTTGAAAAAAATTGCTTGAAAATAAATGCTCGCCAAGTTGAGCTTATTCACACCTACCTACCCTACTTACTGAGCATCAATGCCATGTTAAGTAAATTATGATTTCCAATTAATCCAATCAAGCAAATGATCCCATAAACAAACTTTCTCCTCCTGCTTGAACAAAAAAGGAATTCATGGACTAAATGGAAAAAGGTTATGATAGAGAACTTGATCTTTACTGCAAAGACATAACCAGCCATTATCACTACAAAACCTTTCCACATATTCAGCCACTGGATCATGACAATCTTCAAAATTTTATATTATGTGCTTGTCATGACAGGGTTTCTCAATATCTTTAGCCACTGGATCATAAAATCCATTATTGTCTTCAAATTTTTCTAGCATTTCCTTTCCCCAATAATGCTGATCAAACTATAACTCCACCTGCATACTATCAAATTGTTTTTTACAAGATCCTTGAAAATAATGTTCATGATATTTTTCAAATGGAGCGTCAACAATCTCCTTAACAATTTCTAAAGTAACAACTTGACTCTCTTTATGTGCTTCAGCAGAAATATCATCTTCTCCTTCAACAAAATCAAGTGAGATGAACTCTTCTTGACATGGAAATTCTAAGTTTGAAGAGCATGAAGAGACATCCCATTCAGGACCCTCATCTTCCGAGTAGACATACTCATATTCATCATACATGGGTGGACTGAAATCTTGCTCAAAACCAGCACAGACAAAATTTGTAATAGGTTGACTGCATTCTTCATCAAACAAATTGTAACACTCCTCCTATACAACATTAGGCTGATTATCGTCTCGCTCATTAAGAGAAGGATTCGAATACAAAGAGGATTCTACTAGTTCACCCTTCTCATTATCCATTCCTAAAAATTCCATGACATTATTCATAACCTCAAGTTTATGTGTTTTATTAGAAACCCTTAATATTTGCTTCAGAAAATCAAATGAGGCAAAGCACAATGGCAAACAGCTACCTTCCTCGTGTCGATTGTAGTATTCATAAAATGAAGGAATGGAATGCAAAACAGATTTAGTTGTTTATCCTTCTCATCTTCCACCAGTAGGGAAGGCTTTGTATGTTCATGTAAAGCTTCGGGTAAATTTGAGATGGAAAAACACAAACAGGTCCCAGGTCCTTCTGGATCTCATTCCTCTTTTAATTCAAACTGTAGAGGAACTTCAGGAATTATTTGATTCCTTGGAGGAGGAAGGGGTCTTCTAAAATTCTGGTTCCTGTTCTATTTCTCTTGATTTTCCTTGGGAGGTGGTCTACTGCACATAGTGAGTCTCTCCATCAACCTTTCCATGGCTTCCATCATCATGTCCAGCCTAGCCTCTTATGAACTAGAGGAAAAATGTTGCATGGGCTCTTTATCCTTCCTTCTTTCTCGCTCTTCTCTCCTTTTCTCTCTAGCAGTAGTTAGGTTTATTTCTACCTCTATGGAATCATTCATCATATCAGCCAGGGAGGTTAATTTTATTTCACTTAGCCATAGGGTAAATTCACTATCAAAGGCTTCAACATATTGGATTTAGGAAGAACCAAGGGGAGGCTTGAACTGGGAAGGGATGGCATGATACACTTTCATGAACCTGTCAGAAAACTCCTGGATAGATTCACTCTCCCTCCTCTTTGTGGAATGGAATTGGGACAAACACTTACTGGGGTCTTCCTTTCCTGCCCATTTGTTCTTGAAAGAATCCTCAAAATCTTGATAGATCAGCATGGAGTTTTCTGAAAGACTTGTGAACCACTTTCTTACTTCTCCAGCAAGACTTTGGGAAAACAGACTGACTTTAATATCCTCATGGTCTACTTCTTCCAGGTTTGTATAGTATGAAAACCATATCAAATGTTCTTCAGCTGAATACCCCCTCTCCCTGGTAAATTGTTTGAGTTTTTGGGCATACCCCCGGGGGAGGTCATGAAGGGAAGTAGGGAGAAGTATAGGGGAAAACCTTTTATCCTTTGTTGTGGTTATAGCAGGGTTTCCAAGAGAATTTGAAGCTGGTGTTATAGACATAGTCAATCTACTATGAGGAATTGCAGAGCTATGAAGTACTCTAAAACTGAATGATGGAGTCTACTTAAGCTCTAAAGTGGTGGGAGATGAGGATATGGTAGCAGAAAGTCCTGTGGAAGTGGATTTTAATGAGGCTAATTCAGATGGAAGTGGGGGGCATTCTTGTTACACTGAAATCTCATCACCATTATGTTATGAGATAGGTATTCCATTGTTTGCTCCAATCCCTCAGAGATAGGTATTACATAATCACATCTAAGGAGCATGTATTTCTTGATTGCTCCAGTCTCTTCCCATAATAGGTAAAATGGGGGGCATGGATCCATCCTTTGGACATCATACTGGATTTAAGACGCTAGCTTTTATGTAGAAGGGGGAAACCTAGCAATCTTTGGATATCATGTTGGGTAGGAGCAAGTTTACGAGTATAGTTATTTTTTTTTATAGAGCTCGTTAAAAAATGAAACAACTTTGCGAGCATAGTTCTTTTTCTGTGTCAAGCTCGTTAAAAAATGAAACAGATGCCTATGAGCATAGTTCTTATTCTATGTCAAGATTGTTAAAAAATGAAACAAGTTCCTGAGCAAAGTTCCCATTCTATGTCAATCTCGTTAAAAAATGAAATGGATGGCCTCAAGCATAGTTTACCTTTTGGTTTCAATCTTGCATAAAAATGAAACCATTCTTGAGCATAGTTCATTTTCTATTTCAAGCTTGTTAAAAAATGAAGTAGGTTTCCTTAAGCATAATTTAGCTTTTGGTTTCAAGCTTGCATAAAAATGAAACCATGTTTCAAGCATAGTTATTTTTTTTTAAGCTTGTGTAAAAATGAAACAGATCATTTTGAGCATAGTTCTTATTCTGTGTCAATCTCATTAAAAAATGAAGCAAATATCCTGAGCATTCCTTCAACTAATCTTCGAGCTCGTTAAAAACAATAAGATGGTGTTGAGCTTACTTTTCATTTTTCGTGTTCTAGTTAAAACATGAAATTTGGTTTGAGCTTACTTTATCACTTTTTCCTACTCTGGTTCAAACATGAAAAAGGTTTTGAGTGTTTTTTATACCTTCGACATGCTCGTTAAAAACTTAGTGAATAGGTATCGAGTGTACTTTTACTATTTTTCAGACTCGTTAAAATTGGATAATGAAAAAAGAACCCCTTAATAAAGTCCTCTTTAAGCTCTTTTTAGACTCTTAAAATGTGAAAAGATTGTCAAGTGAGCTTGTCTTATTCATTCTTGTAAAAGGACCTGAAGAGTCGTATTCCTAGTGATAGTTTACCCTTTTTTCAGACTCGAGGGCACTACTTATGAAAAAGGTACACTCCAACCCATCATGACTGGAAGAGTTCTCTAAGGTATTATTTTATACTTTTTTGGGCCCTAGGGACTAAATCATACGAAAAAGGACCCTTTCGGAGTCTTCTTTAGTTTTTTTAGACTCTCGAAACATGAACTACAACGAGTTTTCTTTCATTGGACTTGTTAAATTAAACATTGAAAGACCCTTTTTAGGAATGAACCCCTCCTTTCTCAGCTTCATAAAACATATGATTTTGGACTCGTCCGAAGCACGAGCTATAACGAGTATTTTTTACCCTCTTTAAACTCGTAAAAATGAAAAGAGGCACTCATCAATCATGATGGGGAAATTAAGGGAAAGGAAATACATTTCATTTGCAATTGATGGCAGTTATTAGTCACCTTTGAACATGGCACTTGTCTTCATTTCATTCAGTAAGTTGGGTATTCATATTGTCTCTGAATCGATCCACTTTCATGAGTCATGCTACTCCTTTGAGTCATGTCCATTGTCGCATTTTGTTCCGCCTCTTGAAGTCAATGCTGCCAGGTCTTCGGTCGTGTTGCCCGATGTTCAAAGGGAAGTCATGTTGATATTTTACACCTGCAGTTAAACAATGTTTTTGAGTCAGTTACTTTTGAGTTAGTCCTATGGTTACATCATACTCAAAATTCCATAACTTTGTTCCGAGTTTTGTGTCATCGATGTGGGATTCATCATGGCCCTCCTTCGATGAGACTATTCCTGTCGACATCAGCTCATCATCCAGGAATTAGTTTTAGAAAAAAAATCTAATACCTTCAGATCTGTATGCATCAATGACAGATTCTCTCGCTCTCGACATAGGTTCCATCATTGATATTTGATCTAAATCTTTGACTAAACATTCGACATCAAATCATCTATTCACATTCAGTAGATTGTACTAGATTACCTTAGGAATCATTGACATTAATGGTGATCTCCCTCTGTCATAACCCCAAAATTTCATAAAAATTCAAAACTTTTAAGGTAACATAAAATGTCTAAATACACAGTTTAATAACTACTACCGGTTAGCAGAAACTGAAACAGTTTAACAATTGGTATTAATTAGTTTCAAAATACAAATAAATAATACAACTTTAATTTTTATTAGTTACATAAGAATGACTTGCATTTAGATTGCTTCTAGATGTACTAATAATTTACTTTTGGCAAGTAGGTGATAAACTATCTTTGAAATTCGAGGCATACTTAGCATTATGCTAACTTAGATGGACTGCTGGTTCTTACAGGTTTAGCAGGTAATGAATGATCAAGGAGGAGTTTATTTTGTATGATAGCGAGAAGTATTTCTGTAGCATGTTAGGATGCTAGTAAATAAATTGATTATTTAGAAGCAAGGTTTTGCTAAGGTAAAGTAATTCTCTTACATAGTTTTGGTTCTAAGATAGTATTCATAGTTTAGCCATAAAGATTGGTATCCTTAACATACTTAGTTAAACAAAATATTTTCTTCCCGTGAGCTTAGAACTCAAGTTCTTGACATACAATTACTTTTATTGTAACATGATCATACTGCTATTGTTATGTTTAATGCTCAAATGTACTTCTTTTTATGCATGACTCTACTCCTATGATTTTCAAAGGTAAATTTCACCAATATATAATGGGTGATTCCATGAAGATGGGTAACACTTTTTGGCCAAATTTGGCGATGAAAACCTGATTTTTTACTCATGTACTAGAGAGAAGCCCTGAAAACGCA
>LPNX010662127.1:108154-135699 GCA_001517045.1 Pseudotsuga menziesii
ATTTTTTAAAGCCCTCGACCGAGGTATGAACCTCGACCAAGGTATTTAAATACCTCGGTAGAGGGTTTTTAAAGCCCGCAATACCTCGGTCGAGGGCTTAACAAGCCCTCGGTCGAGATATTAAGACCTCGGTCGAGGGCTTAACAAGACCTCGACCGAGGTGCATTTTTCTGTTTTTGCCGAAATGCTCTTGCCAAAAAGTGTTACCCAGGTCCGTGGAATCACCCATATTACATATCTCTACTTCAACTCTTCTTTACTAGTCATGAAGATTATCAACCTGTTGATTGTATGCAATTATGCTTATCTTTTTGCACTACTATATATCCAGTTATAAACTTCGATTCCTAAGTTATCGCCATGTTACAAGTATTATTGTAAAAACACAATACCACATCATTTTTATAATGTACCAAAATAATTTTTACTTGTATCCTTAGGTATTTTTACTTCTTGGTAATTTCCATGATATATTATAAGTTTGGTTCTTTCTAAAAACAAGGTGCTAGCTCCAAAGTATGGTTGACCTTATGTAACTAGATAAATTATCTCATGGTAGAATACTACCTAACCACCACTTCCATAAAGTCGAAACTAAATGTAAAACACATTATCAGTTTTATTCTTATAGTTTGCTAAATCTAATGTATGGTTTACGCAATAGTAAGATTACTATTTGTAGTGTTACCACACTAGATTGAGTTGTAGTTTATAATAACTACTATGGAAATTTTACTACCTAAATACTTCTATCCTAAGGTCGACATCAAACTAAAAACATTATAAATGGCATTCCTATATTATGCTAGCTTTAAGCAAAGCACAAACAATCATATAATTGAGTTTGTAAGCAAATAATAAAAACCATCCAAAAGGTCGTTGGCAAATTAGACATGAAAATCAACATTATCAATCATTATACTATGGTTGAAACTTCATGATTGTATTATTAACAAGGTTTAATCACCTTTAATCTATAGTTGATGACATAGATTCATTATTAACAATCATAGCAGGCCTTAATCCGGTCGATTTGCAATTGATAACATGTCTTTATACAAAATTGATTACATAGTTTTTAATTATGGCAATGATAAGTTTATATATGATAACACAGGGTTGACTATAGACATGACCCTCGCATGGTTAAAAAATTTGGAAGGGCATGTGGTCTGATCTCCTCCATGCATTGGCGACTTAAAAGGAAAGAAAACCGTATTCCTTTGGCATTTGGTTCCGAGGGTTTCATCGGCCTGCAGGCTGCACTGTGTAGTTTCCTTGCGGCCATGAGAGGCTGTTCTTTCTCTTTTTTCTAGCTCCATGGTTTGTATTGATGCTGGGTGGTCTCGATACCAAGTCTTGTAATCTCGATTTCTCTCAGGTGTAAACAATACTGTGCAAGTGGTCTTTGCTAATTTGCTTGGCTTGAGGTCTGTACATGGTTTTTAGTTCTGTCGTTACTTGTTCCTCACCACGGCTTTGTGGAGTTTTGAGTTTGTTTCTTACTACCTCCATCACAGGGTCAACATGAGGGTTTGATTTCTTCTTTGTGTAATTCTTTTACGCTGGTGACAGCTCCTTCATGGCTCGGCTCTCTTCCGGCTCACAGGTAACTTTTAATTCTTTTTTCAAAATTAATATTTAAGTTAGGGTTTATTCGTAGGAACTGAGTCCTAAATTAATGTTGTGATTTTTGAAGGAAGCTGTGACGGCTCCAAACCTTCAGTGGGAAAAGAAATACAACCTCAAGCTTTGTGAAATTTGTGGCCTCCAACCGGTAAGCCCTGGTTTCGATGTGGGTTTTTCCCTAATTACGATGAGGGTTGTTGGAAGGAAGTTTACAGTGCTTGGAAGCCTGGCTTCGATTTATTTGTTGGTTAAAATGTTTAGTTTGATATTACTTCAGTTTTTAAGTAAAAACCCTTGCATTTTTCGTTGGGTAGCACAGGCTCTTGAGCCATGATATGTATTTGGTTTTTGGTTAACAATTTAGCCTTACAACTTGATAATGTAATACAGTTGGGTTAAGAAAATAAGAATTCTATTAAGCTTTTAATTTTATATGAGTTTTTGTCTCGTTTGCTCCAGTTTTACCTTTACATGTGGATTGTGTTTTTGTTAACCTATCAATAATGTATTCAATTTACTGTTAAAAGATTTATAAATATATTTTATTTTAAGGAATAAGACTTTGGTCAGTCTAAATGCATAGTTCGTAGTTTTATTTTTATTTTTATTTCACAGTTAGCAATGTAACCGGTTGTATTTTATTACAAGATTATTATGTATTTAAATTGAATAACAGAAAGGGTTTCGACCCTTGGGTTCTCATAGGTTATAATCCTGTTTGGTTTTAAATTTTTTATAATACATATATATATAATTCTTAGTTTATTTCGTTTATTATTTCCATATACATTTATTTGATTTGCTACTCTGTAAGTTATATTTATTTTGAGCTCTATAAAGAAAATGATGTTAACTTTAGAACTCTGTTTATTTTGAAAAAATGAAGGGTTTATATACAAAACCCTAGTTCTGGTTTTATTAAATTATCAATTAAGATTAAGTTAATATTTAAATACTATTTGGTGTATTAACTTGTTTATATACTTTCTCAAATATCAATTATTATCTCCTATAAGACTTTTATCTCTTATCAGTATACTAATACTGTGGTACTAGTGTATTTTATTATTTCTTTTATCTGTATTTTCCTTCAGTTAGTCTAAGTAAAACAATAAGTATAACAAGCCATAACACTGCTTTTTCATTGCATTATTTAAACATTGAAATAAAATCTATTCTATTTACCAACAGATACAAGAATCATATCTACCAATTTCATTCTCATAAAGAATTATTTCGTTTATTTTAAAACAATCTAACTATGCTAGAGTACGACCTGGTTTTCAGGTGTGGAAAAACACAGCTTAGAAATTTAATTTCTATCTATTTCACTATATCCCAAACTATTTTCATTTCTATAAATAATCTAAAAAAAATACTGAATCTAACATTTCACAAAACTCTAAACTTTTAACATTCATGTAGTAGATAAACTAAGATCTATTTAACTAAGACAGTAAAATAAAATAGAACCTGTTGAGGACAAGATGACAACGGCTTGAGGAGGCCGTTTTTCCCTACCAATCTCCTGGAGAGCGCACAAACAATGCTTCCTTAGGATCCCCAAGCCTATTCCTAGTCTTCTTGGCTAAGAACTGGGTGGAGAATGCAACTGTAGAAACCTCTGTCACCTGACTAGTTCAATACCTCAGTAAAAACAATCTGCTCCCAATAGTATGATCTTCAGCTTAAAATATGCAACTAGATCAATCTTAGCAGTTGTCCCTTCAAACACTTTCCAGATTCCCCTCCACTGAATTTCTCTTGAGTAAATTCATTCACCCTGAATGATCACTTCTCTAGAATGACCATTCTCAGCTCTCTTTAATGGGAAATTTTATAGAGATGCCTAGGTCTTCTCGGTCAGTTTTCATTAATTGAGCCACCTGCTCTGATTCCACTTTCTTGGGGAATCGTGACCACAAATATAGGGAGGTTTCCACCTGCAACAGTTGGAAGTGGTTTGAGGATGCTGTGACATGTCAGTCTGCTCTCCACCCAGTCTCCTCCACCAATTTGACCAGTAAACACTCTTTTAACAGCTCTCCTAAGCTGTTGTCTCCTCATTTATTTATTTATAAATAAAATATTCTAAATTTAGATTAAATATTCTTCACCCCACTGGTCATAAATCACAACTTAGCATAAAATTTAACACAATGTTCCTTAAATAATGTAAATTTGTTTTTGTAAATTGGGGCATGTGACACCCTCTCACTTGTTAATGGTACACATCATTGACCGGTAATCAAGTGGTTTCTACCATGTTCGACTTCAGATCATTGTAATCACATGGATAGAATCGTACTTTGTGGAAGACGAGACGAAGACCCTGGTTGTCTATTGGAAAGCACTCATAGCTTTCTCTCGAGGTTGTGATGGAGTATATTGTATGATTCCTAGCATAGATCCACATTTTTATGTTCGTGATTGTGCTCAGATTTGCGTCTGTATGACATAGATCTACATTGTATGTCTGGTAGCTATGTCTAAATTTGAGCCTTCTTCAGATGGATCTACGTTGTATTTTAGTATCCATGATGTTTTGTATCTCACATGGATCTATGTTGTATTGTTCGATAGTTATTTTCTATTTCAAGCTTAAGTAAAAATGAAACAGGTCATTTTGAGCATAGTTCTTATTATGTGTCAATCTTGTTAAAAAATGAAGCAGTTACCCTGAGCATTATTTCAACTGATCTTCGAGCTCGTTAAAAACAATAAGATGGTGTTGAGCTTACTTTTCATTTTTCGTGCTCTGGTTAAAAAATGAAAATCGATTTGAGCTTACTTTATCCCTTTTTTCATGCTCCGGTTCAAACATGAAAAAGGTTCCAAGTGACTTTTATACCTTCGGTGTGCTCATTAAAAACTTAGTGAAGAGGTATCGAGTGTACTTATACTGTTATTCAGAGTCATTAAAATTGGATCATGAAAAACGAACCCCTTAATAGAGTCCTCTTTAAGCTCTTTTTAGACTCTTAAAATGTGAAAAGATTACCTAGTGAACTTGTCTTCTTCATGCTTGTAAAAGGACCTGAAGAGTCATCTTCCTAGTGATACTTTACCCCTTTTTTGGACCAGGGGGAAATACTTACAAAAAAGGTACACTCTAGGCCATCATGAATGGAATAGTTCTCTAAGGTATTATTTTATACTTTTTTGGTCCCTAGGGACTAAATCATACGAAAAAGGAAATACACACCTACAACATCCCCAGTGGAGTCGCCACTTTTGTTAGCCAGAAATACACACCTCCTGTGGACAAGAGCTAGTTCCCTAGATATGAATGGTTCATGTCTAGAACAAAACACAAACATAGAATGTTAGACTCTCCTTAGATCTGGTTAATCAATTGAATGAAATTCCATGATACTTTTCTCAAAGGTTTTCCTCACTATCCTAGCAGAAGAACCTATAAAATATGGAAAACAACAAGGAAAAGATGATATCATACAATATAATCAACTAGATCTATGCTTGTGACCAAGGAATCAAGCAATATATATAAATGAAACAACATATATGGGAAAGAAAATACATTCTTTATTAATAAATGATTGGAGAGCCTACAACGTTCATTCCTTGGTGTTGAGAGTTCCTTCCAATGGATCCTTACCTCTAACTTCACCTTGCCTCCAAAGACTTAAGAATGATTTTGACAGAGTTTGGGTATGCAACACAATTCTGCCTCCTTTTCCCCATGGGGGGTGAGCCAGTGTTTAAATCCATGGGAGGATATGTATGGTTGAGGATATCATGGGTGAGGTGGAGATAATATCCTAAAAGAGAGTATCTTGAGCTCCAGCTGGTCCTAAACCATAGGGATGAGACTCCACGGAGGTCAGCTTTGAGAATCCTCTCGAAGATTCTCTTTTTTCCTTGAAAACTTGAGCATCGCTCCTCCAATGAAGAAAACAGGCGGTGATAAGGGGGCACCACTTCTTGCTCATGTATCAGGAGCGGTGCTAACTTGGGTAACACTTTTTGTTAATGGGAGAGGAAACTCTGATGGATTGGAGAAAACAAGGGAATGCCTATCTCATAACATGATGGTGACAAGATTTCTTTGTAACAGAGATGCACTGCAAAGTATGATGGCTAGAGGGAAATGATAGGCATAATACTTTGAAATAACAAGGTATAGTATCGAGGCAAAGTTCCAATGGTTAGAACTTCTCAAACATCACAAAATTTCTGCAACACATTTTGATACATGTCTCAAATGAATTGCAACATAGATGCCGACCAATACAGTGCAGATCCATGTGAGATACAAAAAATTCATGGCTACTAAAATATAGCACAGATCCATGTGAAGAAGACTCAAATTTGGACATAGCTACCAAATAAACAATGTAGATCTATGCCATACTGACGCAAATATTAGCACAGCCATGTACATACAAATGTGGATCCATGCTAGGACTCATACAAATAATCCATCGCAACCTGGGGAAATCAATGAGTGCTTAACAAATACCCAGGGTCCTTGTGTCATCTTCCACAAAGTACGATTCTATCCATGTGATTACAACGTCCTGACGTCGAACATGGTAGAAACCACTTGATTACCATTCAATGATGTGAATCGTTAACAAGTGCGAGGGAGATCATCATTAATTTTAATGATTCCCAAGGTACTCTAGTACAAACTAATAAGTATGAATAGATGTTTTGATGTCGAACACTCAGTTGAATCTTTCGATCAAAGGTCAATGATGTGAACCTTTTGTTGAGAGTGAGAAAATATGTCATTGAGGTATTGTTGGGCAATAGGGCAGACCCGGGTTTAATCCTTTTATGTCGCACCAACAAAAGACCCACTGTGTTGGCCCTTTCGGCAACAACCTGCGCACAGGTTGCAGTCTCACCCGAAACAACAATGGGGTGCCGCAGAATCAGGTTTCTGCAAGCAGAGAGGGATATTACTGTACCTTAGCCTTTACTAAACTTATTAATCAACAATTACACAGCTTTTTCATTCACTCATATACAACTTGGCAGATAGATAAACAACCGTGACTTGCTTAACCCACTACAGGGAATTCACAGCGAAGCTTGTTATTAGCAGTGATCTAAGTTATCAAATGTATACAGTTATTAATGCATAAAAGACAACAGACATAGAAACAACACAAGAAACCACAACACCAGATATAACGTGGTTCACCCCTAGTGTAGGGTCTATGTCCACAAACTGTGTTTTATTCAACTTGCTACAAAACCACAATTTGATCTGCGCACTCAGCTGCAGATCCCTTCAGTCCGTAACAGCCGCGTACACAGCAGCAGGCCTCTGCGCACACAGCTGCAGATATTTTCGCAATCTTCTTACAAAACCCTCTGCGCACACAGCTGCAGAGGTCATCCACGCACACAGCTGGGACTTAACCTTTCCTTACATAGTCAACCTTAGCTTCACCTTTCTTTTCTTTACATCAAAAATCCTAACCTTTCTTATTTACCCAAGTGCCTATTTATAATGCACTATTTACAAAAACATGGATTCAATACCATGGGCACCCAAAACCCTAAACCCTGGTCTTAAGCCGCGGGTTTATTACAATAGAGGACTTTGACTAAACCCCCGACACCCCTAAGAATATTTTGAGTCAAATCCGTGGAGTTACCCATCTTAAGGACCGTTGAGGTGCATGCCCTAACAGGTATACATATCTCAAGGTACTAAACTTGTTTCTAAGACTAATTCCTCGATGATGAGTTGATGTTGACAGGAATAGTCTCGTCGAAGGAGGGCCATGATGAATCCCACATCGACGACATAAAACTCAGAACAAAATTATGGAATTTGGAGTATGATGTAACCATAGGACTGACTCAAAAGTAACTGACACAAAATTTGTTTAACTACAGGTGTAAAATCTCAACATGACTTCCCTTTGAACATCGGGCGGCATGAATGAAGACTTGGCAGCATTGACTTAACTAGGCGGAACACAATGCGACAATGGACATGACTCAAAGGAGTAGCATGACTCACGAAAGTGGATTGACTTAGAGACAAGATAAATACCCAATTGACTAAATGAAATGCAGACAAGTGCCATGTTCAAAGGTGACTAATAACTGCCATTTACTACAAATGAAATGTATTTCCCTTCCCTTAATTTCCCCATCATGATTGATGAGTGCCTGTTTTCATTTTTAAGAGTTCAAAGAGGGTAACAAACACTCATTGATTCCAAACTCATATGTTTTACAACCTTGAGAAAGGATGGGTTCGTTCCCAAAAAAAGGGTCTTTCAATGTTTAATTTAACGAGTCCAATGAAACAAAACTCGATGTAGTTCATGTTTAGAGAGTCTAAACAAACTAAAGAAAACTCAGAAAGGGTCCTTTTCTGTATGATTTAGTCCCTAAGGCTCGAAAAAGTATAAAATAATACCTTAGAGAAATCTTCCAGTCATGATTGGCTGGAGTGTACATTTTCGTAAGTAGTGCCCCTTGGTTCGAAAAAGGGGTAAACTATCACCAGGAAGATGAATCTTCAGGTCCTTTCATGAGCGTGAAGAAAACAAGTTCACTTGGCAATATTTTCACATTTTAAGAGTCTAAAAAGAGCTTAAAGAGGATTCTATTAACCTTTTTCATGTTTGAATCTAGAGCACAAAAAAGTAATAAACTAAGCTCAAACCACTTTTCATGTTTTAAACAGAGCACAAAAAATGAAAAGTAAGCTCAACACCATCTTACTATTTTTAACGAGCTCGAAGATCAGTTGAAACAATGCTTAGGGCATCTACTTCATTTTTTAACGAGCTTGTAACAGAGAAAGAACTATGCTCAAAAAATGGTTTCATTTTTATTCAAGCTTGAAACCAAAAAGTAAGCTTTGCTTAAAGAAACCTACTTCATTTTTTAACGAGCTTAAAATAGAAAATGAACTATGCTTAGGAATGGTTTCATTTTTATGCAAGCTTGAAACCAAAAGGTAAACTATGCTTGAGTACATCCATTTCATTTTTTAACAAGCTTGACATAGAATGGGAACTTTGCTCAAGAAACTATTTCATTTTTTAACGAGCTTGACACAGAAAAATAAATATGCTCACAAACATCTGATTCATTTTTTAACGAGCATGACACAGAGAAAAGGAACTATGCTCGCAAATTTGTTTCATTTTTTAATGAGCTTGACATAGAAAAAGAAATATGCTTGCAAACCTGCTCCCACTCAACATGATATCCAAATATTGGTAGGTTTCCCCCTTCTACATAAACTCTAGTGGCTTAACTCCAGTATGATGTCCAAAGGCTGGAGCCATGCCCCCCATTTTACCTATAATGGGAAGAATCTAACTAGAAGAAGAAAGAGCCACAAGAACATGGGGGACATTCAGGGAAGTACAATGACTAGGAGTCACATGATAATCAGGATTAATGAACTAAAGCTGATCAATGGTCACAATATTCCCATCATGGGAAAAATACATCACTCAAAAATGTGTGGACATCACAACTTTCATGGCATAAACATAATCACATCCAAGGAGCATATTGAAATATAAAGGACTTTGGACCACCATAACATCAATACAGATAGTTTTTCGTCCTAATGTAATAGGAAAATGAGGAAGGATCCCTAAAGGCGCAGTAGGTCTTCGATTAAAAGCAGTATCTGATCGGTGGCTAGCACAAGATGAGGAGAACCTAAAGCTTTCCAAGTAGTTGAGGATAGAATACTAACAGAACCCCCTTCTTCAACAATAGTGTGAAGTATCTATCTAGCAGTAACATTCACAAATATCTGGAAAGGAACACTTGAATGAAGACAAGACTCTGTTAGGTTACTCCAGTCAAAGGAAATAACCTCACTACTTGGAGAGGGTTCTGTCGAAAGAGACAAAATTTCCTCTTGTCGAGAACAATCAGAACGAAGCATAAAAACTTCAGCAGGTTTAAGTTCATTCTCTACTGGAAGATAAGAACAGGATGAATATTTGGTCAAAGCAACTACTTTAGTCTTAACACTCTCTAATGAAAGAGTGGGATCGGGCGGAGATGACATCAACTTGACCACTTTAACTTCACTCTTAAAAGGAAGAGTGGGATCAACCATATATGAATATGAATTGACCACTTCAACTTCACTCTTCAAAGGAAGAGTAGGATCGACCGAGGTTAGAACCAAATCGACCACTTGGTCAACCAATGGGGGTTCAAGAGACAGCTTATGATAACATTTTGGAAGCCATTGATGAGAAAAAATAATATATTCCAATAACTTAGAAGTTTCATCCATGCAAGGACAAAGGTACGTAAAGTGCATTTCCTTACAAAGCAAGCAAAGGTTTCTAACTTTACCCTTTCGACTCTTAACCACCGAGTCACTAGTTAAGGGGCGATCATCAGTATGATGGTTAGAGGATGATGAGATTGGTTGCTAGGAAACCTTAGAACACTCTTCTAAAACCAGGACTAGACCATGACAATATTTCAGAAGGTGGTCACCCTTGCAAATCCTACAAAGGAATTTGGGCTTACATGGTCTTTGGGTGTGCAGATCAACACTCTCCGCACTGGGAGGAGTAATTGGTTGAGACTTTTTTTTTTCTTCTTATTAATATTCCTTCCCTTCTTCTTCTTATCCACCCAACTGCTAGTACTACAACTTTCAACAGGCAAAGAGAGAGAAACGGGAGAAGAAACATCTAGTGAAGAAGGAGAGGTATCAACATGAGGTTGATGCTCTTGCGATGAAGGATTAGGATATGAAGAAACTGGTGTACATGGGATAACTGGATTAGAGAATAACCAAATAGGTAATCCAATAGTCAATCCAGGAAGGATTAACGTAGACATGAGAGGAGGACCAACATCCCCATATGGAGGGAACACAAAAGACATGCTTGTTAAAGGAGTCTCTTGGTTGGTAGTCCTGGAAGGTGAAGTGATAACTACGTAACAAAACTATCTCTCTCTTATAAAAAATCCTAATGGTACAAACAACAAGAACTACTCAAACTAAAGAAGCAAACAAAATATGTGAGAGGAGTGGATCAAAGGTCTAGAACCTCATGGGATTATCAAGGCTTCACAACTAGTATGATGCCAAGACGACCAAAGGGTTAACTCGGTTGGTCTCAGGAGTCCTAAAAGTGTCTCCCGATATATGCAAGGTACGTGGGAGCTCAAATTGGTAGTAGTGTTTTCTAATGCACAACCATTCACAAGGGGCCTTCTGATATACAATCGAGTGTGTGAAGTACCTTTCTATATACCTCAAGGGTACGTGAAAGGTTGTTCGATATTCTGATGGTACGTAGAGGAACCACGTGAGTCCCGAGTTGCAGTGCAGACAAATTAACGACAACTCCTACATTTTATGATGCCCGAACATGTCACTAACCTATCACACAAATTGCTAAAAAATTTAAACCTAAGTTAGCACTTAATTTTATCTTGAACAGTTAGGTGGATGCATGAGGTGAGGACATAAAAATTAAAACCATGCAGTATGATGTGAAAAATTTCACTTTCACTTTCAAAGTATGCCCTACTTAAGGAAGGGACAGAGAGGTTCAATTCATTTGAAACATAGAATAAATACCATACAAAAATAAAAGACACTTGCTTATATGGTCCTTTCCTAACTAAAACAAACAAAATATTCTATTTTTGAAATAAAAAGGAAGTGAGATCGCTAATGAAAAGTAAGAAAAGATTGTTACAACTTTATACAAAAGTGTTTAGATTTTTCAAGTAAAGTGAGAATGAACTAATCATAAAATCCTACAATAACTTCCGTATGGATTTTCACAATTTATGAAAAAGGAAAAAACATACAAAAATCATGTATAACATATGAAGAAAAACTAGAATGAATATTTTCTTGTTCTATTAAAGAAGACATAAATCAGATATCTAACAAAACCAAGTTCTATTCAAATCCAACTATGAAGCTTTAAAGATGAACATCAATCACAATTCTTGAAAATACTTATGAATTCATACATGCTCAAGGGGGGTTCGGGGGTGTGAGCCCCTGAGAAATTTTTTTGGCTCGTTTCTTTTTTAATTTTTCAATTTTTGATTGAGTTTTTTGTTCAAAAATGAATTGCAGAGTTCAAAAAAAACTGTAACTATCTGAAGCATGGATCCAAATACTAATAACAAGCATTTAAGAATCAAATACCAAACAGCACTAAGAAGAATACTTGGCACCGCTTCTATAGGTGTTGAACAAGGCGTTACCAACCTGAGCACTGCTTCTTGCACACAGGAACAAAACAGTGACACCTCTTATAGCATGTTCACACCAGGGCGTTACCAGGTCCAGTACCACTTCTTGGACACAGAGAAAGGGCGATGGCACAACTTCTTTAACATAGAGGAAGAGTGGGGACATCTCCAGAACTACACTTATAACACTGCTCAAGGGCAGTTCCTAAGATGGCAATTAGAAAATAAAAAAGAAACAGAAAAGGAAGTTACAGACTGAAAAATGAACCCAGACAATCACCAGAATAACTAGTGAACCAAAAAGATGATGTTCCAAAGGAAGACAGGGGAAAAAAATCAAATTCAAAGTAGATCTACAGATCTATGAATTGAAAAAGTAGATCTACAAACTAAAAATGAAGGTGGAGGTTTCAACTTACTTGAATGATCCAAAATCAAAAGTCTCCACAATGGAGTCACCACTTTCGTTAGCCGGAAACACACACCTCCTACGGACAAGAGCTGGTTCCCTAGATCTGAATGGTTCAGGTCTAGAACAAAACACAAACAGGGAATGCTAGACTCTCCCTAGATCTGGTTAATCAAATGAATGAAATGCCATGATAATTTTCTCAAATTTTTTCCTTGCTATCCTCACAAAAGAACCCGTAAAAGATGGAAAACAATAAGGAAAATATGATAGCATACAATATAATCAACTAGGTCTATGCTTGTGACCAAGGAATCAAGCAATATATACAAATGAAACAGCATATAAGGGAAAGAAAAGACATTATTTATTAAGAAATTATTGGAGAGACTACAACCTTCATGCCTTGGTGTTGAGAGTTCCTTCCATTGGATCCTTTCCTCTAACTTCACCTTACCTCCAAAGACTCAAGAATTATTTTGACAGAGTTTGCGTATGCAACACAATTCTTCCTCCTTTTTCCCATGGGGGGTGAGCTAGTATTTAAAGGAATGGGAGGATAGGTATGGTTGAGGATATCATGGGTGAGGTAGAGATAAGATCCTAAAAGAGAGTATCTTGAGCTCCAGCTGGTCCTAAACCATAGGGATGAGGCTCCACAGAGGTCAACTTCAAGAATCCTCTCGAAGCTTCTCTTCTTGCCTTGAAAACTCGAGCACCATTCCTCCAATGAAAAAAACAAGCAGCGATAAGGGGAATCCACTTCTTACACTAAGGACACGAGAGGTGGCACCACTTCTTGCTCATGTATCAGGAGAGGTGCTGACTTGGGTAACATTTTTTTTCAATGGGAGAGGAGCGTTACCAGCTCAACACAAGGAAAAATTGCAAGAGGATATTTTTTCCTGCCATTTCTCTAGGGAAACTCTAAGGGATTGGAGAAAACAAGGGAATACCTATCTCATAACATGATGGTGACAATATTTTGGTGTAACAATTCTTGATCAGATGAAGGTTGGATATCCTTACCTAGAGGCTCAAAAAATGATGTAGTATCAACTATAACATCATGAGTTTTACAGGGATGATCATTTTTATTATGTGGCTTGACTGAAGGATCTTGGTCAAAGTCATATGTACAAGACAAAGGGATACTTTTTTTCCTTAAAGAAGGATATACAAGGGTAAACCCATGGCCTTGTTTCGATTTCAATAAACAATGGAAATTTCTTTTGACCAGCCTAGGAAAGGATAGAAAAGCATTTACTAGAAAGGATAATATATCTTGGAGAAGATTCACAGTTGAGTACCTCATTTTCTCACCATGACTTTCCATGTCTTTGCAATGAGCTCATTTCTCTAGTAGAATCACCATAGAAAATTCTGAATACTTGATTCTTTGAAGGTGGAGTATCCAGGTGAAAGATGCACAACCTTCTTGATGTTCGACCGTTGTTCACCATCAACAGTTAAACCTAAAACTCTTTGTATCTCCTTGGCCGCCAGTATTTCTAGTGGAGTTGTCTTCCAAAGGATTTTAGTGGAGTCACCAGAGCATATACAACCAACATGTGTCTAGGACCGACTACTCAACCAGGTCATAGAACTAGGACAATGTCATTTTCCCAAGGTGATAATAGTGATTACTCCCTCGCAACGACACTAATATGTTATCACTGTTGTTCAGGATATTGCATCCTTGTAACCTAGGGTCTGGGGTTACCAACCTACTACTAACTTGCAGACAATCATCTTTTTACAGAGAATGGAAAGATAATAGGAAGAAAGTCTGGACTTACCCGGTTAACAACGATTGATCCAAGCTTGATCTTCTCTCATTCCACTTCTTTCCAAAGATTCTAGGGATGCACCTCTTCACCTGCAAAGAGAAAATCCTTCAAGTAATATCTCATGCATATATATATATATATATATATATATATATATATATNCCAATATACATGAAATATACACAATACAAGATTGGAAGAAGAATTCTCTTTATTGACAAGCAGTGAATAACATAAGAATACAACCTAGCTTCTGACACAAGGACTCCTCTGCAACCAAAAGACTCTGAGTTGTGCTGCTCCAATATTCTGAAGGTATACCACTAGCATAACTTTGCTCTCCAAAACCTCTATTTATACTTTGGAAAATAGACGGGTTTTGAAGGTTGGGATGGTTGAGATGGTTGGGATAGTTATGGATTAGGACCCAAATAATCTCATCTAATATCGATTTATAGTTTTTAATGTCAAATTAAGGTATACGTGGGTATTAATATAGGAAACTCGCGTATGTGTGCTTCTCAAAGGGAACTCGCGTATGCAAGTATATGTGGGTTGCAATACGAATACTTGTGTATGATACACGAGTTGCAATGCATATAGTCGTGTATGCAACCCAAAACTCAGAATAAAAATATATAAGGATGGTTTGAGGATAATGCATCAAAGATCATGCACATCTATAGTGTTTTGCCTACTTTAATCCTAATTTTTCCTTTTGTGTACCAACATGAGGAATGTCAGCACTCAGATGGATAAATTTCATTTTGGATGATAACGGATGCCCCCTAATGTGTGAGGTCAAAGGGAAGTGATGGCCAAAATACATTATAATCATTACCTTGGAGAACTCAGAAGTCCAAAGAAGAAAAGGAAGTACTTGAAACAAATACATATCAATGTCATATACAAAATCATATCTGAGGATGCTATGTTCAATATTTGAGTACATCATATGATACTGGTACAAGACCACGTATATTACAAAGGTGGATCGAAGCCACAATATACAATGATGAGTCTTCAAAAATATGGAAGCTATGTAGGTAAACACAACACAATCTTGCACAACTTAGGTTATAGATATGAACCTAAGGTCTTCGTCAAAATCCAAAGGAACCAGTACAATCCAGGCCATGTGAATATATGTGTCAAAGTCAAACATGGATAGGACTCAATAGATTGTCAATCAATAGGCCATAATTGACAACTGAGGAAAAGGAATTCACCAATAATGAAAGTGAATCCTAGGGTATCATCGTCAAAACTCTAGGTCTTCATCTTCAGGAAGTACTGATGAGAAACCATGCTGTGATGAGGAAGGCAATAGATCCTCCAATAGATCACAAGAGTGACTAGGAAATAGATAAAGGAAGGTAGACACAAGTGATATCAGATAAGATAATGATGGAATCATGATAACAATCAAAAGCAGGGATAAATCCCTGAACAGTGAGCACGACACAGAGGTGACCTAAGGCATATTTTAACTTTGTAGATAGTACAACTAAACTTATATTTCATGTAGGAGACATGATCAGATTCCCTAGGCATAAGTGACAAGTGGAGGAGTAAGAAACTCGAAGTGATATCTGAACTGAAAGTGTACACTAAGACATGAGTATCGGAAAATTTAGAGAGTGCTATGTTCAAGTGGGACATGATGCCACCAATTGTAACCCAAAAGGAAAACTTCTTCCTTATCTTTCCTGTTAAATTTTAAAAAGTCTAGGAAAGTCAACTCAGGTCTCTCTTCATTTTTTACAAGCTTGAAGAGAAGAGAGAATAATACTTGATAATGTCACTTATTCATGGATTTTATGAGCCTGAACTAGTACATGCTCGTTTGATGTTTTCATGTTTAAAGAGTCTAAAAACTCCAAAGAAGACTCCAGGGGGTCCTTTTTCATCCAATTTAGTCTCCTGAAGCCGAAAAAGTATAAAACATACCTCAGAAGAACTCTCTTAACTTCCGAAAAAGAAAAGGTGAACCTTTTTCATACTTAGTCAGGGAGGTTATACTCAAGGTTAAATTAGCACCTACCCAACGCTCCTTCAAGAGAAGCATACAGCTTGAGTTTTATGAGTGTGAAGGAAAGCAAGCTCACTCGGAAAGATCCATTTGATTACAAGGAATGGGGCTTACAATAGTAAACTCGATACTTTGTTCTTAGTGTTTAAGGAGTATGACAAAGACATAAAGTACACTCGGAATCTTTTTCATGTTTAGGTCCAGAGCATGAAAAAGAGAAAACTAAGCTCATATCGGGCGCTCCTTTTCCGTAAGTTTAGTCCCTCAGGTCCGAAAAAGTGATAAACCTATGCCTTAGAATAATCTTTTCAATTCCATATAAAAGAGAGTGATCCTTTCTCGTATTATTCCACATGGTCCAAGAAAGAGATAACCTACCACCAATGTGGATGCCCATTCTAACGATCCTAAATGGACAAGTTTACTCGGTAGTCAAATATATTTTGAGGAGTTACTAAAGAAACTCCGTAATGGTAGGGAGCCTTATAAAAGGGATAGCTTGTAAAAAGAGACCTAAATGAGGCTCAATTTGGCGTGAAAAATAGCTAAGAATGCTTCCCCAAACCTACGACAGATGTGGCATGAGTACCAAAAGACAATCAATGTGTTCTATGCTAGGGTACTCATGGAAGGAAAGCCCTATACACAGAAGAACAATGGTATAGACAAGGTACTAAATGGTTAACTACCATAGTTTATGGTCAATGTAGTGATTCTAGGGTTAAGGTGGATTAGGTATAAATACAAAAATGCATATAAATGACTAAAATCCTACCCTATATGAGTGAAAAACAACTTTGAGTAACCTTGAACCTGTTTCATTAGGAAAAAATGACATAGTATTAGTTTGATTTTGATAAAAATTAAAAACTATAGGTTAAAAAACCCACTTTTTGAAATTATTTCTATAAATAGTTCAAAATTAG
This sequence comes from Pseudotsuga menziesii, assembly GCA_001517045.1. NCBI lineage: Eukaryota > Viridiplantae > Streptophyta > Pinopsida > Pinales > Pinaceae > Pseudotsuga > Pseudotsuga menziesii. Next base: position 125,147 of record LPNX010662127.1, read on the forward strand.
AAATCAAAATCACCATTTCATATTTTTACCCAATATAGACAAGTTTTACCTCTTCCTTCAATCGCTCAATGTGGACAAACCAGTGGACGATTTTCAAATGCGCAAGTGCTAGGTAAATTAGCTCTTCATGCTCTTTCATTTCATCGAAACAAATTTTAAATTTTATGTAAAATTTTGAAGTTTTAAGCCGATTTTAGGGAGGTCGCGTTGTATATGTAGGTATGCAACTTAGATAGTCACATACATGAATTTTATACGTCACTTTCCCAAAAGCAAATCACATATGATACACGACATGCCCAAAGGATAGTCATGTATACTACACGACATAGGAAAAACATATTTAGGGCCAAAATCAAAGTTTTTGAATGATTTTAATGTTTGAAAATGGCTTTCTGGACAGGATAAAACATGGTGTTGGAGTGGAGGGAGAGGGAAAATGAAACCATGGACCAAGATGCACTTCGAAGTGCTCCCACCGTGCATGCATTATGTCAAAGTGGGTTGCTAAAGTTCTTTTGTACCTCACCTATGCAATATAATGTCCGTTTATTGTAATTTTTTATCAACTACTGGGATCATGATCTGGGTGCATTTGACCTACAAGGTGAGATTCTAGAAATTGCACTAGAAGACATCTATTTTATAGCGGGTTTGTCACAACAGGGAGCTCCTGTCAACTTGGAAGGTACTAGCAGGGGCAGTGACCTTCTAAGTGTTCAGAACTATATTGACACTTACTGTGCGCTTGGCACTCAGAAAAGGGGAACTTGCATCCCTATTGCACATATCCACAGCTTGGCGTTATAGGTGTTGGTAAGAACAATAGTAAGGGTTGTAGGATCATCATCACTTCATCTTGCAACTCAAAACCAAATGATAATTGAGATGGAATGTCTACAGGGGGATTTAATTGACTGGTGTCCAGGAGTAATCCCAATAATGAAGAAGCAACTCTCTGACTGCAAGATAGGCCGATAGAAGAACTTCGATTATTATAGCATATTGGTGGCCTTTTTCTTTGAGAGATTGCCCGCTCTGAACCCCATAGTATCTCTACCAGATTTCTCTCCCCATCATCCTATATTGAGTAGGTGGGGAGAAATATCCCTCCGCCAGGGTGGTGGTGGATTGGTTCAGAGTGTTTACAATGATGACTTCTACCTATGGTGGGAGAGGCAACTACCATCACTGGAGCAGTTTCCATATGCTGGGATGGATTTCTAGGGTGACAATGACCTTGTCCTCCCTCCTGAAGGAGCATGGGGAGCATTAGGTATTTTGGTTTTTTCAAGTTTTTAAATTTTTATGAATTTTTCATCATAACGATATATACATATGTATACAAGTTTTTAATCCTGTAAATATTTAAAATGCAGATATTGGAACGGTCAGCCCTGGTGGGAATCCTCGTATGTATGTGCGACCAATGGCAGGAGAGGATCATGGTTTGATTAGGGTTCTTGAGGGGAAGCTGGACATGCTTACCCAAAGAGTCCCTACTTTACATATTGAGCAGATCTCTGCCAATATGCAGGAACTAGTGGTTGGTATCCCACCTACCTGGATATGCGTTATGAGAAGGGTAGCTAGAGCAGTGCTTGTTTACATAGATGTCGTTGAGGCTGTTGCAGTTGAACAAGATGATGAAGCACGATAGCAGGATGACCAGGATGATCAGGGTGACCAGGGCAGTTAGGATGACCAGGGTGGTCAAGATTAGACCTAGGGGCATTTTATGGATTACGATCCAATTTTTGTATATTTTTGTATATTTCTATATTTATGACTAGATCTAAGGATCAAGAACTTGACCTATCTTTATGGACAGATATTCACACACACACACACACACACACACACACACACACATATATATATATTCATTTTATTTACATGTGTTTTTGCAATGTATCTGTTGTGTATTTTTATGAAATATGTGTTAAGTGCCAATCCAAGATATAATTCGCATATGCATCAGTTAATGAATTTTGATTTCTTGGAATATGATTAAATGTAATAAAATCAAAATTTCTTTCCAATAACCTGACTTACATAAACTGACGTACTAAAATAGGGTTTCACACCTGATAAGCTCGATTGAGCTGGGAAACCACTAGTTGAGAGTCAATTTTGATTTCCAGCTGGTTGATGCCACATGACAAGGCATCCCATAAAAGCTCAATGACGACTCTGTATTCGGCCACATTATTGGTAGCAAGAACTAGGAAAGTGCCTCCAGAGGCAACTAGCTGTCTTGAGGGTGAGTAAATAACCCATGCAGCTAAATCTAGGTTGTAAGTGTGACGACTAGCACCATCTGCAAAACCTACAAACCATTTGAAATACATATGTAACAACCAACAGATGATATAAGAACACAAATAGGAGAACTATTGTACATAAAGTTATATATAATAAAAGTACAAGAAAAAGTGCTAGGCCTAAGCATAGTACTTCTTCAAATAGAGCCCATTTCTAGGCTCGAGCAGCTTATTCCCCTCAAAATCAGTTAATTCATATGCACCTTTCTTTAGAACTTTTGACACGACATAGGGTCCTAAAAACATAGATATGAATTTCCCGGCCCCCAGGGGTTCTTTATCTTGGTCCCAGAGCAAGACAAGTTCCCCTTCAGAAAAAATCCTAAGTTTGACCGATTTATCTTATTGATTTTTGACACTATTTTTATGAGTTTCATTTGCAGTCAACGCATCCCTATGTTGCTCATATAGATGTTCTAAGTGTAATAAAGGTTCTTCTAGCCCAGTCGTATCAAGTACCACATGAATGGAAATTTGTAAGGACGGGATTTCACATTCAACCGAGGTTACTGCTTCCACCCCATGAATGAGTTGGAAAGGAGAAAACCCTATGGCAGTTTTCACATTTGTTCGATAAGCCAAAAGTGTAGGATACAGCATTATGTGCTAATTTTATCAGGCTGCGTTAATAGTACGTTTGAGAATATTCTTCAAGGTCTTATTTACTACATCAAATTGACCATTCGCTTGCGGGTAGAAAGAAGATGAATGTTCTTATTTAAACCATAGCATAGTGGTCAAATCAGTCAACATGTTGTTTCGGAAGTGACTGCCATGGTCAGTGACAATCTCTTTAGGAATACCGAAACGTTCAATAATTTGGTTGAAAATGAAAAAATATGTAGTTTCCCCATCAGCCTTATAGGTGGGCATTGCCTCTGCCCACTTCGTGAAGTAATCTACAGTGACAATGATGTATTTGTGCCCCCCAGCCGAAACAGGGTTGCACGTCATGTAATCTATCCTGCACTTAGTGAAAGGACCCACTGAGATGATGGAAAATAATGGACTAGGATGCAACCGCATATTTCAGGTGTAAAGCTGACAAGGATGACACTGCTTCATGGATTCTACACAATATTTAAAGATCATGGGCCAAAAATAACCGACACGTAAGATCTTTTGGGTCATTGCTAAACCAAATAAATGACCCCCACATGCTCCTCTATTGGAATCATTTAGGACAATCTCAGCCTCTTCATGGATAAGACACCGACACGAAACAGAGTCTACCCCTCTATGATATAAAGTATCTCCAATAATGACGTATTTTTTTGCATGTAAGCGTAATTTGCACCATTCTTCCTGCAAAAAGGTTGGAGGGCACTTCAGATTCTGGATATAGACAAGTATATCTCCATACCAAGGGTCAAAGGTGGAAATCAAGAAGATGTGCTCATCTGGGAATGATTCTTCTTCAATGGCTACATCTTCTTCAACAGGAAATTTTGCAATGAGATTTGCAAAAAATAAGGACTTTTTTGATTTGGCGGATTGAAAATCTAACTCAAACTCCTGGAGAATGACTATCCATTTATTGAATTTGCCTCCAACTATCTGTCGGCACAAAACATACTTGAAAGGATTAACATCTACCACTACTGTCGTAGTCCTTATTAAGATGTAGTGATGCAACCTTTGAACAGCATAAACAACTGCTAATACCAACTTTTTGATGTGGGAATACCTAAGCTCAAGGCCAGATAAACTACGGCTAAGATATTAGATGACATACTCTTGGATATAATCATCCTCCTGGACTAGTACTACCCCTATGGTCAACTCGGATGTGGCCAGATACAACATGAAATCACGAGAGTAATCTCGCGGACGCAATAACGGTTCCGATAAAAAATCTTTCTTTAATTCCTCAAACGGAAGTTGTGTGGTTTCATCCCATACAAATGGGGTGTCTTGCTTCAACAAGCACATGAAACCTTTGGTGATCTTAGCATAATTCATGATAAAACGTCGGAGAAATTTGGACTTCCCTTGCAGGCTCTGAAGCTTCCTGATGGAGCGAGGAGGAGGTAGATTTACTATGGCCTAGACTTTCAGAGGATCCAGCTGAATACCTTTTATAGAAACAATGAACCCAAGCATCCTACCTGACTTGACACAGAAAACACATTTGTGGGGATTCAGACATATTTTATAATGTCTACATCTTTCAAAAATTAAACGCAAATGATCTGTGCGATCAATCCTCTTTCGAGAATGTGTTGGAAGATCATCTAGGTAGGGGTCAACAATAGACTTGATGTCATGAAAGGAAAAATTCATTGCCCGCTAAAAGGTAGCCCCTGCATTTTTCAATCCAAAAGAATTTTTCTTGTACGTAAATGTACCCTAAGGAAAAATAAAAATTGTTTTATGTTGGTCTTCTGGTTTGATTTGAATCTGATTATATCCAGAGAAACCATCCATAAGAAAAAATACCTCACTCTCTGCACAAGCATCAATGATTTGATCTATGAATGGTGTGGGGTAGTTATCCTTAGGACAGGTTTTGTTTAAATCGCAAAATTCAATACAAACACGTATCATCCCTTGCTTTTTGTCGACAAGAACAAGGTTGGATACCCATTCTGTCAAAGCTATCGGGTAAATAAAACCATCTTTCAGCAGTTTTTCAACTTCAGCCTTAACAGTTGTCGTTTTATGTGGATTGACAGGTCTAATTTTTTGTCAAGCTGGTTTGGCATCAGGACAGGTTCAGATTTCATGTTCGACTATCGATGGATCTATTCCTGACATCTCCTCATATGACCAGGAAAACACGTCGTGGAATTTCTTAAATAAGGTTGTATAGATAGAAATATCCTCTGGATAGAAGTTTTCACTGATATATACATTTTCCACAACATTTTGGTTTGCAGAGATGTTGATAGGAATAGTAACGAAAATGTTTTCCATATTCCCCTTGGCAAATATTCCCTCCCTTGGTAAGGGAGTAATTGGTATATCAACATCACCTTCCAGGCTCATATGGAACTCTTGATTTTGAATCCTGGTTAAATCTGGAAGAAAATAGGATCGATGATGAATATCTTCACAGATCTTATCTCATCCACACATAGATTCCAAAATGGCTTCGTCAGATGGCAAAACTATATCTAAGTAGTCTTCAATATGAAAAGAGTTATATTCCCAAGCACGCAGATAGGATTCTTCTGGTTCCTCTGAGACTGTGAGAGGGACCGAAATGGGATCAATAGTGCTATGAATGATAGCTTGATAAGCTACTTCTGTTGCCGATAAGGGCACTTTAGGTTCATGACGGGAAGGAAGGACCCAAGGGTCCATTCTATCGACAATCATTGCGATAGACTTCCCTACACTAGTAGAACATAAGTAATTAATCGGAGCTGGAAAATCAAATGTTCCCATCAATGATGAATACATTCCATCTCCTAATCTCTCTGAACTAGGTTTAACCTGATCAACCAATGGCACAGTGGACTCATTAGTTTCCATGTGGCCCTTCCGAGTAAAACTGAGTTGGTCTATTGAAACCAACTTCCCTATGTGCAGAAACACTACTACCCGAAGAATGGCTGATGCAATAGCGGACATGGTAAAATTCCAACTTCTCCCTAGGAGAAATTTATAATCCAAAGGCACATCAATCACCTCTACCTCAACAGACACTGCCTTCCCTGCCAACTTTATCTCAAAAGATGGTAGGATACCATGTGGACAAAATGACCTTCCATTGAAAGCAGTAAGTAGGGTGTTCGATGGAACTACCTCTGGAGATCCAAGAGCCTTCCAGCAAGACAAGGACATGACACATGTAGAAGCACCTTCATCGAAAACTTCCCTTCCAATATTTTTTTTGCAATGGATGACATCTATCGATAAGGCCACATGATATGACAGGAAAATTTTGACATCAGACAAATTAAATTTTGCCATGAGGCTCAATGAATCCATACTACCTAAGGCTGATAAGAGTGCATCTCACTGGGTGGGAAAACTCTGTAACACCTCTAAAGCTGACATTGTGCAAGGGGTTTGGGCTAAATATTCAACTACAGAGTAATTGGTTGTAGCCCTAGCATTAGGATTGTGTAATGTTTTCTTGAAGACACATTTTGGTATCTTGGGTATAGTTTCAGCAGGTTTTTCAATTGTGAAAGGTTTAGAAGTTTCACCTATAGACTTACCCTTCTCTGTAGCCTCTGTCTCATAGTTCTTGTTCCTAGTCTGGAGTAATGTCTGAGATCAAACCATGTTGATATAATTTGGGTTAGGGGAATTTGGAGTGCCCCCTACTACATTAGAAGTTGAAGCTGAATTTTTTCCTTGGGGAAAAGGATCCTTTAGGACAGCCGTTTGTTGGCTTTTGAGTAGCTTCTGAGCTTGGTCCATAAGGGGAATTTGATGGGTCAGGTGATCCTCCTGGCACAACTTACATGGAAATTTCACCTTCCTCTTCTCTTTTTTTCCCCCATCAGCATTGTTTGTGGGTTTTGGCTTGTTTTGGTTTCCCTCACCTTTCTTCCACTTTTTATTTTTCCCGCTGGGCTGCTAATTTCCCTTTTGGGAGGATTGTGCAAAAGCATTTGCATTTTGGGTTGAGGGGATATCCTTTGCTACCTCTGCCATAGAGTGTTTGATGGACAACTCATGGAGCTGTTTAGGCAAAGACTCCACAGTGGGATATTTCACTAAACCAACCACACCATCGACATGAGGTCCAGGCTTAGGTTTCTCGACACTATGTGTTGGCCTTGGTGCATCAAGGATGATTTCATATAGAATCCCAGACTGAGAATATATCAAATATAACTGTTGGGCCCTAAGGATAGCCTCTTCCTCATTGGTTACTCCCGAAGTGGATACATCCTTAGATATATATGGAAATAAGGACTTAAGGAACCATTGTAGTAAAAAATCAAGAGGGATAGTGGCCTTAATTTGCCTCTTCTGCCTTCTCCACTCTTGGATGTGATTCGAAATGTGAGTGGATTTTTCCTTTCGAAAGGTGGACAATAAGTCTGTCTCCACATCATACCGGATAGGAAGTTGGAAACGGTTAAGGAACACATTGGCTAAGTCCCAAAAAATACAAAACGCAGTAGAGGGAAGTTCAATGTACCACTTTGTTGCGGCACTAGTAAGAGTTCTTTGGAACAATCTCAACTGAACGGTGTCATTGTTCAGTGAGTTAGAGGAGCACCACAAGTGAAAGGTGGTGATATGATCCCCTGAGTCTTCACCAACTTTGCCTTTGAATTTTGGGATATCCGAGGGCAGCTTGGTAGCAACAGGTGGCCAGGAGGCATCATGTCTCATCGAGTCATTCATTAGCTTGGACAAATCTGGAAAATTCAAAGTTGTGAGGAAAGGAAGCTTGGGCCTAACTGGAGCATGAAGAGTACCAGCTTAGGAAGTAGGACTTTCCCCCTAGTTCCTAAATGTGAAGGTGGGGTTTCCCCCAGCTGCAGGTTGTGAAGTAGTTGGACCACTTTGGAAAGGATTCCACCCATAAGCCAGTGGATTGTTCATATGTAGTGCAACATATGAGGTTCGGGCTGCCCCAGTTGAAACTGGAGTTTGGGAAATAGGAGTAGGTATCCCTCTGCTAAAAAGACAGAAAGGAGAGCTCGTGAAAAGAGCCTAAACCAGCGTTTGGAAACCTTGACCATAAGGGTTAGTGTTTCCAAATGGCACCCCTACATATGCAGGAATTGGACCTACATATGGAGTGGATGGGGGAATGTGCCCACTATTCCAAGGAAAACACTAGACAAATGAAGAGGATCCAATAGGACCACTCTGAGCATGTTAGTTTTTCAACATTAAGCTAGCATTATTAGGATCTTTAACTGAGAGAATAACAAGTACAACAATCAGACACAAGAGACAATTAACACTGTGTTTTTCCTCGGGGAAACCATAAATGGAGAAAACCCCGCAACTTCCTCAGAGATAGAATCAACACCAAAATAGTAAAAGCCCAAAACAGTAAGTGATCTTCTGACAATAGTAATATTCTTCTTGTCTAGCCCCAGTGTCTTCTCCTTCCTCAATTATGTGCTACACTTGAGTGTGTATGAGTTGTATGATAAATAGAGACTCCAGTTCTCTATTTATACTAATCTCGACATGACTAAAACCATACTAGGGCCGACCTCTACTAGGAAAGTCTAATAACCCTAGTGCCTTGGAACTGTGGGGACTTTAACCTATTAGGGTACACAGGGTACTCCCAAAGGACCGAACACCAAGAACAATCACTTCACACAAACAGATCACAGATCAATACACCAATGTTTTTCATGTGGTTAAAACCCTCGAGAGGGAAACATTCCACGGCCCCGGCCAAATAGCTACTCGGAGCAATTTATTATGCAAAAGAAAGAAAGTTACATCAGCTTCTCATAACCGATCAACTAGCCAAGGACCCTCTATGCTCTTTAAATAGAGATCATAGACCAATCGGGTGTTAAGCCACGGATCAATGGTAGGTATGATCTAAGAGAAGTTGAACCATCGGATCACTCTATGTCTAGAACATATCGTGACCGTCGGATTAGAATATTTACAAGTGCATACTAATGCATACTAAAGAAACACACTTTTACCTAACGGATATATTACACAAGTTGATCTTAACTAACTCCTAAGTGTCTAAATATCCTAACATCCCCCCTTAAGAACAACTTGGGATAGGATTGAAGGATTTACAAAAGTGACACTATTAGGAGAAGGAGGCATTAGAGCCTATCCTCCCTTAATGACACATTCCTGAACTCCTAACATAGATCGAAGTTTAGAAAACTTCGCTTCTGTAAGAGACTTGGTGAAGATGTCTGCAAATTGATCATCTGTAGGGCAATAGAGCACTTCAATAACACGATCATGAACAAGATTTCTGATGAAGTGCATGTGTAGCTCAATGTGTTTGCTGCGCTGATGTAGAACTAGATCTTTGGCAAGCTTGATGGCACTTTGATTGTCGCACCAAAGTGGAGTAGGCTGCTGCTGCTCGAATCCAAACTCTGAAAGGATCTGTCGAAGCCATAAAGCTTCCTGACTGGCATTAACTGCGGCTCGATATTCTGCTTCTGTTGAAGAAAGAGCAAGAGCTTGTTGTTTCTTACAAGCCCAAGTGACAGGTCCAGATCCTAGACTGAAAACATAACCTGCAGTAGAATTTTGATCATCAAGATCACCAGCCCAATCTGAATCAGTGAAACCAACCAACAAAGGTTTCCCCCCTGTACTGTAATGAATCCCAAACTGAATTGTACCTCGAATATATCGAAGTATTCTTTTTGCTGCTTTCCAGTGACTTTCATGAGGAGTTTGCATGTAACGGGCAACAGGACCAATGGCAAAGGAAAAGTTAGGACGAGAATGAGTCAAGTATAAAAGACTACCAACAAGTTGATGATACAAGGTGGCATCTACTTTAGGGGAAGGACAAGTGGTAGAAAGTTTGACTCCAAACTAGAAGGGAGAAGGGGCTGGTTTACAATCTTCCATGTGGAAGCGACGACGAAGGTCGTAAGCATACTTAGACTGGGAAAGAAAGATTCCTTCTTTGGTTTGCAAGACTTGGAGACTAAGAAAATAATGCAAATGTCCTAAGTCTGACATTTCAAAATTTTGCTTAAGACTGGATTTCACATGGGTTATGAGGTCAGGCTCACTACCAGTAAGGATAAGATCATCAACATAAAGAACAAGTATGATGATATGGTTTCCTACTTTCTTGGTATAGACATTGGGGTCAGAATGGCATCTAGAAAAACCAGTGTCAAGGAGAAAGCTATCCATTTTGGCATACCAAGCTCTAGGAGCTTGCTTAAGGCCATATAAGGATTTATTAAGGAGACAGACAAGGATAGAGTTAAAATTTCTACCACTTGTCCTTCCCCTGAAGTAGATGCCACCTTGTATCGTCAACTTGTTGGTAGTCTTTTATACTTGACTCATTCCCATCCTGACCTTTCCTTTACCATTGGTCGTGTTGCCCGTTACATGCAAACTCCTCATGAAAGTCACTGGAAAGCAGCAAAAAGAATACTTCGATATATTCGAGGTACAATTCAGTTTGGGATTCATTACAGTATAGGGGGGAAACCTTTGTTGGTTGGTTTCACTGATTTAGATTGGGCCGATGATCCTGATGATCGAAAGTCTACTGCAGGTTATGTTTTCAGTCTGGGATCTGGACCTGTCACTTGGGCTTGTAAGAAACAACAAGCTCTTGCT
>LPNX010662127.1:135758-150190 GCA_001517045.1 Pseudotsuga menziesii
TAATTAATGCCAGTCAGGAAGCTTTATGGCTTCGATAGATCCTTTCAGAGTTTGGATTTGAGCAGCAGCAGCCTACTCCACTTTGGTGCGACAATCAAAGTGCCATCAAGCTTGCCAAAGATCCAGTTCTACATTAGCGCAGCAAACACATTGAGCTACACATGCACTTCATCAGAAATCTTGTTCATGATCATGTTATTGAAGTGCTCTAATGCCCTATAGATGATCAAGTTGCAGACATCTTCACCAAGTCTCTTACAGAAGCGAAGTTTTCTAAACTTCGGTCTATGTTAGGAGTTCAGGAATGTCTCATTAAGGGGGGATAGGCTCTAATGCCTCCTTCCTTCTCCTAATAGTGTCACTTTAAAATAGAGACTCCAGTTCTCTATTTATACTAATCCCGACATGACTAAAACCCTACCAAGGACGACCTCTACTAGGAGAGTCTAATAACCCTAGTGCCTCGGAACTGTGGAGACTTTAACCCTTAGACAATTAGAGGGTTACCCACAATGACTTGACATGACTTGCTTACATTATTGATCCTCCCGATCAGAACATCGGGGCATGCCAAAATGACTCAATTACATTATAGATACATCCTGTAATAAACATCGAGTTACAATACATAAGATACATAGATGAATACATTCCGAAGTTACAAATACATCAACACTCCCTCTTAACTAGGAAGGTATTCTTTCGACACAATTTTCAGTACTGGTCTTCTTCTCTGTATCAGCTGGATCATCTCATCATCTACATCTCAAGTCTTCTGAGGCTTCAAGTCATATTCATCTTCTAATCTAGATCATCTCTCGATCTGGATCATCATGGGAAATCATCACTGGATCTAGATCATCACTCGATCTGGATCATCATCACTGGATCTGGATCATCATTCGATCTGGATCATCATCACTAGATCTAGAACATTACTTGATCTGGATCATCACTAGGCATCATCACTAGATCTAGATCATCACTCGATCTGGATCATCACTGCTGGATCATCATCACTGGATCTAGATCATCACTCGATCTGGATCATCACTAGTGCTATCTCATGATTCTTCTCGTCACAGGAATTTCCACAAAGCCAACCCTTTTTCATGTTGGTTGTAGACCTAGCCCCCATGTAGGTCTTCTTCAGCACTTATATCTAATCTACTCACCAGAAAGGCATAGTACTCACATCCATCCAGGATGGAACACATCCTACTCGCAATGATGGAAGAGGTCTTCACTTCCATCCAGGCCAGAACACATCTTGCTCACAATAATGAAATATTTCCTCACTTTCATCCAAGCTAGAACCACATCCTGCTCACAATGATGGAAGAAATCTGTTCTTCCACCCAGGCCAGAACCATATTTTGCTCACAATGATGAAAGACTCTCATCCAGGTTGGAACATATCCTACTCACAATGATGAAAGATTTATGCACTTGCATTCATCCAGGTGGGAACACATCCTGCTCACAATGATGAAAAGGCTCTGCACTTACATCCATCTAGGTGGGAACACATATCGCTCACAATGATGGAAGGGCTCTGCACTCACATCTGATCTTGTAGGAACCAATCCTACAGTCATATCATAATGGCCCCTAGTCCTCCTCGACTGAGCTACCTGGTAACTAACCAGGTGCCTCCATTCTCCTAGAGAATGGCAGTTGCCCTTACATCCAAACTGCTCGTCGAAATGGCCAACACTCACATCTGACATGGAAGGAACTTAATCCTTTAGCCATGATAGAATGGTTCATCCCTTACATATGATCAAGTGGGAACACATCCCTCTTTCACATCATAATGGCTTCTTAGTCCTAGACTGAGTTTTCCTAGTACCTCACCAGGTAGCTCCATTCAAAGAATGGCAATTTCCCTTACATCTATCCTACTTGACAGAATGGCCAACACTCATATTTGACATGGAAGGAAGTAATCCTCTCACCATGACATAATGGCTCAACCCTTATATATGACCTACTCATCAGAATGGCTATGGATCTCGGCACTCGTATTTGACATGGAAGGAACCAATCCTCTCACCATGATAAAATGGCTCAGCCCTTACATCTGACCATGGAAGGAACCAATCCTCTAACCATGACAGAAAGGCTATGGGACTCATCACTTTCCCTTGGAGGAAATCTCAATCTGGAGAACACCAAGCTTCTCCCTGAAGTACTCGAACTTCACCCTAGCCAATGGCTTTGTCAAGACATCAACTATCTATTCCTCTATCGCAACATAGTGGAGATTCATTGCTCCCCTCTACACCATATCCCTGATATAGTGGTACTTGATCTCGATATGCTTCGACTTGTCATGGAACACTGGATTCTCTAACAACTTTACGCAACTATGGTTGTCACAATGTATACAAGTAGCATCCAACTAGAGATCAAATAAATCAGATAGTAGCTTACGTAGCCATACTGTCTCACAACTAGATGAACAAGCTACGGCATACTCTGCTTCAGCTATATTCAGTGCCACACAGGATTGCTCCCTACTAAACCAAGAGATCACACCTGATCCCATACTGAAGCAACACCTTGAAGTGCTCTTCCTATCGATGGCACTGTCTGCCCAATCTGAATCAACATAACCCTCTAGGTTAATCTTTTGATTCACATCATACTTGAGCCCATAATCAACTGTACCCCTCAGGTACCTCAGAATATGCTTTGCAGCAATCAAGTGAACATTTCTTGGATCTGTCAAGAACTGGCTCAAGGTGTTCACAGCAAAACAAATGTCTGGTCTCGTGTTCGTCAGGTACACCAATGACCCAATCATCTGACGATACATCGTAGCATCAACTGACTCTGATGAAGCATCGCTCAATAGCTTCAGGTTTGAAGCCATAGGTGTGGCCATAGTCTTGCAGTCCATCATCCCAAACCTCTTCAGGATCTCTACTGTATACTTCCCTTGTCCAAGGAAGATTCCATCTGTACTCTGCCACACCTCCATACCTAGAAAGTAATGCATCATCCCCAAGTCCCTCATTTCGAACTCAGCAGCAAGCTTTCTCTTCATATCAACAATCAACCCATCCATACCTGTTACAAATAGATCATCTACATATAGTAGAAGCATCACTGGGTTGCCATCTTCAACCTTGTAGTAAAGGTTGGAATCTTCTTTACTCTTGGTAAAGCCCAAACTGGATAGAAAACTGTCAATTCTGCCATACCAGGTATTGGGTGCCTGTTTCAAACCATACAGGGCTTTTTTCAATCTGCATACATGATACTCTCTGTCATGTGTCTCAAAACTGAGTGGTTGTTCTACATACACTTCCTCTTCTACTACACCATTCAAGAAAGCAATCTTGACATCCATTTGGTGTATCTTCCATTTCATCACTGTAGCCAGAGCAAGTACCGATATGATGGAAGTGTATCTAGATATAGGTCCAAAGGTTTCTTCATAATCTATTCCTTCTTTCTGAGAGAAACCCCGTGCCACAAATATTGCTTTATATTTTTCAATGGTACTGTCTGCAACATGCTTGATCTTGTAGATCCATTTGGAAGTTACAACTGACTTTCCTTATGGTCCCGGGACAACATCCCAAACATCATTCTTCATGATCGATTGGTATTCTTCGATCATAGCATCCTTCCATTCTTTTCATTCTGCCGCTTCTTCGTAACTGGAAGGTTCTTTATCAATGAAATCACATAGTAAAGCTACATACCTGAAGCAGGATCTAGTTCTCTTTCTTTCTCTGTGATTCTCTTTTGGAGCCCCATGTCTTTCCCCACCTTGGATAAGTTCTCGTACCCAAGCAGGTTTCCTCTTATGAGGATTCTTCTCCAGAGGTGGATCTTCAGGTCTTTGTGGTTCTTCAAATTCTCGATCTTCTTCTTGAGCTTCTTTGTTCATGGTTGTATCATGAATTCTGGGTGCTTTTGCTTCTGCTTCTTCAGGTTCTTCAGCAGGTCTCTTTTTGGATTTGTTGTAAGCTGTGTCTTCATCAAATGTCACATCCCTACTGATGTCAATCTTTTTGTACCCTAGAAAATATATTCTATAAGCCTTTGAGCTTTTAGAGTATCCCACAAATATACCCTTCTTTCCTGAAGGATCTAATTTTGTTCTCTTCTCTTTTGGAATGTGTATGTACACAGGACAGATGAATATTTTGAGATGGATGACTTCTGGTGGTGCTTGTATGTTTTTGGGAGGAGTCCTCCTAGGATGGGTTCCTTCCCTTGGATCCTCTAAGACCTCTTGATCCTATGTAGGAACTTCCCTGCATTCGTCCTCGGTTCCCATGGGTTGTTGACGAAGCATGTGATACCGAGTTAACTGAAGTGTTACCTCTCAAGGTGAATTTGTTACGATAAGGAGGATGTATGAATTGTCCTCCTCTAAAGTACATTCATGGGGCCTTCCCTATAACATATTGATTAGACCCTATCAAGTTGCTTCCTCCATTTGCATCTGACATATCCTCTGCATAGCGAGCATACTCAACTGTCATAACAACTCAGGTTGGATTCCACATCCGCACTACGGCCCTGATCTTGTAGTTGAGTCCACACACAAGTTGCTCCACCCGTCGATCATCTAAGTCCAAGTATGGAACATACTTTACTAGTTCCGTGAATCTAGTTTCATACTCTTCCACCGCCATGTTTCCTTGTAACAAAGCATGAAAGGAATCTACCTGTTGTTCCGTGTAATAAGCTGGAAGATACTTCATGTTGAACCTTTCCTCAAATAATTCCCACGACATGGTCAGAGGAGTAAGGTTCAATTGTTTCTCCAGGTCTAGCCACAAATTTAGGGAATCAACCTTTAGCTGAAAGATGGCCTTTCTAGCCATGGTACTGGAGGTATACTATTTTAGTGTGAAGCACCTATTCATGAATTCAAGCCATGTTGCAGCATGCTTACCGGGTCGTCCTCTAAAAAACTTAGGAATTTTTATCTTTTGCAACTCTCTAGAAATATCCTGAAGCAGTTCTTGCCTAGGGCCTTGTTCCCTCTCAGATTTTTCTCCGCTCATTTGCATGGTTTTGACCTCTACAAACCTCTCTGAATTTCTATTCAGTGTGGCCATAATGGTTTCTAGGGATCTCAGTATCACCTCCATCTTGGGAGTGTAGGTTTTCCTTAGAAGTGTAGGTGGTGATGCTTGTGGCGGCGGTGAGGGTGGTCGACCTCGACCTTGACCTCGTCCTCTATGTGTTTGAGCCATGATAGTTCCTGAAACATCAATAACATTTGATTGTTATTATCTTAATCTAATAATTGTGGTGATAAAATTTTGTTATGCAATGCTTATATTTGTGTAGGAATATCTCGAATTAGCATAAAACTTGCATTGTCATTTTTATTAAATGGTTTCGTCATAGGGTATAATCAATGTCTTAGAGTTCAACTCTTCATGCCGGACTCACTGGTGCCTTGCTTTTCATATTTCGCATCTACCTCATCTCTTCGACTATTAGTCGAAATCTCGGTATTGCCTTAAGTTAACACTTAATTTTCATAACTTAATTTAACTCCATATTTAATAACTTGAATGCCTAGTTTATTTCATGTAACATTTTAACATAATATTTAATTAAATCAATATTTAATATTGTTTCTAATCTAAGTGAGTAAGTTAACTTGACATTTGATATAATGTATTTAAATTAATGACTAATTTAACTCAATATTAATATTGCTTTTTAATTTAACATAGCATTTAATGCTATATATTTAATTTTTAACATTTGAATTTAGATGGAATTTAATACATTATTTAATTTAACCACTTATTTTGAACGATGACCTTCGAATACCCTATTTACTTAGGGAGCCCACATGAAGACAAGGTGCATGCATGCCACGCGTCGGACATGTAAATAAAGATAATTAGAGAATTAGTCAACCTCTGGCAACTCTCCTAGTTTGTCATTTCTTCCATCGATTTTCGGTGAACTCAGCTCTGCAACACAACTATGGGGAGGGATTCAAGTAGTGTATGAATTAAGGTATAGGGTTTCTTCTATTTTCTTTCATGGTTTGGGAGTTTTGTCCTAGGCGCTGATCCTACTGGTTAAGATTTGCATTAGTTTTCTCCCTACTCTTCAGAGAGATGGCCTTAAGGATCATCTCCTCTCCTTTCATTCTTGAGCGGCTTTCAACTGATACCTTGTGTGCAGCCGCCCACTCTCAACTATGAACCATTTCTGAGGGGCATCTTCAGAGCGATCGTTTTCTCTTTTACCTTCGTATGTCTAGCGTGGTGATTTGATGCCTTGTATTATTCCTCATTATCATTGTTTATTATCTCCTTTAATTCATATATATATATATATATTTCTCTTTTAGTGCAATTTATTTGTGCATACACAGTAAATCAGAATAATTGTCTGGCGTCCTCCCTAGTTCCACACCTCTCCTTTTTCTGTCCTTCCCCAACGATCCTTAACCATTAAAGAACAACATGTTTGTTACCAATGCAACTAAGCCTTGTGCGTGTTAAAACGTCTGTATATATCAATCTGTAGTTAGGGCATCAGAAAATCTACCTTCGTTCACGAGCTGTCACTTGATCGCCTATGCCAAGGCACCACCCAACCCATATATGGACCTTAAAAGGTAATTAATCCCGCAAAGGAATGGCTATGTTGCCTTTGATATCGTCCAACCAAGACTTTATGGGTCTCCACGAGTTTAATTTTCATATCGCTCAGGAAGCTCTGCGTTACGTGGTTGGAGTTAAACTTGTGACTGAACTATACCTGGAAGATAAACGCTAAGAGTAAGTTCGACCTAAAAACAATAAAATCGAATATTGATACTAGCCATTCAAAATGAAACTTGGGTTTGACATGGTGTGGTGGACGCGTTGAGCAAATAAAATTCGTAGCTTGTCCTTTCAAGAGGTCCTTAGATTCAACAGTATGCTTTACCCATTCAATTACCATTCCTTCTCTCCCCAGTCTCCCATTCATCACTTAATTTGAATTACCGCTTTCAGTTTATTATGCCACAGTAGTTCTCTCGATGTTCAATCTGCTGGACGCATCTAACCATTTCTGTACGCTTTTTGTTCAATACGCAACCTGTTGCCGCCTAATACACACTTTATGACACAGGGAAGTCTCCAACCCGCTTTGTGTGTCCTTGGGGGCAAGTTAGAGCTGGGGACCACTGTCACCACAGTCTACCAACTCCTCCGTTTAGGCCAAATCCCAACAGAGCCAAGGGGGGTAGTCCCTACATGAAGGTTTATTAACAATTTAGTTAAAGAGATTTTATTTTATTAAGGTTACAAAAATACAAGATGAGTGCCTAGATTAAAAGGAGTTAAAAGATTACAAGTTACAAACTTACAAAAGAATTAAGAATGATTATCCACAGTTGCCTAAGCTAAGCAAGATCTACAATATTAACAATATGAACAAGTGTTAAATAATGGTTAAACAAATATACAATGATACCTGAAAAGAAACAAGATATACACCGGATGAACAAGTTATTATGTCAAAAATCAAACAACAGATTGCTTTCAAGTTACAAGATTAAACAATGTTTTACTCAAGCATGCCATAGTACTTTAAAGATATTATACTTGAAAGTGCAAGGTACTGAAATGAAATTGAGATGCTTGCAAGATGTACTTGTAAAATGAAAGCCTTGAAAAGCAAGGACTTTGAAGCAAATACAGGAACTGAAATGTGGGTAAGACATTTTGCAATGTCTCTTGGTTTGTTTTAATAAATTTTATTAAAGTTGAAGTCTTTGATTAAGTTTTAGATCTGGTGGTGTGACTACCCCAATCTAGTATTTCTCAAGTCAAAGAGGGAATGCTGGTGCACTCAAAACAGTGGAAACAAGTCCACCTATAGCTCCCAGGTCAAACCCCAATGCCCCGGTGCTCAACAAGGAGGACATAGAACGCCTAGAGACCTCCCACAGTCTTCTACTCCAACTAGCTTCCGAGGTCACTGTTTTTAATCAACCGAAAAAATAGCAAGACGGATGCCTATTAAACTAGAGCCCCTAAGCCTCTTCGCTTTTCATACCCTTACCTGAGTTCCCTAAAGGGAGATAACAAGGGGGCAGAGGATACACGAACAGTTTAGGTTGTATATTTTAAGTAAATTGTAGATTTTTTTTTACAGTAAGCAAAATAAATTACAGAATTAACAAGTTAATAGAGTCAACCTGAGCGTTATCCCTTATGGGAGGTGCCGGTATTTAATATTGGATTGAAAAAAACAAAGTGTGAAGGTTTGTAGTAGAGAAAGAAGTTGTTCTAATTAAGCTAAGCCCCCACCTCTCCTGCTTTTCATACCCAACTTGAAGTCCCTAAAGGGAGATGACAAGTTGGGACAGAGGATACATCGGATCAGTGGGTTGTATGGTTACTCCTTTGACAGAAATAAAAATTAGATTTAATTAATTTGAACAGAAACTTGAAAGGAAAATGCAATTAGCTGAAACAATATCCTAACCACACAACAATCTCTATAACAGAGATGGTGGGTAAACAGAAATACAAATGATTAACCTAACCTTACTTCAATCCCTTAAGGGAAGGTGGGTAAACAGAAATAAAACTTGCATAAAAAAAAAAATTAAGCAACTAGTGTTCTAGGCTATCTCTACACTACTCATGTACAAATTTACAACAGATTTCAAAGCTTTAGAGAATACCCCAAAGAGAACTTCTCTTTTGGGGTTTACATGGCCTCTTTTGGACCAAAACTTTTCTAGGGCTTTTCTAGGCAATTTTGGGCAGCATAACCCCCTCTTCTGTGCATAAACCTGCAACAAACCAGCAACTTTACTTGCTATAGTTTACTGCAGAAACACTAAAACAGAAAGTTAGCTCAGATTAGTATAAAACCCAGAAAAATTATTGAAAAATCTGAACTTAAAATTTTGGAAAAAATGAAGTTTTAGTGGCCAAAAAATGAAATTTTTGGGCCCTAAATGATATATGAACAGCAGATTTATAATTCTATATTAATCTATAATGAAAGAAAGCCCTAAAACAAGGGTTTTATTCACTATACAATGAATAAAACCTAATTTTAGGAAAGAGAAAGAGAGATAGACGAAAATGCAGATTTGAAGATGAAACCTTTGGAGAGATGTCCTTGGCTTAGAAAACCTGTAAACAAATATTAGATCTGCAAGAAAATATAAGCCTAGTGATGAATATCTAACAATCTCTACAAAATACTTTGAAGAAATTTGCTAAACAATTCACAAAAGAGGGTAAAAATACTTCTACTCTCTAATCTCTCCACAAAATACTTTGTGGAGAGCTAACTAGACTAATACAAATATGCAAAAACCAAATACAAGATACAAGTTACCTCAACAATGGACCATGAAGAATGTAGAACAATAGCACAATGTTCCTCCAAGAATTTCCTTGATTATGGCTCAACTAGGGCAAAATTTGAGTACAAGAAGCCTCTAGGGCTTGAGCAAAATAGCTAGGACAAAATATTGAAGAAGAGAAGAGAGGAGAAGAGAGTATTTTGGCAGCATAACCATGCTCCAAAGAATCCTCCTAAAATGAGAGGAGGGGCCTCTCTTTTATAGTTGAAAATATCTCAAACCCACTCCCAAATCAAGGGTCCAAAACATAGATCTAAACTCTAGCTCTCTTCCACCCTTAGATCTAGGTTTGTTGACTTTGCAAGCCATCCACCAATCATAAGCAAGGGTGTCTTTTCAAATAAATGGTCAAAAAAATAGATCCATGTCACAATTAAGCTTAACCCTTAGATATAGGGTTTCCATGACTCAAGTGGGGCCCCCTTTTGACTCAAATTTTAATTTTTATTATTTTAATTTTTTATTGTTTTTATTTTTTATCTTTTATTTTTTATATTTTATTTAATCTTTTATTTTTAAAATTTCTATATTTTTTATCTTTTATTTTATATTTTTATTCTTTTATTTTTAAAATTTCTATCTTTTTATTCTTTTATTTTTTATCTTTTATCCTTTATTTATTTTTATCTTTTATTTTAATTTTAGTTTTTAATCTTTTATTTTTTATTTTTATTTTTTAATTTTTATTCTATCTTTTAATTTTTATCTTTTATTTATTTTATTTTTTATCTCGAGATTCCTTTAACTCAAATTTTGAATTTTTTTTTTTAAATTTTTTAATCTTTTACTTTAAATATTTTATTTCTTTATCTTTTATTAAGACAAGAGGGGCACCCCACTTGGGAAATCTTCAAAACTTTATTTTGACCATGGGGGGGGTTTATTTAAATAAAAATTAACTATGATTAGCCACCTCCCAAACTTAATTACCATGGCCTTATTTGATTTTTTCTTTCAAAATCAAATAATTTAATTTTTCACCCTTGGAAATTAGATTAATTTCCTAGGAAAAAATACATTGTCTTAACCAAAATTGGTCTAACTTCCCAACTCCTTATAAGAATGACATGAGACTTGAACCAATGGCTTAGGGGGTGTCATAGATTTTTAATTTGCATTCATAGCCTCTATTACGAAATGCCAAGGTTCAACAAATTACATTATTATATCGAAACTTAATTAATTAGCCACCAAATGGTAAAGTTAATTAATTAAGAAAAAATCAAAATAGAAATTAAAATCCTAACGAAATTCTGCAAGACTACAAGATATGGCTAGCATGGTCATAGAAAACAACTTGAAACCTTAGCCACCTCATGGGCTTAATTATCAGAACTCTAATTCACCACTTTGGAGGATCAGTGAGTGAAAAACCCAACCAATTAAAATTGTTAATTAAGAAAATTAACTCGAAGGGAAAAAAAAAACTCGGTGAAGAGGACTTCCCTGATAATAAAGTCCATGGTGACATCCTTATAGGAATGACCCATGATGACATATAAAGTTACATTAATTATCCCACACAGGGGAGCGGACATTTCGTGTACAAAAGGGGCATAATTGCCCTGCTGAATGAAAAATCCCCAGAATTTTTCCATGGTACAAACTGCACATAATGTACATCTTCAATGTACATGAGGTTTCCACCTAATTGAAATAGGTGGGAAACATCTGGCTCCAACTTGGGGACGTGTGTTCGATTATCGGAGAGCATACGAGAACTCCAGACTCTGCAACCACAAATTCTCACCAATAACCAACATAAGTCCTCATGTAGAAACCAATAAATAATCAATAATGAATAAATGAAATGACTACACAATGATCATACATATATGCATAAATAATTTCAAAGAATGAAATAATACAAAGCTGTTAAAAGAATGCAAGGAAAAGGGTTAGAGATACATTACAGAAAGTGTCCCTTAGGACACTAAGTATTCATCTTTTTGAAGAAAAACTTGATTTGTGGCTCGTTTGACCCTTTCCTGTTTCTTGTGACTTTGATAGTGCCTCACATCTTTGAAAATTTGCCAAAAGTCCACACTATCAAAAAACTGTTGCTGCCATATTTTGTTAACTTCCTTTATTCTGATTCTATCCTTTATATTTTCCAGGAAGCTAACAAAAATAACATGATCCTTTACACTATGTACACTGTCCACATTCTGGAAAAGCACTGATTCATTCTGGCATGCCTCGACTGTCTTTTCTTCTAAAACATTCTGAAAATGATCTGACACTTTACTAACTTGAGGAGAACTTACTAAACCCTTGGGTGGCTTATCCTTTTGGGATAAAACCTTTACATTCTCTGCTACAGGAACTGATACCTTTACATTATTGATCCAACCCTCTAAATCTATACTCAAATTATTACTTGAAAATACACTTTGTTTAGGGGTAAGTTCATGGTCACATGTTTCTTCTACTTTGTCCATATTTTTAGTCATGCAAACCATGTCTTTACCATCTTCCACTGAATCCAATAAATCCTCATTATTGTCAAACACACATTCATGACCAACCATATTAACTTGTTCCATTCTTTCTCTAGCTGCTAACTTTCTCTTTATAATCTGAAAGAAAATGGGACAAGTCCCTTCCTCATGTGAATCATCACAAGCCCTATATTAAGGGATTACTGGATCATCAAACCAATTGTTTGCTTCCATAGGCTCTGGAGGTCTTTCTTATTCATGATAAGGGGGTCCTTTAGGGAGACCTTTTTGCCATCTATAATTTGGCTTATGATTATTACCTTTATCTTTTTCCATGGCAACTATCTTATTATGCATAGCTGATAATTGATTGATATAGACTTCTTCCATTTGCTTAATCAATCGGACGAGCTCTTTGATAGAGTCACCTTGGGGTTCTTCGTTTTGAACTTTCTTAACTTCCTTTGAAAACCAAAGAACATTTGATTTCCCCAAATCTTGCATATTCTTATCTATTTTAATAGCTTTGTCTTGTGCCTCCCTAACATTTGTAGGCTCTTTGTCCCTTAGCCGGTATCTCATTTCCCCTTCAAAAGCTTGAACGTAGAAAATTAAGATGGCCTTTTCAGGAGGCTTAATATCTTGAGGGAGACTCTTAACCAATTCATTAAATATTCTGTTAAATCCTTCCATTGTTTCATTATCTTCCTTATGGCTAGAGTGCAAGGCAGTTAACAAGGAATGGTGATCCCTCTTATCTCCTCATTTATCATTAAAAGCTTCAATGATTCCCTTAAGGTCTTTAAACTTGTTATCTTCATGTTCCATAAACCAATCAATGGCCTCTTCCTCTAAGGACAAAACAAAGAGTTTCATCTTCACATCCTCATGGTTGTGTGCCATACACCATCTTGCAATACATAAATTGAAATTTCTGATGTGGGCTTTAGCACTTGTAACATTGTCTCCTTGAAAAGAAGGCAACTTATCTATAGCTTTCTCTGGAACTTCATGAGGGTAACCAACAATTTTAGAGAAATCACATGGTCTATAATAATTATTCATTCTTCAGGTTGGTTTACTCAGATAAACAACAAAGGCATATTAGAAATTGGCTTCTTCTCCAAGTCTTGTAAAGATTCTACAGGGAGCAAGTTTGTTTAACTTCCTCTAAAATCCTTTTCAGGATCTAAGAGGGAGCTAAGCAAACCAAAGGGCTCTAGGTAGAATACCTTACTATATATTTTGAAGTGCAGTCGCCACTTGGAGAACAAGTAAACTTCCAATATGGGTAAAAGAAAGAAGAAAAAAAAAATTAAGGTCATTTCAAAAATTTTATTAACACTTTAAAAACGAATTAAATTGAAGAATTAAAGAATTAGATCTAAAATTATTTAATTAATGTCAAGACCAAGGACAAAAAATTTCTAGGGATTTTCTAGGCAATTCTGGGCAGCATAACCCCCTCTTCTGTGCATAAACCTGCAACAAACCAACAACTTTACTTGCTGGAATTTACTGCAGAAACACTAAAACAGAAAGTTAGCACAGATTAGTATTTAAAACCCAGAAAATTTATTGAAAAATATGAACTTGAAATTTTGGAAAAAATGAAGTTTTAGTGGCCAAAAAATGAAATTTTTGGGCTCTAAATGATATATGAACAGCAGTTTTATAATTCTATACTAATCTATAATGAAAGAAAGCCCTAAAACAAGGGTTTTATTCATTATACAATGAATAAAACCTAGTTTTAGGAGAGAGAAAGAGAGATGGACGAAAATGCAGATTTGAAGAAAAAACCCTTGGAGAGATGTCCTTGGCTTAGAAAACCTGTAAACAAATATTAGATCTGCAAGAAATTGTAAGCCTAGTGATGAATATCTAACAATATCTACAAAATAATTTGAAGATATTGCTAAACAATTCACAAAAGAGGGTAAAAATACTTCTACTCTCTAATCTCTCCACAAAATACTTTGTGGAGAGCTAACTAAACTAATACAAATATGCAAAAACCAAATACAAGATACAATTTACCTCAACAATGGATCATGAAGAATGTAAAACAATAGCACAATGTTCCTCCAAAGAATTTCCTTGATTATGGCCCAACTAGGGCAAGATTTGAGTACAAGAAGCCTCTAGGGCTTGAGCAAAATAGCTAGGACAAAATATTGAAGAAGAGAAGAGAGGAGAAGAGAGTATTTTGGAAGCATAACCATGCTCCAAAGAATCCTCCTAAAATGAGAGGAGGGGTCTCTCTTTTATAGTTGAAAAGATCTCAAACCCACTCCCAAATCAAGGGTCCAAAACATAGATCTAAACTCTAGCTCTCTTCCACCCTTAGATCTAGGTTTGTTGACTTTGCAAGTCATCCACCAATCATAAGCAAGGGTGTCTTTTCAAATCAATGGTCAAAAAGATAGATCCATGTCACAATGAAGCTTAACCCTTAGATCTAGGGTTTCCATGACTCAAGTGGAGCCCCCTTTTGACTCAAATTTTTATTTTTATTATTTTAATTTTTTATTGTTTTTATTTTTTATCTTTTATTTTTTATATTTTATTTAATCTTTTATTTTTAAAATTTCTATCTTTTTTATCTTTTA
>LPNX010662127.1:150394-213305 GCA_001517045.1 Pseudotsuga menziesii
GATTTTTTTTAATTTTTAATTTTTAATTTTGAATTTTGAATTTTTTACTTTAAATATTTTATTTTTTTATCTTTTATTAAGACAAGAGGGGCACCCCAATTGAGAAATCTTCAAAAAATTATTTTGACCATGGGGGGTTTATTTAAATAAAAATTAACTATGATTATCCACCTCCCAAACTTATTTACCATGGCCTTATTTGATTTTTTCCTTCAAAATCAAATAATTTAATTTTTCACCCTCAGAAATTAGATTAATTTCTTAGGAAAAAATACTTTGTCTTAACCAAAATTGGTCTAACTTCCCAACTCCTTGTTAGAATGACATGAGACTTGAACCAATGGCTTAGGAGGTGTCATAGCTTTTTCATTTGCATTCATAGCCCCTATTACAAAATTCCAAGGTTCAAGAAATTACATTATTACATCGAAACGTAATTAATTAACCACTAAATGGTAAAGTTAATTAATTAAGAAAAAATCAAAATAGAAATTAAAATCCTAACGAAATTCCGCAAGACTACAAGATATGGCTAGCATGGTCATAGACAACAACTTGAAACTTTAGCCACCTCATGGGCTTGATTATCAGAATGCCAATTCACCACTTTGGAGGATCAGTGAGTGAAAAACCCAACCAATTAAAATTGTTAATTAACAAAATTAACTGGAAGGAAAAAAAACACTCAGTGAAGAGGACTTCCCTGATAATAAAGTCCATGGTGACATCCTTAGAGGAATGACCCATGATGACATATAAAGTTACATTAATTATCCCACGCAGGGGAGTGGAAATTTCGTGTACAAAAGGGGCATAATTGCCCTGCTGAATGAAAAATCCCCAAAATTTTTCCATGGTACAAACTACACATAATGTACATCTTCAATGTACATGAGGTTTTGACCTAGTTGAAATAGGTGGGCAACACAACCCACCACTTAGTAATTTTTTTCTCTTACTCGATCTTATATCACGTCCCCTTCATTCCCAATATAATACATGAGGAAACATCCGCATATAAAGACCAACTCCCGGCTCCAACCTTGACCTACAAACTCCATATGTAGTATAGGGATTGTGATAAAAGTGGGATTTTGATTGTTTAATCTTTGCATAGGAGGAATTATGTGATACATTGAGACCCATATTGAAAGAGAACTTATATATATATATATATATATATATATATATATATATATATCATTTAATTCTGCTTCATATATGTTCAAGAATGTAGTTAGATTTAGAATATATGTTAGATATTTGTATGAAGATCGATGTATATTTGTTTTTTTAAGATATTTCTATAAATTTGCATTCATTTTATTACATGGATATTTTTTAATAATGTTCTTTTGGTGATTTTTGTAAGTAGTTTTTAGCCGTATGCATAGGTTGTTTTCACTTGGATCTTGGGAATGCATACTATTGTTTTCAGTTGGATCTTGGGAGAAAATTTTTAATCACTTGGATCTTGGGAATGCATATTATTGTTTTCAATTGGACATTGGGAGAAATTTTTTAAGGTAATCTTGTCTTAAATTTGAATATTTCGATACACTATATTGTAATTGTTTTTTGGAAGTTTTGTGTGGAAAGGCCATAAGGTCTAAGTGTTCGAGCCATAGCTTTTATACCACTTGTAATGCTCAGTCTATTTGACAGATCAGTGAGTCAAAATATCTAAGCTCTCTTTACGAAATGAGCAAAATAAATTTGAAAATAAAGGAAATGATCTTTGGATGTTTCTATGAGTTTTTATGTTCTTGTATCATCTTGTTTATTTCTATTTTATTTGGTAAGTATTTTTTATTTTCTAGGGATTTAATTAGTACTTGGTAGTTAAAAGGATGTAAGTTCCTAACATAGGGAATTACCAACAATTTAACAATTCTTTTATTTATCCATTTACATTGA
Organism: Pseudotsuga menziesii; assembly: GCA_001517045.1. NCBI lineage: Eukaryota > Viridiplantae > Streptophyta > Pinopsida > Pinales > Pinaceae > Pseudotsuga > Pseudotsuga menziesii. The sequence continues at coordinate 152,312 of LPNX010662127.1, forward strand.
AAATAAATCTACTTCTTGTATTTCCCAAGCATGTTTATTTTTGCACTAGTATTAACAATTAGATTACTAACAAAAGACAAAATAGAAGAATACCTTGAAATATCTTCTTGTATTTCCCAAGCATGTTTATTATTGCACTACTATTAACAATTAGATTACTAACAGAAGAAAAAACATAAGAATACTTGGAAATATGTAGGTTGAGGATAGTAGCCTTTCTCCCATAGTCTTTCTCATCAAGCAATTATTACCAAAACCGGATGAACCACTATGTCGACCAGCTCTGATCATGCTGACCCTAGGAAACTGATGGGTTTTCTCGTAAGCTTCCCAAAAATAAATCCCTTCAAAACCTTTAAATTTCTACTCTTTATACATTCTTCCACCTTCCTTTTCCTTCCCCCTTCTTCCACTTCCTTTTCCCTCCAAGCATTCAATTCCATTTATGTATTACATACTTCTTTCTTGGGAAGTTAAATGTTATTAAAGCTAGTTTGGTTTTATTTGAAGAATGGATTGTACGTTAATTAAGTATTCTTGAACTTTCCACTTAAGGACCTTCACGAGACTGTGGATCCATTAATGTGCTTACCTTTCATTTAATATGTTGAATTAAATATTAATTCAAAAGTTATCATGTTGACTCTTTGTAATTTGGAGTGGCACTTTAATTAATTTATCAATCTAACTTTGGATTTGTTGTCTGACATGGTATTACTTCATAATCACTTTAATGAACCACTATATTGAATTATATGGTACATTGATTAAGTTAATAATATTTTACAAGGTTTTCGATTAGATCATTTTCATAATAGGAACCTAGGAATTGAATTTTTTAATATGTTCATTTATGGATTTTGTAATGGATAATCATTTTAGTTTAATGACAACTTGATAGTAATAATATTATCATCAATTATATTTATTGTCATTAATAACATTACCAATAATAATAATAACAATAATAATAATAATTTTATTATTAATTGATTGCAATTAATAGCACTGGCATTTATCGGTTTAATTGTTAAGCTTAATGGCGACATAATAGTAATAATATGATCATCAATTAAAATTTATTGTCATTAATAACATTACCAATAATAATAATAACAACAATAATAACAATTAATAATATTATTATTATTGATTGATTTCAAATATTAATATCGACATGTATATGTTTAATCACTAAGTACCCTAGCACTAATCTAGTACGCTTTTCTTAATGAACAAGGTACATTTACTGGTTTAATTAATCATTATTACTAGTTAAACTATGCAACTATCCAAGGTTAATATTTGTCAATGATATTTCATACTAGAACACTTCTCTTAATTACTTATTACGATGTCTCCATACAGTTAACAAATAGTTTTGTTGTCTTATTATTACACATTCCCTAATAACTAAACATCCATTATCTGAATTGATCAATGTGTAACTATCCTATTTCCTACTACAATTTATACGATTATTCGACATGTTACGTATTTGTAAATTGATACTAGAGCGTGCATGTGGAAGGTGTGCATGCATGGAAAGTACATGCATAGGTCGAACATGTACTATAACATACATAATATTTCATATGCATAAATTCCAACTGATACTAATAATCCTTCATGCAAACAAGACAAGTATACATATATAATATAATTGCTTTAATATTATTAGTTATTTAACAGTTACTACCTTTTATGATTTCCTATCTTATCTTTTATGTTCTTATTAACTTTATCGGTCAAACAAGATGAGTACCTACCATCACTAATTTGGTATCATAAAATACCCAACCATCAACAATACTAACTAACATATCTTCCCATCCTAACCTTTTTCTTCATCCTTCCTTTCCTTCCTCTGCCGGTACAAAGTGGATGCTAGCTATACTGAACCGACCACACATAACCTGAGAGTGGCAGCATCAGCTAACTAGTGGACCTAGCCTCTCCTAGCAGGAATCCGACCATCGTCATCACAACATCTTTGGGAACATGTCTCAGCACTTCCCTCCCACGACCTCAGGTATCATAGTGACATTGGGTGGGAAATACATCCATCCCTCTCAAGATACTAGGTCTATACCATATCGAACCATACTGTGTTTCTATTGATATTATTGGAATTTATCGTCATATCATCGCCTTGGTAATTAAGGATCTATGAAAGATATGTACTACACCACACTTCCTATCACGTACTCGACTATTACATAGCCTCTGTACCCTACGGGTTAGTACTTCGCAAACATACATTCATAGAAGTTGTTCCATATTATCAACATCATTTCCTTTCATCACAAAATCATTAAATCGATCACATCATGGATGGGTATCCATGTACCACATCATACATATCACAACATATCAATAATGACAATCAAACATACATTTTCCTTATGAAATAAAGGAATCTGGTGATAACTACAACATAGTCATCACATAAGCATGGTAACATCATAGTTCATCATAATCAGAGCACCCGCCTAAGCATAGAAAATGATAACAACAGAACTTCATAAATATCAGAGAATTCTCATAAGCATATAAAATGATATAATCATAACATCATAATCAGAGAATTGACATAAACATAGTCACCAGATACACATAGTAGCAACATATAATTAGGTCTAACATGCCAAAATCTAGTTTACTCAGTATAACCGAGTCCAACAGATACGAAGAAAATATAGTGTAATAAGTCTTCCTGTTAAACATGCCTAGTTAAAATATGGGGCATTACAACTCCCCCATTGTTTATCTTGATGAGGAGGTTTTCACATGAGGTTTTCCCCATTTCCTCAGTTTATTGAGAGGTTAATTTTTTCATTAGATTGTATGGGTAACATTTTGTATTGGTTTCCAAGGCCCAGGTTGTCCAAGTTTGGATTAAGGGGGGGCTTATGATTAATTATAATATTCCCTTACCACCATAGTCTAAATTTCATTTCCTAGCTTAGGATTTTGTTGGCACTTCATTAGTGCCATGGGGAATTCATTTGAGGAATACCTACCACATTATGCACTAGTTTGCATGAGTTTGGGAGCTATGAATATAATCCCTATAATTTAGGAACCCACATCGATCCATGGGAGTCCCACCATCAGTTCACCCTAGTCCGTGTTGAGTTATGCTTCGATAAGAATCACTTAGTTCATTTTCAGTTATCCAAGTGCCATGTTTGTATGATTTAAGGAGGTTAGGAACCTTTTCTCACCTACCTTGATCAGTTAACTAATTGTGATTGATTATGAACTAATTCAATTGTCTATAGCTACACTTGTGAGTCTCCAGTGGTGATTTTCCCATAGTTAGTGATCTTTGGAGTTAGTATAAGTCAGGGAATTCGAATCACACCTACTGGATTTGAATTTCCTTATTTGTATTGAATGGATGTATTACATACATATTAATGATTATGAGAGTAATGTTATGATAAAAATAATTTCCTCTTGATTGTTCAATTTCACCATGATTATTTGATCGTTGTACAATGATTTTTTCTTTCACATTCAACTTTCCTTCACAGTAAGGTTCAATCAAACTTGAAGATACCGAAGCTTTGCTAAATTTAACATCTGATGCATTTGGATAGTTTTAGTAGTTCAAAGAACTTGTGGAAAAACAAAGTGGATACCACATCAATATATTAAGGACATACATAGGCGATGAATATATCTCAAATGGTTTCTTAAATTTGTGTAAGATCCATGGAATACATAAGCAATTGAATGCGTGGTATACAACTCAATTAAACATTTTCACAGAGGGGAAGAAAAAAACCAATATGGATATGAAGCACAACATGATGGCAATGAATTTTTCAAGTGAATATTGGGCTAAGGAAGTGGAAACTGTTGTATACAACATGAACCCATGTTACAAAATTAGTAAATAGTGAAGGTATGTGGCCTCAACAATTAGTAAATAGTGAAGGTATGATAAATAGTTACATTGTTATTCAATCACCAAAGATGAAGTGTTAACTCTTGGATAATCACCCTCCCAAGGAGATGAAACAACCTTGTGTTTGTCTCAAGTACCACAAGTGATCCCCACTTACAATAGCCTTTGTGGTTCCCTAGGAAAATAAACTATGGTTACTACTTCACAATCGATTTTCAAGCAAGACAATTGTTATTCTGGGATAACTCACATAGACTAGATATATCAAGAAAGTGATGTCACCCAAAGGACTTGTCTCTTAATTGAAATATTGTAATGTGCTCATATCCCACCAAATTATAAGCATGTGTGGGTATACCACCCTTACTAATTCATATTGACCTCATGCTTAACGCATGTGTTAGAAGCGCTTTCATGGCATGCACTCTTTTCTAGTAATGGATTTGATTTCACTTTAATCAATACTAGTTTCAAAATTATGTGGCCGAGGAAGTGTTAATTATCCAATATTATTGCAAGGCCCTAGCCTAATCTATGTTGGTGATATAAACAAAAATTTGATACATTTTAGATACAGCATTGATTTTAGGGTAGTTTTCTTAGTTTCGAGGAGTGATGGTGAAACATGTGGTGTTTGTGACTCAAAATGTTGAACCAATCAAAAGAACAACAGCTCAGTACTCTTTCCTATATTTCAATGAAATTATATACTATGGAAGAGTAAGAGGTTATTTCAGATACATAGAATCACTTTTACGAATTTGAAAAATAATTTTTTTAAAGAAGTGATGTTTTATTGTTACAAATTATTAACTTCTTCCTTTCAAATAAGTTTCCATTTTTTTAGAAAGGGTTCAAGAGGTTGGATTCAAACATAAGAATTTTTTAATTTGCTTTAACTATCATCAATAGGAAATTGGAAATGTTTGAATGTTCAATTTTTTCCCTGTTTCTCTTAAGTTTCTCAAACTGATTTTCAATGTAGGATAGTGATTCAATTTTGATTTTCCAATTGAATAATGTTTTCTTTCTGAATGTTGAATTTAATGTTCCAAATCGATGGTTTTAAGATCAATGCAAAATTCTAAAATCTCTTTCAAAATTCTAAAATTGAAAAGCATTTACACTTGAGATCCACTTTCTCATTCACAAGACCGCCCGAAAGAGAAAGTGAATAGGATACGCGTGCGATAATATGCTTTAAAACTTCAAAATATGCTTATTACACTTGAGATCCATGTTTCTCATTAAAAAGATCACCTGAAAGTGCGAGTGAAAAGTATACGCAGGGATTGACAATATACTTCTGTTATATGTATGGTTGTTTCTTATATTTATCCTAGGGTTTTATTTTTTATTTTTTCTTAAGGTTTCTATTTGGGTTCATAAGACTAGTTCTACCTTATTCTTTTCCTTTTACCCTTGGTTTTACTTTTGTTTGTTATGATTTTTATTATTTTTTTCTCTTTTAAAGGTCAAATCATTTATCTTTTAAAAACTTATTGGTTTGTATTAAAGAAAGGGATATTATGAAAATTAAGCACAACTTTGGTTATATAGACTGACAGCATATATTAAAAGGAAAATATTGCAGCACTACAAGTTGTATTGATTCGTGATATTAATTTAAAGCTTTTGTTAATATAATGATGGAGTGGAAGTACATGGCAAGGATTGTACTATGGTTTAATTCATTATGATTATTCTTTGAAGGCACATCTAAATAATGCATGAACCTTTTGATTATGGCATGCTCCATGCTTTCATAGGTGTTTGTATAAGTTCAAGGCACTGACATCATTAAACATGATGGACATAGGGATTAATGTTGATATTGACATGTTAATGTTACATTAACCTGTTTAATTCTTCCTTATCGAACTGCATTAGGTCTTCCTTGTTTGTATTATGTGAAATTTTAAGAATGCCGAAGGAAGTAATGGATGAAAATGCAAATAGTATGGTGAAAAAGAAACCAGGAGGTTTAATTTGTAGACTTGAACCAGATAATACATAGTGGATAATGCAATTTCTGACATCGGCTTAGTTAATGAGAAACGGTGGCTGGTTTCCTTTTTGTGAAAAATTGCAGGGTTATAACATGCAAGTGACTTGGGATTTCATTAAAAAATATAGAGATGGAATTGTTGAGTTCAATAATTTGAGGGTTACAGTGGATGAAGAATCTATTGCAAAAGCAATAGGCGTTCCAGCACAAGGAGAGAAGTGGTTCAAGAAGCGATATTTTCAGGGCAATTATGGCAAATTCTTGTTTCCAAGGTTTGAGAAACTGAACTGGAAAAATGGTATTCATGTAAGTAAAATCAAACCTAATTGGAAAATTGAATTAGAAATGGTTCTGAATTACATAACCTGTGAAGGTCACTAGGACAAAATCCTCAAGTGTCATTTGAGATTGTTAATGTGTCTTAATGGGAGTTTGACACTTAATCTTCCATTATATTTGTTAAAAATCCTGCAAAAGATGGTCACAAGGGTTCAAACCCATCTAGAACACACTGCTCGTTCTATATATCACTAGGGTTTGATCAAGTTGTTGTTGATTTCACATTTGAGTAAAGAAGGACGAAGTTGGGAGAGTTTTTTGTTTGAATTAGGGTTTGAAGAGAAAGTCAAAGAAAAAGGAAAAAAGGCAGTAGAGGATTTGAATCAGCAAACAAAAAAGCATGAAGAACAGAATGACCATATTGTAGATGAAGAAAAAGATTTCATAGAAGAGCCAAAGCAAGTAAATAACTTGTTTCCAGAAACTTCAGCTACAACTGAAACAACAAGTAAACACGTAAAAGAAGATCATAAAACCCCAATAATTTAAGCATGGTTATAAAAAATATAAATTCAAAGAAAGAAGAATGAATTCAGGTTTTACATCCAGAAGTTATTAGTTTGAAGCCCAGGACTAGGCTAAGGAGCAGGATGGAGGAAGAAATGGAACTAATACATAATTCTAGGGGAAGAAATGAATATTTTGTAAAACTTGTGATTATAAATGATTCCTTCAGTGAGGAAAATATACATGTATCCAAGGAGTGGTACTATCTAGAAAATGAAAACTTCATTTATCTTCAGGGTATTTCAGGATATATACCTGAAAGGTTTTGCATGAATAAACAAGTATGTTCTGAAAAAGGTTCAATTTTGAAATCTATTTAGGAAGATGAAGTTCTTATGGATGAAAAGGAGGCCGAGATAGTTCCAAAATTAAATGAGATTAAAAATTATTAACAGACTTATAAGGAACAGACCAAGTTTTTGCAAAATATTAATGAAAAATTGATGACTACAAATAAAAGGCTACAGGGGGACTTGGAGGAAAAATAAACTGATTATCAAAAGCTACTTTTAATATCCAAAGATATCTTGAAGGAGAAGAGAGCTATCCAGAAGCAATATGAGCACATGAAGACCCAGAGCAAAGAAGCGCATAATCAAATGGAGAATAAGGATGCTGAGTATGCTAGGTTGCAGAAGAGATCCCAAGTTTTAAGTGATTTGACTGTTATAGCAGAAGCTTCTAAGAGTATTTAGATGAAAAATACTTAGGATAGTTAGTTCTGAAAGTAATTAGAATTTGATAGATAGACAATATTATTCTATTTTGATTACACTTGTATTAAGTCCGAGTTTAAAGATTTAAGACTTTTCTATTTTTGAAGAATTCGATCCATGAAAATAGGATCTGATAATTGTTCAAAAACTTAAAAGTTTTGTATAAAATAGTCAGTAGCTAGATGTAGTGGTGGGTTGGAATTAGAGATGGGAATCCAGTTTTGAATATGAATTGTAAGACGTAAATACTCTTTGTCTTTAATACAAAACTTTACTTTGATATGATTATGATCATGGGCTTGTTTTGTCTTCCTTTATGAATTACATTTTATTATGATTTTATCCTGTGTATGGTCATCTTAAAATTCATTACAAGATTCTTATGATAAAGTGCAATTATCATTAAATACTTAGTTACAGAACTGAGTTCATTTACTTGTAAATTCTTGCTCGTAATCCCTTCTGTTATTGAACTTTGTAGTTTATTCTATGTCATGCAGTTTTGTGATATTTATTTGATTTCCCAGTAGCTTTGATTACATACCATCTCTGTTTTAATTTGATTTCATTATATTTTGAATTATATTCAAGATTTCTTTGGGCTTGAACCCAAGTAATATAGGTTCAACTTTAGGGATAACATCTTCTGGCATTGTTGCTGGGGACGGAGAAACGAAATTACATCTTCCTTGGGTATTCAACATCTTTATATATCTCATTTTGGAGGGTGAACAAGATCAGTGAGACTTGTTATAGACTACATTAGTCACCTATATCAGTTACCAACAGAGAGTTACAGTGGCTTCAAAAAGGATAGGAACTCAAGGAAATCCCTCATCACCTTTAAATCCAGGAGTCTTGGATCTTGAACAGATATTAAAAGAATCTAGGTGAAGATTAAGTTCTACCTCATCAGAAAAATTTAAACATCCTTCAGCCTTGGATATTCCTGAATCTTCATTTTTTCATGTTCCTTCTTTTGATCCACACTCTGAGAAAGGAAAAAAATAATTAGATATGCTATTTACCCCTTCTCAAATAGACAACTTCCAAGTCTTCACAAATCCTTTGTTATCTGAGGAAGTTAAACTTGAAGCATTGCAGACAAGGTCTTCTTCTTTACTTTCATCCCACATTCCTTTTATAAATATAGTCCCAGTGAATCATCCACATCCCAGTAATTTTTCTCTTTCATCACAACATTTAAGCACCAACCAATATAATTCAAGTTCAAGTGTTTCCAATCCTAGAATGGCTTAGCCTCAAAATAGGATGGCTTCTATGGTAGCAGTAAGATATTCCCCTCTAGTTTTTCCTTAGCCTCTAAATGCTCTCCCAGGTGGAGATTACCAAAAATATCTTCCAAGATTTAATGGTCAAGGAGATGTTACAATAGAAGAGCACTGGAATACATATTTGAGTTATGCAGATAATCATAATTTTGAGAATGAAGATGTTTGGATGAGAGTTTTTGTTCAAATTTTAGATGGTGAAGTGAGAAAATGGTTTAGAGAATTACCACCAAACTCTATAGATTGTATAGATGCTTTAGAAGTGTTATACCCAAATCCTGTCACCACCATTTCTGCTTAAAAATCAGGTGACTCCATTGGGGAATAGATACATGTATCGGTTGATCTGATCTTCCTTAGTTCTTCAACTCTTGTCTGAATCCAAGATCCATCTCCAACTCTCTTCAATCAGATCTGCTATTTGACTCAGTGAATTTTGGTTTGAAACTTTCAGATCTGTTCAGATCTGAATTATTTTGTCTTTTTATGCTCTTTTTTACCGTCAATCCATCAATTTTTACCTTGATATGATCAATTTCTAACTTGATCTCTCGTTCTCCTTGTGTTTTGGATATCTCTAGGGAACTGCACATGTCCTGTTGGTGAGGAGCGGTGCCACCGCCTGAGTCCAGCTAGCAATACGCGGTGCCACCACCTGAATCCAGTGAGCAAGAACCGGTTCTGCCTCAAAACTGCCTGTTAGCAGCTTCATCTGTGCGGTGCCAGGTAGGCCCTATTCCAGACTTTGTATTTTTATTTTTGTGTGTTTTTTGCTTACTTTTTTTATGAAAATGAAGTGTATTTTAAAAAAAATTGCTTTGATTTTTATATTCCCTCTGCATTTAAAGAGAGTTTGTGTTTCTTGCATTAGGTTTTTACATTATTTTCTTTGCTTGAAACCTCTTGCTCTTTTCTATAGATATTATTCATTGGAATTGGAAATATACATTTCATTTTCTTGTGTATGTTTTGGTTTGTTTTGGACTTGGAATGCGTGAGTGATCCATGTTGTTTTGAGTCTTTCTTTGCTTGGGGTGATTCTTGTTTCCTTTTGCATGCTGATTTTTTCAGTGCTTGGTAGGAAAGATTGGTTCTTCGTTTCCTTGTTTGTTTCAAAGAGAAGTTTTAGTTTTCTCTCTCCTTTTCTTTATTCGCAAGCGTTGTTGAACGATTTTCTTCTTGTTTTGTGCATGATTGTTTGAAATTTTAGATCTTACTTTCATCAAGAATAAATATTTGTTTTCAGCTTTGCATGCATTAGAGTTTTTTTTTTTGGAAACGCTAGTGAAATGATCTTTCCATTAAGTTTTTATGCATCTTTTTCAAGCATGAAAAGATAGGAAACATTTTTGGTTTATTTATGTTTGATGTTCTCTAGATCTCTTTTTTATTTTTCCCTTGAAGATTGTTGGGGTGCATTGATATTTCCCTTTTTGTTTGAAAATATAGAATTGCATTTGCATTTGGGTGTGCATTTTTTGGGAAGAAAAGTAAATCTCTCTCCCTCTCTTAGGTAGAATTTCATTGAAGAGGAAAACTTGCATTATCATATAGATTGGTGTGCATCTTCTTTAAATTCAAGTTTTCACTCCATGGTTCCACCTAAACGCACAAGATAAAATTAACGGTAGTACTAGGTTAAAAATTTTATCAATTTGAGTGATAAGTTAGAGACATGTTCGGGCATCGTTAAGCATAGGAGCTGTCATTACTCGTCCGCATTACATCCCGGGACTAGCACAGTTCTTCCACATACTGTCGGTATATCGAACGGCCTTTTACGTACCCTTGAGGTATATAGAAAGGTACTTCATGTACTCAATTGTATATAGGAAGGCCCCTTGTGAACAGTTATGCATTAGACATCACTACTACTGATTTCTACTCCCACGTACCTTGCGTATATCAGGAGACCCTTTTAGGAATCCTCAAACCATATGAGTTATCGTTTTGGCCTGCCCTGTGAGGTTCCTAACTCTTATCCACTCCTTTCATATGTTTTCTTGTTACTTTTAGTTTGAGTAGTACTTGATTGTGTGTGGCAGTTAGGAGGTTATTATAGATGGCATCCCCATCTGGGACTACCACTCAAGAGGTCCCTTTCCAAGGTGTACCTTTTGTATTCCCTCTAAGTGAAGGTATTGGTCCTCCCTTTATTGCCACTCTAAATCTTCCTGGATTAACTATAGGATTACCGATCTGAATTTTTAATCTGGTAATTCCTTTTACACCTAATGTCTCAAATGTCACCTCTCCTCCGGGAGAGGATCGACCTCAACCTAATCCCTCTCCTTCTTCGTCAGTTGTTGCTTCATCCCTTCCATTTTCTTCGCTTGACCAAATCTCTATGGTTAGTAGTCATGTGGATAAGAAGAAGAAGAAAGGGAAGGGTAAGAAGAAGAAGGATAAGAAAGAGAAAAAGCAGCAACCGTCTGCTCTCAATGGTGCTTGTTCTAAGAGAACGCTTGAAAAACCCAAGTTCCCTTGTAAGCTTTGCAAGGGGGACCACCTTCTTAAGGAGTGTCTCGGTCTCTCCCGTATACAAGAAGAGTGGTCTAAAAGGTCCAAACCATCCATGTCATCAACCTCTAATTATCATGTTGACAATACTCCCTCAACCAGCGACCCATTGGTAAAAGGTCACAAGGGTAAAGTCTTGTATCCTTGTTTGATTTGCAAGGATAAGCATCGTAATTTTATTTGTCCAAGCATGGATGAAGCTTCGCATTGGTTGGAAAATATTATTGATCATCAACAGGTGATTCCAACAAGTGATAGTAATTTATCCCTTGATTCCTCGCTGGTTGACCAAGTGATCAATTCAGGTTCATCTATAATTGACCCCACTCTTCCTTTGGAGAGTGAAGTGGTCGATTCGATGTCATCTCCACCTGATACCGCTCTTTCATCAGAGAGTGTTAAGAATGAAGTAGTCTATTTGACCAAATCTTCATCTTGTTCTTCTCTTCCAGTAGAGAATGAACTGAATCCTGCTGAATTTTTTGTGCTTCATTCTGATTGTTCTCGACAAGAGGAAATTTTGTCTGTTTCAACATAAACCTCTTTGAGTAGTGAGGTTATTTCCTTTGACTGGAGTATCCTAACAGAGCCTCGTCTTCATTCGAGTGTTCCTTTCCAGATAGTTGTGAATGTAACTGCTAGGCGAATACTTCGCACTATTGTTGATGAAGGGGCTTCTGTTAGTATTATATCCTCAACTGCTTGGCAAGATTTAGGCTCTCCTCAGCTTGTGCCAGCCACCAATCAGATACTGGATTTTAATAGAATACCTACTACACCTTTAGGGACCCTTCCTTATATACCTATTACATTAGGAGGGAAAAATGTCTGCATTGATGTTATGGTGGTCCAAGGTCCTTTAGATTTCAATCTTCTCCTTGGACGTGATTATGTTTATGCCATGAAGGCTGTTGTTTCCACACTCTTTAGAGTTATGCATTTTCCCCATGATGGGAATATTGTGACCATTGATCATATTTCCTTTATTACACCTGACCATCACATTACTCCTAGTAATCAGACTTCCCTGAATGTGCTGCATGTTCTTATGGCTCTTTCCCCTTCTAGCTAGTTTCTTCCCACCATAGGTAAAATGGGGGGCATGGATCTAATCTATGGACATCATAATGGAGCTAAGCCAATAGCTTTTATGTAATGGGGGAAACCTACCAACCTATGGATATCATGTTGGGGAGGAGCAGGTTTTAGAGCATAGTTTACTTTTGGTTTCAAGCTTGTTAAAAAATAAAACCACTCCTTAAGCATAGTTTACCCTTTTGGTTTCAAACTTCCATAAAAATGAAATCATGTGGAGAGGTTAGTTTAATTTTGGTTTCAACCTCGTTAAAAAATAAATCCACTCCTTAAGCATAGTTTACCTTTTGGTTTCAAGCTTGCTTAAAAATGAAACCATGTGATGAGAAAAAGTTCCCATTCTATGTCAAGCTCATTAAAAAATGAAATGGATTTCCTCAAGCATAGTTTACCTTTTGGTTTCAAGCTTGCATAAAAATGAAATCATTCCTGAGCATAGTTCATTTTCTATTTCAAGCTCGTTAAGAAATGAAGTAGGTTTCTTTAAGCCTAGTTTACCTTTTGGTTTCAAGCTTGCATAAAAATGAAACCATGTTTCAAGCATAGTTACCTTCTGTTTCAAGCTTGTGTAAAAATGAAACAGATCCCCTTCCCTTCATTCGAGTCTTCCCTTTAGTGTTAGAACTCAAACTTTCTTTTCAGTTTCCTGATTCTCATTCTTCCTACCCCTCTAGTGAACATTTTCACATTAGTAACCAAGTTTTTAGGTATGGAAGAAGAATCGTCAGACAAAACGAAGATTAGGGGGAATGTAGAGCCTTTAGCAACCATGCTAGGGGTAAGCTTCACTAGCAATCATGCTGGGGGAAAGATTCCAACCTCTGTATATCATGTTAATGGGATTTTTCAAGCATAGTTTACCCATTGGTTTCAAGCGTGCATAAAAATGAAACCAATATTCGAGCATTCTTTCAACTGATCTTTGAGCTCGTTAAAAAAAGTAAGATGGTGTTGAGCTTACTTTTCATTTTTTGCACTCTGGTTAAAACATGAAAAGTGGTTTGAACTTAGTTTATTACTTTTTTGTGCTCTGGATTCAAACATGAAAAAGATTAATGGAGTCTTCCTTAAACTCTTTTTGAGCTCCTTAAATATGAAAAGATTGTTTAGCGATATTGTCTTCTTCACGCTCGTTAAAATATTTTAAGATTCGTCTCTCCGACGGTAGGTTATCTCTTTTTCAGTTCAGATAGACTATTTACAAAAAAGGAACATTCCAGCCAATCATGACTGGAAGAGTTCTCTAAGGTATGATTTTACACTTTTTGGGGCCTTAGGGACTAAATCATTTGAAAAAGGACCCTTTGGAGTCTTCTTTTGTAATCGTTCAGACCCTCTAAACATCAACGATACTGAGTTTTATTTCATTGAAATCGCTAAATTAAACATTGAGAGACCCTTTTTTGGGAACGAACCCCTCCTCTCTCAGGTTCGTAAAACATATGAGTTTGGACTTGTCTTCGGACAAGCTATACTGAGTGTTTGTTACCCTCTTTGAACTCGTAAAACCGAAAAAGGAACTCATGAATCATGATGGGGGAAATGGGAAGGGAATCATTTTGCAAATAAATGGCAGTAGTTTGTTGTTACCTTCGAACATGGCACTTGTTTGCACATCATGTCAGTCAATTGGGTATTTAGCTGATCTCTGTGATGATCCACTTTCATGAGTCATGTCACTCCTTTGAGTCTTTCAAAAGAATGCATTGTCTGCTGTCGCATTGTGTATTTGTCCAATTCAGTCATGCTGCCAAGTCTTTTCTCGTGCCGCCTGATGTTCAAAGGGAAGTTGAAGAAGTTTACCTCTGCAATCAAAACAGTCTCTATGTTATTACTTTTGAGTCAGTCTTGTCGATACTACATTCACATCATTCTAGAACTATGTTCCAAGTTTCGTGGTGTCGATGTGGGACTCATAATGGCCCTCCTTCGACAAGACTATCCCCGTCGAGATCAGCTCATCATCCAAGGAATAGTATTAGAAACAAAAAAAACTTAGTACCTTGAGATCTATATGCCTTAATGACAGATTCTCTCACTCTCAACATAAGGTTCACATCATTGACCTTTGATCGATAGAATTGACTAGGTGTTTGACATCAAGACATCTATTCACACTCAGTAGATTGTACTAGGGTACCTTGGGAATCATTGACATTAATGGTGATATCCCTCACACTTGTTAACGGTTCACATCATTGACCAGTAATCAAGTGGTTTCTACCATGTTTAACTTCATATCATTGTAATCACATTGATAGAATCGTACTTTATGGAAGACGAGATGAAGACCCTAGGTATTTGTTTAGCGCTCATTGCTTTCCCCAGGTTGCGATGGAGTTTTGTATATCTAGCATGGATCCACATTTGTATGGTCGTGGCTATGCTCAAATTTGCGTCTGTATGACATTGTATGTCTGGCAGCTATGTCCAAGTTTGAGTCCTCTATCACATGGATCTACGTTGTATTCTAGTAGCCATGCTTGTTTATTCCTCTCATGGATATTCCTTGTATTGGTCTATAGCCATGAGTTGGTTACTTGTGTATATGAGTCAAATCTATTGATGTACTACAAATTCCTACTTAACAATATGCTCCAGTCGAGCTAAAATTTTCACCTCGAAGTGACAACTTGTTCTCTCAAATATCTCGTTTATCGTATCCCTCTAAGACTCACGCTTTGGGGGGCATTCTCTTATACCCAAATCCTGTCACCACCATGTGATAAGACATTTGACTTACATTTTTTCCCTTAATCCCAACATTTAGAGTGGAAAACTCATGTTGTTTGTCAATTCTACATGAAAATACTTAGCACTGCGCTTTCCCTGTAAACCATGAGCGATACCTTGCTCGCACTGCTTGTACCCTATGTTTCATAAGTGGTGCTATCGATTGTGGCATTTAGTCCATAAGCATTTCTTATCTAAACCGCAGTGTCATAAGAGGAGAAAAGAGGTACCCTAGGTAAAATGGGAAAAAGAGAAGTTTCTCGAGGCTTCTAGATCATGAGCCTCGTGTCCTCCCTTATCCCTATCATAATGGGTCAGTTGAGCTCAAGATCCCTCATCATAGGATCTTAGAGGCCAATTCACCCACAAATCTCTCAACTATCCCTATCCATTGAGCCTTATAAATACAAGCTCATGTCCATAGTTGAGGGGGGGAACTATAGAGGTATTGTTATGCTGTTGGATTAACTACCTAGTCCAAGCCATTGGAGAGAATAGAGAGTAAATTTGGAGCTTATGGAGATGAGATGTTGGTTTCATGGAGATGTATTTCAACACTAAGGTAAAGGTTGTAATCTTCTCTATTTATTTTTAATGCAAAGCTGATTTTTGTCCCACATTACTCTTGTTTTGATTTCGCATGTATATGTTGTTAGATTCCTTAGTCACTAACATTGATAAGTAGATGATGTTCTGGTGGCTTTGATGTGTTTTCATGTTTGATCTATTTGCAGGTATACAGGTTCACTATCGAAGCAGCATTCTAGGTGTCTATGACATCTAGGGAAGGTCTTCATCCTTTGTCGTTCACTCATTTGTTCTGGATCTGAACCATTCAGACCAGAGGAACAAATTCTGTCCGCAGAAGGTGAAATATTCCTGGTTACAAGAAGAAGTGTTCATGAGACAATGGGGAGATACTAAAGATTATCTATACTACATTACCAAGTTTGGATCATTGAAAAGAAAGAAATATGAAGCTATGGGATATTTTTATAAAAGGTTCAATAAAATGTACAGTAGAATACCAACTAAAATAAACCCTCTGAGACATCAACAAAGTTAACTTATGCAAATTCTTTTGATCATGGATTTTCTTTGTTGTTGAGAGAGAGAAATTCTGTATCAATTCTAAATATGCAAGATCTAGAATTGGAAGTGGAGTCTAATATATTGGCTTCAAATAAACTCAAAGAGGAAATAGATTATCAAATTGTAGATACAAAAGGTAAAAAAGAAATTATTCTGTCCAATTCTATAGGAAGAGCTTCAGATAGTAAAATGGATGAAATGAATAAAATCATTAAAATTTTATCTGTTAAGATTGATAGGTTGCAGTTGGGAAATAAAAATCAGAACAAGCCTATACCTGAAGGAGATAGAAATCACTACCAATTCAGAATACCTTTTGTTCCTAGATTTTTGCCAAGAGAAAGAAGAAATAATGATATTCAGAGGGAGAGAAGAGAAAATGAAGAGCAAAGAATTTAACCTCCATTTCAAAATAATCATGTGAGAGATGATGAATCATATGAGATAGATGAAGCGGAGTTAGATGATTTGGAAGAACAAGAACATAATATTAGTCAATTTGATGATGATTCTTCTTCTCATTTTTTGACTAAAGTTGGTTATCATCATGCTATAGTGCTGGATCATTATGAAGAAAATGATTATCAAATATCTATGCCTGAAATTTGTCAGGAGATTCTACAGAAATCATATGGTCTTAGATCAGGGGTAAAACATGCAGCACATGCTAAGAATATTGTGAAAAATGTTCCTCCTAAACAAAATTTGCCTTTAAATCATAAACAAATTGTAAAAGAGAAAAAAGATGAAGTGATAGTTCTGGAGGAAGTTAATAAAGCTGTAGGTGGGTTTAATTTGGAGCATAAGCTTAATAAGGTTAAGATTTATTTTCCTTTAACAGAGTTGATAAAAAAAAATATTACAGGGAAGCCACCTTTAAAACTTTTAAAAATGCAGTAAATTCTATCCCATCTGATGAAATCAATTTGCAGGATGAAAATCCTACCATCAATGTGGGTTCTAAAATTTTTTATTAGCCTGATGATAATTCAGAATATCCTCCTCTTTTTTATGTGACTGTCTCAGTGCATGAGAAATTAGTACACAATTGTCTTCTTGATTCAGGAGCTTCACATAACCTCATGCAAAAAGAAGTCATGGAATCTTTAGGGATGAGTGTTACTAAACCATATCATGACTTGTATGCATTTCGCTCTAGGGTAGTGAAGTGTATTGGGGTTATTAAATATCTTGTGGTGAATTTGACTCAAGTACCTATGAAGAGTGTGTTGATGGACATAGTTGTAGCATATATTTCTCCTAAATTTGGTATGCTATTGTCTAGATATTGGGAAAAAAGAGTGGGAGGAACTCTGCAGATGGACCTTTCATACGATACACTTCCAGTGTTTGGAGGAGAATTCAGAAGGCTTTACAGAGAAGTACAAATGACATATTTGGTAAGTGACAGTAAACACCCTAATAATCATCCAATTTATTCAATTGATGAGAACCTTGCTTCTTGCATGTTGAAATTAAGTGATGATGTTGAAGGAGTTTTACAAGTGCATAAATATATTCCAGTTTAGACAAAGAAAGGAAAACTAGATGGTTTATGGAAGATGTATTTTGATGGTTGATCAAGTAAGGAGGGAGCAGGAGCATGAGTGTTCCTTATTTCAGCTGGAGGTGAGGTCATGTAACGCCCCCTCTTATACATGGGTGCCAATATGTGCAGAGAAGGGTATTGTGTTCTGTTATTACTACTTAGCAGCAACCTTCACAAGAAAATTTCACATCAAGTATGTCAAAAACCATGTGCATGGTAAGGCAATCTTTTGAGAATTCTCTTTAATGTAATTCACATCTAACCATCATACTATGTATACCATAAAATAATAACCAATCAAGAAAGTTGTAAGAGATTTCCTTAATTAATTATCCATTGAAATTAATGATACCACTACTCTTGGGTACTCGGATTGAGCATATTGAAATTAAAACAACCTTAAGAATACCAAAAGATAATATACATATTCCTTATTTTCCATGTGATCCTTACGCTACTTTGCAAACCTCTTAAACCAACCTAAGTCATAAGGAACATTTCATACTACAAGAAAGGAATACCCGGAGGTTATTTTGATTGCCTCCATTTGTCACTTACTTTACAACCAGATTATATAAGAGACATACACAAGTACAAGTAGATCATGTTCATTATAATTCCCATGAGTTCATTTCTATCTACCTTGAGTTATTTTCTTTGCAAGATGATTCGACTACTTGTCCTACAAGCATTTCAATAATTCTATACAACCATGATTAGGATATCTTTCTCAATTCATAGGTTAATCAGTAGACATAGTTAACATAGGCATGAAAGATACAATGTCTTGTTCACCTACTAGTCCTTGGAATGATATATATATCTATATCAATAATTTAATTATGCATGGATAAAATCAATATCACCAATCTTATATCATTCATCGCCCTTCCAAGCACAAGCCACAGGCGAAGGGACAAGATCCCCGAGGCAGTTGTCAAAATACAACAAGGTTAAACAGTTACAGTTTGATGAATAGAATAAAGTAATCTATTTCATAATTGAATGCATATATACTATATGGTGCTTCTACCATACTTTCGTCATTCGCATCCTCATTACCTGCGCTTCACAACTCAGCATTAAAATATTCAGCTATTCAAAGAGGAAAATATGAACTCATTTTATAAATGCAGCTAGCCACTTTAACGACTAACACTAACAACTAGTAATCAAAACTTCATTTTCAGATTTAAAAGATTGGACCGACTAAAAGCTCGACTTCGACTTTCCACCCAACCAACTGACTCTATCTGGCGTGCGTTATACCGCCTAGAGTCACCCTCGAGCTTGGGCGACGAACCCACTAAGGCAAGGTTATAAATTCAGATAAGGTCTGGGGTATCATGGTTATTAGGCTCCCACAATCATAATGTTTTATTTCACTTTATTGTGTTTCGGTCTATCCCACAATCATAAAGTGGATTGACTTGACCTAATAATAACCTTTTATAAGAAAGTTTTTGCCTTCTCATTTAAGTCACATAATATGATGATATCATGATACGCATAACTCTTCCAAGTTAATTTTGGTTTCTTTATGTGTTCGTTTCCAAGATAATTTTTTGGACACTGATGCCCAGGAATGACCTCCAGGCACATTCTGTTTTCTCTATTTTTTTTACAGTTCATATGGTTTTGGTTCTAGTTTCTTCAGCTCACATGCCAGTTAGTTCAAGAGCTGGTTACGTTGTTACCTGCAAAAATATTAAGACTGCAAGTATTAAAAACTCTAGAGGCGGAGGACCCACTTTTGATTCTGAATATGGCCTAACCAATTATTAAAGTTGACTCTCTTTTGATAGTAATAGAGTGCTGAGCCTAGTTATACAAGCCCTCATGCTCTGGAACTATAATCTTTCTCTGTATATTAACAGAATAATTTAACTTAACAAAAACATTTGTTTGCCAGAGATGTACATTACTACATAATGCTTAAACTTTCAAGTTCAAGAATCTGCCTGACTAAATTTGCTTATGAAACAAACTACATATCTCAAACAATAAATTACCAATCCAGGTCGAATCCAACATTGTATTACAAGCTTCTATCCAATGTTCTCTTTAATCATTTTAGACAGCAGCTACACAACCACAATTCAACTGAACTCATCTTGTTATTATTTTTAACTTGCTATCCTATGGTGCTAGGAAATCCTATGTTATCCATCTGCCAACTACATTTACTCTAATATCTCATACGCATCCATGAGGCTCACATGTTCAACATCACATATAGTGAGGAAGAGATAGTTTAGTCTACTATCCAATTATTAAAAATACAGGCCACCTTCTTATATATCTGATGCAACTCTATATTTTGTCTACTACTGATAAACGTATTACAAACATAAGATTTTCTATCCCGTTGTTATCGGTACCATGAACAATAACCCATAACATCTCAAGGAGAACTTTGATAATGTGAAATTTAATCAATGTAGCCCATAACCAAAATGAAAAGAAAAGGGTTTAGTTTCCCAAATGTTGAAAAACAATTTGGATCCAGATTTGATTCTCCTACCATTTCAGTTTACCCTGCATAGTTCCGATCTAGACTTTGTAAAAACACATATATGGAAAAATGTACATCGGTTTCAAGCAGAAAAACTGGATCTGGCCTCTCAAATCAAGAGTATAGCGAAATCAAGAACGAAATGGAGAGGATAGAAACTGAAGTATAGTGATTCCAACAATTGGATCTCGCTCTTTAAACTTCGAATGAACAGTAATTTAAACAATGCAAAGAAGATCAGAAAGAACAATAGCGATCTGGCTCTTTAAACTTCAAACGGACAGTAATTTCAACAATACGCAGGAGATAAGAATGAACAATAGCGATCTGGCTCTTTAAAACTTCAACGGACAGTAATTTCAACAATACACAGGAGATAAGAATGAACAATAGCGATCTGGCTCTTTAAAACTTCAACGGACAGTAATTTCAACAATACATAGGAGATAAGAATGAACAATAGCGATCTGGCTCTTTAAAACTTCAACGGACAGTAATTTCAACAATACACAGGAGATAAGAATGAACAATAGCGATCTGGCTCTTTAAACTTCAACGGACAGTAATTTCAACAATACGCAGGAGATAAGAAAGTAGCATAGGGATTTCACAAAGGATCTTAAAGCCGTGGGGTGCAGACGTTGGGCAAATCAAATTCTTACGTTCAGAGTCGGTGCATGTACCAACGCTTAGAATGGGGAAAATGACCTGCATAAACCTTATATCGGAAAGGAATTTCTAAATACGCCACACTTTGCATAACATGTTACCCTACACACTATGGATCCTGTAGATCTTTAGGTAATCGAAAATGCAGAAAAATTGATACATATTTTAATAAAAACAATCTACAGATCTAGTAGCATGTTGAGCAATCGAAATACATAAGTTTTGGATCATGCCTACTTCTTCTGCAGAGTTGGGAGATACCTCGTTTGCGTATATTGGAAGGGTCGTATGGAGAATGTGGATCGATTACTCCTGCAGGTCTCCATCCCCCCGCTCTTCCCACGCCCCAGAAAATCCATCTATATAAATATATCAGTGGGGTGGAAGCTTAAACAGCCGGGCGACTTTTCCCAAAAAAGGTTCCCCTTTACAGCTTGCATTTCACCTCTATAAAAGGTCGTAGAGTTTTCAAATTCTTCTCTTCCCATGCATGAGGGATAAACGATATTTCCATTCCCCAGGCAACCAAAAATCCCTTCTCTTTTAGTACATTTTACCTTTCTAAATATTCAACTTAGCTTTTACTTTTAGTATAATTAACCTTTCTAATTTTTTCATCTTTTTCTCTTTTAGTATAAATTTAACCTTTCTAAAATTTATAACAGCTTTTTCTTCATTTGTAGTGCCCTTTCTATTTAACTAAATTAACCCCCTTTAAACTATATTTCCTTTTTCTCTTTTTAAATCCATTAACCTTATGGCATCAAGGTTAGTATTAGTTATCAATTTTTACTTTAATATAAACCATTTCTTTTTCTTAAATTTATTCTAACCTTTGATTATATTGGCCTTTCCTTTATATTGAGGGTTAATATAATAGGTCTTATACATTTAACTTTTTCCATTTTGCTTATATTAACCTTCTCTCTTTTGCTCTATAGTTACATGTTAGTGCTGCCTCCTTTTCTCTTTTGATATATTTAGAGTACAAACTATCCATTACCTAGCATGGCGGAAAATAATAAAGGTGCTAAACCACCATACTTCAACAATTTGCATGTTTCCTTGTTCTCTTTAATAAGTAAAGCATTGTTTCTCAATTGATTCCAAACTATGCACAATAGGCTATCATGTTAAAAACTCTCTATTTTCTTTAGCACTTACAGGTATTCTGATGACTTATATCAAGTTGCTAAGTTCTATTTTCTTGAATGCCCCCTCCCCCTAGTGGATTCGTTGCCAAATATCGTTTTAGTCGTTCGAAGCTTTTCAGTTGTTTCCAGTCGTTAACCTTATCAATTATAACCATAACTTGACAGAGGTTTAAAGTCGATACTTACAGTGATAGTTACTTACATTGTGAGCTCTAGGTCGAGGTGGCGAGGGATGTTACAGGTCATTTCTCTTATGTGCAAGTTGGAATTTAAAACAACCAATAATACTGCTGAGTATGAGGCTTTGATTCTTGGATTAAGAGCAGCAAAATATTTGGGTATTCAAGAGCTTGTTGTGTTTGGCAACTTTGAATTAGTAATCCAGCAAGTAAAGAATGTTTACCAGGTAAAGCAAAATTTGTTGAAAGTATATAGAAATGAGGCTTGGGATTTAATAGAAAATTTCTTTATAGCCTACAATATAACTTTTGTTCAGGGACGATTTTAAGGAACCATACTTATTTAAAAGTGTATAAATGTTGGCAAATCTTACCAATTCTTAAAACGCCAACTATAAAATGTTTGGAGATATTTTTCAAAAAATATTTTAATTTCCAAGGATTTTATATTGTTTATATAATAATTTGGCAATTTTTAGGGTGAAAAAATTTTACCCCATCAAAATTGGGCAAACCAGGACTTCAAAAAATGAAAAGATGTGAATCTTTTTTTGGAGAAAAACATGGAAAAATAGCCCATTGGGCTAAAATTCACCCCTAAAATTATCTGTGCTTTTGTTCCAAGAGAATATAATGAAATAGCTGATTCCTTAGCTTTAGCAACAACTTACTTTAAGGTTCCAAAAGTGACACATTTGAAATATCCAATTGATGTGAGGTACAGGCCATCTATTCCAGATGACATCAAACACTCGAAAGCATTTCATGATGATTAGGAGATAAAAGAATTTATGGAGCTAACATGTGAATTTTCAAATGATTAATGGAAAATGAACCTTGTATAAATGATTCAATAGTTGATCACAAGATTGTTGAATTAAAGGGAAATTTCATTCCTAAGGGGCTTGTTCCACTTGAGAGGTTGTTCTCAAAGGATGATACGTTGTTGAAACCCACCTTGCAGACCAATGAAGATAATGTTATGGATTATAATATTGGTTCTGAAGTTGAACCCAAAATGATCAGAATGCCAAAATAACTGTTAGAGGGGGAAAACAAAAAATATATTAGTTTGCTGAAAGAATTTGTGGACATTTTTTCTTGGTCATATCAAGATTTAAAAAATTATGACACTAGCATAATTCAACATAAAATTCCTTTGAAACCAAAATCTAAGCCTTTTAAACAGAAACTTAGAAGGCTTAATCTAGCATTACTGCCGGTAATTGAAAAAGAGGTAAAAGAATTGTTGGATGTGAAAATTATTGTACCTCCGAGATATTCATTGTGGATTGCAAACTTGGTTCCTGTATGTAAGAAAAATGGAGAAATAAGGCTTTGTGTTGACTTCCGCAACTTGAATAGATCTTGTTTGAAAGATAATTATTCATTACCTAAAATTGATCATATTTTGCAGAGAGTTATAGGGTCATAGAATTTCAATGATTGATGGTTTTTCTGGTTATAACCAGATTGCAGTAAAGCCTGAAGACAGAGACAAAACAACATTCACAACTCCATGGGGGACTTTTATGTCCGACGGAATGCCTTTTTGGATTATGAACGCAGGTGCCACATTTTAGAGGGCTATGGACATAGCTTTTGTGGGGAATGAAAAATTCATAGTAATATACCAAGATGATATCACAGTGTTCTCCAAGTCTGATCAAGATCTTTTGAATCATCTAAGACAGGTTTTTACTAAGTGCCAAAAATTTGGTTTGTCATTAAACCCAAAGAAGTCTCACTTTGCTATGACAGAAGGTAAGCTGTTAGGGCATATTGTTTCTGTTGAAGGAATCAAAATAGATCCAGAGCGAGTAAAAGCCATCTAAAAAATTACTATTCCAAGAAATAAAAAGGAAATTCAATCTTTCATTGGGAAAATTAATTTTTTAAGATGGTCCATTCCTAATTTCACAGCAATTATAAAACATATCACCGAAATGCTCAAGAAGGATAGGGAGGTTAAATGGTAAGATCAAGCTAGACAGCCATGTGAAGCAATAAAGCATGCATTGATAGAAGCACCAGTATTGATAGCTCCAGATTATACTAAGGATTTTGCAATTTTTTCATTCGCATATGAAGATACCATAGTTGCTGTGTTATTGCAAAAGAATTTAGATGGCTTGGAACAACCAATTTCTTTTTTCAGTAAAACATTAAGAGATTCATAGCATAAATATAATACAATGGAAAAACAAGCATATGCATTTGTTAAAGCTCTCAATTTTTTCAGAATATATGTTTTGCATTCCAAAATTTTGGCATATGTTCCAAGTTCAGCAGTCAAGGAAATTTTAGTACAGCTTGATAGTGAGGGGAAAAGAGGCAGATGGATAGCAAAGGTTATGGAATATGACATGGATATTAAACCAACAAAATTGGTGAAATGCTAGGGTTTAGCCAAGCTTCTAATAGAATCAAATTTTCAGGTATTAAATCTTCATTTGATGGTAGAAAATTCAGAACAAGATATGGTAGCAGAATATAGTAAACAACAGATTTATAGCAGGTATTGTGATTCTTATTGGTATAAAGAAATTGTATATTTCCTCTTGTATTTACAATTCCCTACAGAATTGAATATAAAGGACTGTAGATCATTAAAACTTAGAGCAATTAAATATGTTTTAATAGATCAAGTCTTGTACTGGAAATATCCAGGAGGAATATTGTTGAAATGTTTGGAAAAATCAGAAGTTGATGATCTTACTATTGAATTGCATAGTGGAGTATGTGGTGGGCACAAGTACTGGAAATCAACTGCATTCAAAATCCTAAGAGTAGGATATTATTGGCCTACTCTTTTCACATATGTATATCATCAATTCAGAGCATGTGTGGAGTGTCAAAAGTTTGTAGGTAAGCATAAAATTCAGTCGTTATCCTTGAAACCTATATCAGTAAATTTTCCATTTTAGCAATGGGGTTTAGATTTCATAGAAGAAATTCATCCTCCTTCTAGTGGTCAGCACAAATGGATTTTAACTGCCACTAATTTTTTCACTAACTGGGTGGAGGCAATCCCTGCAAGGAGAGCAACTGAACAAGTCATAATTAATTTCCTTCAGGAGAATATTCTCAGTAGATTTGGATTCCCTAGGAAATTAATTACTGAGAATGCTCCTGCTTTTAAGTCAAAATAGATGGTGAATTTTTGTGAAGAGAACAACATTATCTTGAAACAGTCCACACCTTATTACCGACAGGGTAATGGATCAGAAGAGTCTAGTAATAAAAATATTGTGAACAGTATCAAGAAAATGTTATTTGAAAATAAGAGCTGGGATACCAAATTAAAATTTACTCTTTGGGATGATAGAGTAACTATAAAGAAGTCAATTGGGACATCCCCTTTTCAGTTGGTATATGGAGTTGATGCTTTGTTTCCTATTCAATTAGCTTCCCCAAAAATTCTTGCAGGAAATAAAAGAAGAGCCTGATGATATAAGAAGAAGAATGTTTCAGATAATCCAATTGCAGCAAGAAAGAGACATTATTGAAAATACAGCTGAGATGCATAGGAAAAAGGTGAATTTTTTTTTTGATAAGAAAGTTAAAAAATATGTTTTTGCAGTGGGTGACCTTGTTCTTAGGTGGGATGCATGAAAGGATAAAAAAGTTAAGCATGGAAAGTTTGATAATTTGTGGATAGGGCCTTTTACAATGATCAAGATTTTGGGAAATAATACTTTTGTTTTACAGAATTTGAATGGTGAGGAGATTGCAGGTCCAATGAATGGACGTTTTCTAAATCATTTCCACACATATTGAGTGATAGAAGTTCATTGTACATATTCACTTTATATATCATTTTAGTTTCATGAATAAGACTCCAACCCAATAAGACAAAGTTATGACTTTAGCAGAGTTTAGAAGGAACAAGTCAAGATGTTCTTAAAGCCTCTTAGGGAGACCTTTATCCCCAGTCAGAGCCAAATGTTATCTCTATGGTTTTTTCTTATATTTATCCTAGGGTTTTATTTTTTATTTTTTCTTAAGGTTTCTATTTGGGTTCATAAACCTACTTTTACCTTATTCTTTTCCTTTTACCCTTGGTTTTACTTTTGTGTGTTATGATTTTTATTATGTTTTTCTCTTTTAAAGATCAAATCATTTATATTTTAAAAAGTTATTGGTTTGTATTAAAGCAATGGATATTACGAAAACTAAGAATAACTTTGGTTATATAGACTGGCAACATATATTAAAAGGAAAATATTGCAACGCTGCCAGTTCGATTGATTCATGATATTAATTTAAAGCTTTTGTTAATATAATGATGGAGTGAAAGTACATGGAAAGGATTGTACACATGGTAAGGATTGTACTATGGCTTAATTCCTTATGATTATTCTTTAAAGGCACATCCAAATAATGCATGAGCCTTTTGATCGTGGCATGCTCCATGCTTTTGTAGGTGTTTGTATAAGTTCAAGGCATTGACATCATTAAACATGATGGACATAGGGAATTAATGTTGATATTGGCATGTTAATGTTACATTAACTTGTTTAATTCTGCCTTATCGAACTGCACTAGGTCTGCCTTGTTTGTATTATGTGAAATTTTCAAAATGCCGAAGGTAGCAATGGATGAAAATGCAGATAGTATGGTGCAAAGGAGGCCAGGAGGTTTAATCTGTAGACTTGAACCGGATAATACATAGTGGATAATGCAATTTCCGAGATCGACTCAGTTAATGAGAAAAGCTGGGTTGTTTCCTTTTTGTGAAAAATTGCGAGGTTATAACATGTAGGTGACTCGGGCTTTCATTAAAAATTACAGAGATGGAGTTGTTGAGTTCAAGAATTTAAGGGCTACAGTGGATGAAGAATCTATTGTAGAAGCAATAGGGGTTCCAGCACAAGGAAAGAAGTGGTTCAAGCAGCAATATTTTTAGGGAAATTATGGCAAATTCTTGTTGCCAAGGTTTGAGAAACTGAACTGGAAAAATGGTATTTATGTAATTAAAATCAAACCTAATTGGAAAATCCCATTAGAAATGGTTCAGAATTACATAACCCATGAAGGTCGCTATGAAAAAATCCTCAAGTGTCATTTGAGATTGTTAATGCATCTTAATGGGAGTTTGAAACTTAATCTTCCATTTTATTTGTTAAAAATACTGCAAAAGATGGTCACATGGGTTCAAACCCATCCAGAACACATTGCTTATTCTATATATCACTAGGGTTTTATCAAGTTGCCATTGATTTAACATATGAGTAAAGAAGGACGGAGTTGGGAGAGTTTTTTGTTTTAATTAGGGTTTGAAGAGAAATTCAAAGAAAAAGTAAAAAAGGCAGCAAAGGATTTGAATCAGCAAACAAAAAAGAATGAAGAACAGACTGAACATATTGCAAAAGAAGGAAAATATTTCATAGAAGAGCCAAAGCAAGTAAATAACTTGTTTCCAAAAACTTCATCTATAGATGAAACAACAAGTAAATAGGTAAAAGAAGATAATAAAAACCCCGATACTTTAAGCATGGTTATAAAAAATATAAATTCCAAGAAAGGAGAACGAATTCAAGTTTTACATCCAGAAGGTATTAGTTTGAAGCCCAGGACTAGGCTAAGGAGCAGGATGGAGGCAGAAATGGAACTAATACATAATTCTAGGGGCAAAAATGAAGATTTTGGAAAACTTGACATTGTAAATGATTCCTTCATTGAGGAAAATATACATGTATCCAAGGAGCGGTACTGCATAGAAAATGAAAACTTCATTGATCTTCAGGGTATTTCAGGATGTATACTTGAAAGGTTTTGCACGAATAAACAAGTATATTCTGAAAATGGTTCAGTTTCAAAATCTATACAGGAAGATGAAGTTCTTATGGATGAAAAGGAGGACAGGATAGTTCCAAAATTAAATCAGATTAAAAATTATTTACAAACTTATAAGGAATAGACCAAGGTTTTGCAAAATATCAATGAAAACTTCATGACTACAAATAAAAGATTACGGGAGGACTTGGAGGAAAAAGAAACTGATTATCAAAAGCTACTTTTAATATCCAAATATATCTTGAAGGAGAAGAGAGCTATCCATAAGCAATATGAGCACATGAATACCTAGAGTAAAGAAGCGCAGAATCAAATGGAGAATAAGGATGTTGAATATGACAGGTTGCAGAAGAGATCCCAGGTTTTAAGTTATTTGACTGTTATAGCAGAAGCTTCTAAGATTCTTTAGATGACAAAGAATTAGGATAGTTAGTTCTGAAAGTAATTAGAATTTGACAGATAGACAATATTATTCTATTTTGATTACACTTGTATTAAGTCCAAGTTTAAAGATTTAAGACTTTTCTATTATTGAAGAATTATATCCAAGAAAATAGGATCTGATAATTGTTCAAAAACTTAAAATTTTTGTATATAATGGTCACCAACTAGATGTAGTTTTGGGTTGGAATCAGAGATGGGAATCCTATTTTGAATATGAATTGTAAGACATAAATACTCTTTGCATCTTTAATACAAAACTTTACTTTGATATGATTATGATTATGAGCTTGTTTTGTATTCCTTTATGAATTACATTTTATTGTGATTTTATCATGTGTATGGTCATCTTAAAATCCATTACAAGATTCCTATGATAAAGTGCAGTTATCATTAAATACTTTGTTACAGAACCGAGTTCATTTACTTGTAAATTCATGCTTGTAATCACTTCTGTTATTGAACTTTGTAGTTTATTCTATGTCATGCAGTTATGTGATATTTATTTGATTTCCCAGTACCTTTGATTACATACCATCTCTTTTTTAATTTGATTTCATTATATTTTGAATTATCTTCAATATTTCTTTGAACTTGAACGCCAGTAGTATAGGTTCAAATTTAGGGATAACAACTTCAAAACTTCAAAATATGTCTTTTACACTTGATATCCCTATTTCATGTTCACAAGATCGCCAAAAAGTTCGAATGAAGAGGATACGTAGGTATCAAACAAAATGTATCACAAGAAATTTGAGAATGACAAAAAAATTCCTCCAATTGTGCTTCAAGAAATTCAAATTAATATATCCAAAAGAAAATGTTACTTGTTCAAGCCATTTTCTTATGTCTTAGAGGGAATTGTTTTTTGAATTAATCTTAAGTGAGAAGTTCACTTTTTTTATTTTTTTGTGAATTTTATTTAATTAATGGTTCTAGCTGTGTATTAACTATGATTTCAAAGTGTGTATATGATCATCAAGCATTTGTAATTTCCAAATCAAAGGGCCTAAGGTTCATGAATTTAACAAACATGTGGTGTTTTTCATTCTTAGATAAATTTCATTTTCTAACAATGATTTAAAAGTACCAAATTAGTCAAAATATCAACCAGTAGCAGTGAAATAATGGATCTAAATGAAAAATGCCACCTAATACACTCAGATCTAAGCAAGATTTAAAAGAAAAATTGAACAAAAACTAAAAAAATACTAACAAGAGTGATCTTCCAAGTCTTTCCAAAGAAGGTTCAAAGCCTTCCAAAATAAAATGGTATCCTTCCTAATTCTCTCAATATTGCTTCTAACAAGTCCTAACAGATATTTGCATGTCATCTTAAGTTCTACAAAGTCTATCTTCATCCCAAATTAAAGGCCTAAAATAATTATTCAATTTGTTTTCAATTTTAAAGCTAAATGCATACAAATCTTTAAAATATTTAAAAGATCCTTAAATATTAATCAAATTAGATGAAATTAATATCTAAAATATTTGTTAGAGGATTACCAAGGCATATACGCTAGAAAGAACCAACCAAACTGGTTGAAAAATCAAGATTCTATGTCAAAAAATTTCAAGAACTCGTGACTTTCACTTACTGTGGGCGGCGCTTTGTTGTCTTAACACACAAAGTGTCACCGACACACTTTGGTAAGATAAAAAGGGTTTCAACATAGGGCTGACACTGTACATAAGCTAACCAAGAGTGTCAACAAGATCAATCCAAGAAACTTGAATAGACAAGCCCAAATTCACTTGAATTTGATGATTTAAAGGTAGATCTAGGCCATTTGTAGACTCCTAATATGAATTAAGGTTTCTAATGATAGAAATTAGGCATGGATAGAAAGATATAAAGGAAATAAAACCCAATAAAGAGCACAAAAAACAAGAAATAAAGAAATAAAACCCCAAATCCCTATTGGTGGTGCCAATATGTTAGTGTAGTTTCTACAACTAAAGTTATGTCTTACTCTCCTATTTATATGGGGTGGGTGAATCCCAATTGATAGATACACAAACCAATTACCACAATTAACCTAATATATTAATCTTTCTTTCATGTATTTTGCGAAGGGGAGGAAGAGAGGAGAATACCTCTCGTAGCCTTGAAGTTTGATGGAGTTTCTTGATAGTTGATATTGCATCCCTTTGGATCTGTTAAATATAATGAAGCACATAAGAGAGAGAATAATTTAGTAGATACCGATCAATTACTCATGGAAAAATTGCACACACATGGAGAAAAATTGGAATAATATGATTACATCTATTAATCAGTAAATAATATATAATACAATGGTGTAACAAATAGGAGAATTTAGATGACTAATATAAGATTTGAATCTACAAACCTGGATTGACTCTAAAGCTAACTCGTTGTGGGAAAATCACCACTGCAGCTCAATAATGGAACTTCGGATCACAGAATCAGTTCACAACCAGTTAACTAATGTAGGTAGGTGAGAAATGCACCCTACCTCCCTTAATTCATTCAAACTGGCGTTAGGATGACTACGAGTGATCTAACTTATGGGAATCAAAGAATAAATTAACATAACAAAATACATAATAGTGTCAACTATTGGAGACTGTTGGTGGCACTCATAGTGGGTTCCTAAATTATAGGAATCGGTCCCTAGAGCTCCTAAACTCATGTAGATAGACGCATTGATTCTTAGGTTCCACCTAGGTGTCTCCCCCATGCACTAATGAAGTGGTAATGACTGCATAATATAGGAAAATAGAAAAATAAACTATGTGGTCAATCAAGAAATAATTAATAATCCTAACACCCCTCCTTAATCCTAACTTGGACAACCCTAGCCTTGGAAACTAAGAACAAAGGTCACTCATACAATATAAATGAAAAAATATTAACTGCTAAACAAAATCGAGGAAATGGGGAAAACCTCACGGGAAACACACCCCCCTCACCCCCCCCCNTCTAGAGCATTAATGCAATGTGATGGTCCTTGTGCGCACTAGTTTCCTGGTACTATGCATGTGAACCTCTCCACCTTCTCCCTATTCGATTATATATAGGAGAAGTATTGTTTCCTGTGCTTTTTCTTTTTGGAGGAAGAGTGATATGATCCAAATTTTTCTTTAGTGAAAATAATTATTGATCAGACTTTACCATCATGAAGCATCTTTTGGGAGTTTGTCGAACCTCTCTAGAAGAAGTGAATTTTCTTGACATAACATAAGAATATCTTTTTGAAACTGGGATCTTGTTCTCCTCATTTCGAATGACTCTCTACCCATGTTATGATATTCCTTAATAAACTTTTGATCCCACTTAGGCTTAATATTGGGAGTAGAGACTGGATCTAGATCTGAATCTGATTGAAATTCATCTTCAATTCAATAAACAGATTCATCTCCGTCCTCCTCTTCATATTTTGAGTATGAAACAGTAATGAAAACTTTGTCATATGCAAATGGTTTACATAGATTGGTTTTACCTTCCCTTTCAAATGGAATCCTAGAATGCACTGGATCTAAGTATGGAAGAAAGTGTGAGAATTCATATGTCTTGGAGGCATCGTTTGCAACACCTTTCTCTATAAGCTTCCTAGTTGAGATATCTGATATATACATTGGTTCAGGACCAAATACCACTCGCTTTGGTGGGCATGTATGAGTCATATGGTATACATCAAACAAATTTGTGGCTAAGGAGGGAAAGTAGATGACATTCTTGAACACTCCATTCTCTAAATTGATTTAACCCTTTCCTTCAGCTTGAATTTGAGTGTCATCACCCATGTGAATACTTAGGCCATCAATAATTCGTAATGAAGAGAATGATTCTTTGGATGAAACCATGTGATTGGAAGCTTCTATTCAATGAGGAGGGAATGTGATTTTGAAAAACTAGGCTTCGGTGCATGGCATCTCTTATCATGATCTTCAATCTTATCTCCAAAGTTAGCCTCCCTTTCTCCTTCAGGGAGGGACATATTTTGTTTCTCAAGGAGTTTTGACATTTAATATATGGTCTTCTTCATATAATTTTCCCTGTATGGTTTCCTTTCTTACAGTAGGAGCACTTTCCCTTGTCAAACTTCTATTTTTTTTCCTTATTAGATCATGAGGATTCATCTGCTTGATCAAACTCTTCCTTAGGTTCAAATTATTTTTTTCTTTTTTTTTCCCTTTTGACTTCCTTATTTTCTGCGCATTATTTGTCTCACCAGCTAAGAGAGCTTGATTTGGAGCATCTCTGAGAACTTCCATCTGTATGAGCTTATCTTATTTCTGGATTAAAGACTCTATGAAGGAATCAAGGGATGCCATTCACTAATTAGGATTTGTGAGTATCCCATAGTGAAAGGTAGATACGAGCATTCAGAATTCTGGGCCTAGTTTTCTTAGAACTGAGAGAACCAATTGCTCATCCTTATTTTCAATAACACACTGCTTTCATTGCATGACCAATGATTTTAATTTTGAGAAAAAATGTTGTATAGTTTCAAATTTTATGGTTTGTAGTGTTATCAGATCATTCTACAGAATATGTCCCCTCATCTCATCCTTTTTTCCAAAGAAGGATTTGATCTTATCCCATCTTTTTTTGTTCTCAATCCCTCAAGGTGAAAGAGTAAATCTCTAGAGATGTGTATGCACATGAATCCAAATGCTTCATCAAGCTTGTTCAAATAATTCGATTTTTCAAGATGTTGTTGGGTTTGACTTGTCTTCCCATGGAGACCTTGTATAGACCCTTGTTATGCAATATAATATGCATATCATCCCTCTAATAAATTTAGTTGAAGGGTTTAAGGATTATGGGTGTCAAAGTTGCTAAATTATCCATCTTACAACTCCAAGAAACAACTAATTCTTCATAAAATATTCAATTTATCTACAAAAAGACTTCAATTTGAACCGAACCAATTTAAACACTCTCCATTTCGACATGTGCAGTTTTTGTGGGTGCATCACACCTAAATAGACTTATCTGGACATAATCTAGATGGAGAAAGGTAAGAATACCAGGATCTATGTGGAACCAATAGCTTCTGGTGCATCAATGGGAATTTTTTGAGGTTTGAATATGGCCTGGATACCTGCTATGATAACATGTTAAATTTAATGAAGGATATGATCTTCAAGTCTGCATGAATTCAATTAGAAAATAAGGTTGCATAAGAGAGAGAAGAATCTAGTAGAGACTGATCAATTACTCATGGGAAATTTGCACACACATGGGGGCGAATTGGAATAATATGATTATATCCATTAGTTAGTAAATAATATGTAATATAATGGTGTTACAAATAGGAGAATTCAAATGCCTGATATAGGATTAGAATCAACCAACCTAGATTGACTCCGGAGCTAACTCGGTGTGGTAAAATGACCACTAGAGCTCACTAATGCAACCACGGATCACTGAATCAATTCACAACTAGTTAAATGATGTAGGTAGGTGATAAAATGTGTACTACCTCCCTTAAATCATGAAAAATGGCGCTAGGATGACTGAGAGTGATCTAACTGATGGGAATCAGAGCATAATTGAACCTTTAGGAGGTCAAATATGCCCTTGTAGTAGAAAATTTATTTCTAGCCTTCAATTACTCCAACATGCCTTTACTCTTATCTTTTTCCTTTAATTCACCTCATATTCCTTCCTTGTATAGCATGGGGATTTGTTCACCCAGTTACTAAACATGAATGTGGGACTAAATTTTTTTTAAGAACCCATGCCAACTCTTCTCTTTACTTGGTTAGTATATTGTTGTTGGATGCATGTGCTTTGTAAGTCGTCTTGTGAGAATATTTTATTGTCCAAAACTCATGGCGAGTAATATTTGTTTAAATTAGAATTAGTATATAATTATGTTTTGAGGACAATGAAGGAATCCATGAGTTATTTGTGTTGATCTTGCTCAAAGGAATTCCCCCCTGGCAAAGTGGCATGCAATCAATAAATTATTTATGTGTTCTATTATTTCTATTATATCATGAATTTTCATTATTTATTATAGGATTTTTCTCCCATATGGTATCAAAGAACTTTCTTGGGCTCATTGGGTTGATGTTTTGCCAAAAAAAATTCTTGTTTGCTTCCCAACGCTATGATTATTGCGGTAGTTCTTCTTCTTTGCATTTGTATTGTTCATTTCAATTGCAATTTCGAATTAGGGAATAATAAATATTTGCTTAATTGTCGGAAGTACCTAGGAATAGCCCTAAAACTCATTATTATGAGTACATAGGAACCTTGAAGTAGCTTTCCATTGAGAGGAACTTCCAACAAAAAGGGAAATGGACCCTACCTGACTCATTAGTTTCCATTTGTGAGGTAAGTCAAGACCTTTCATTTTTGGCAAAGAGTTTATCAATTCTACCTAAGTCGTGCAATGACGGGTATTTCCCTAATACACAATCCATTAGAAAACATTGGTGGTAGAGTGAATCCATTGAACCTTTTTGTGGTCAAACATACCCAGGGTCCATATCGATTTCCAACTGATAAATGATAGATTTCATCTATCTAAATCCATCACATATCAATTCCATAAAAAAGTATAAATTTATATTTTACCGCCATATCTTCTTTGCTTTATCTTTGTTTCCCTTGCAAATTCATTGGAACACCTACAATTCCATTATGCATATTCCTTCCTTGAGGACCCTATCCCAAATTCTACTTTTTGAAGCCATAAATCCCACATTTGTCTATTTTTAGGGTTTTCCGTAACTTCTTTGATTCTCACCCAATCACCTTCAAATTTTGCCACAGTGTCCATTTCCTATTTCTACTTCCTTTTCACTCTTTGAAAAATTTTCCCATTATTTCACCCTGATTCTAAAATCCCCATTTTCTACTCCCTTTCTCTTAGAAAGTGTCCAAAACCTAGTCAAACCACAATTGTTTAGAATATAGTTATCATTGATATTAAAAGAGTTCATGAATGACAAAGGAATAACAAATAGACATGTAGCAGGATGAAATCAATAAAAGACAAAGGATCCATTACATGGACTATCAATGATTTCAAAGGATTTCAGTAATGACAAAGGAAAATCAGTAACAAGATTGATGATAGGAGAAATATCTACAAATAAAGAAAGGAAATGTACAGTGGGGAATGATTTCCACACAAATAAAAGGTAAGATCCACAGATCCACATTTGATCATAGATCAATGGTTAGGATTTAATCCATGAGAAAATATACGGTGATGAATGATTTCCACACAAAGAAAAACGAGGATTCACAATCCACATTAGATTGTATATTGACGGCTATGAGTGAATCAACAGTTCATAAGAATAGTGGGAGGAGAAAAGCGGAAGGTGGAGATCCAAAAAAAGGTCTAGAATAATATGGGTTTCTGAAACCTGAACTCCACTAGAAAAATGAGGAAGGACGAAAGCGAAAGGTGGAGAATCGTGAAAAGACTTTGGGAATGTCACAATTCCAGTACTTGAAATCTGGAATATCGATGGTCCAGAAAACATTTTCATAAGATCGACGGTGTGGAAGAAAATGGCAGAAAGTGGAAATATTGAAAATACATGTTAAAAAAGTCACAAACCTACAATCTACAATCTAAAAGATCGACGGTGCAGAAAACATCTTCATAACATCGACGATGCGAAAAGTGAAAATATTGAAATGACATGTTGAAAATGTCACAAACCCACAATCCACAATCTAGAAGATCAACAGTCAGGATAGTATTCGAATGAGATAGATGGTGCAGAAAGATTGGTTTAGAAAATGAAAACTGTGGAATGATATTAGGGAAAAGTCACATATCTGATATCTGATTTACATCTCAGATCAACACTCATTGAGAGCTCAAAAAATATAAACGGTGTGAAATGATTGGTGCAGAAAGCAGAAATCATGGAATGATATTTGGAAAAATTTACATATATGATATCTATTTTTCATATCATATCAACGGTCACGTAGAGCTCGGAGAAGATAAACGGTGCAGAATGATTGGTATAGAAATCACAAAATCGTAGAATGATATTTGGAAAAAGTCACATATCCGCTATCTAATTTTTATCTCAGATCTACAGTCAGGAAAATACCGAAATGAGATCAACATATCAAGATGATTGTAAGAGTAGAGATTGTAGAAGAACACAACTAGAAGAATAAACAATGCAAATCGATTAACAAGGTTTGTCTTAGTTGTTTTGAAGAATCACGATGGAGGTAGATGAATCTACGACTTAGTAATAGAATGAGGAATTAAGCTATCATGAAGAGGCAGGATCAAAGAATGAAATGGTGTAATGGTGAAGAGATGCATCTACAGGAAACGTGAAGGTATTTATACATAGAGGGATGAGTGAGAGAAATTGTCTCTAGGGTCGAGATCATAGAATAAGAAGCAGAGAATAGTGAGTGTGACATCTAGTGAATAGTAAAGGAATATGGAAGATTACTAAAACATATTAGGGTGGTAGGGTGGCACTAGGGCAGGAAACAGACTTGCAGGGGGTTGTATCCTCCAGCAAAAGCTGGTAAATAGGGTGTAGTAGCATCCTGTTAGTTGTAGCTGAAAAAATAGGGGGTTGTATCCTCCTTCTAGTAGAAGCTGGTAAATAGGGTGTAGTAGCATCCTGTCAGTTGTATCTAACAAAGAAGGGGGTTGTATCCTCCTTGCAGCAAAATCTAGTAAATAGGGTGTAGTAGCATCATGTTAGTTGTAGCTGACAAAATAGGGGGTTGTATCCTCCTTACAATAGTTTCTGGTAAATAGGGTGTAATACCATCCTTGTCGGTAGTATTAGGAAAAAACATATTTGTAAATAACAATTTTGCCATAAATTGGTGGTTTACCCAATTGGGGTTCCATGATAAAAATATGTGTTTTGTGTATCTTGTTGATTATATGTTTTGATTAAAGTTTAATAGGTGGTTAAAATGGTAAATGTTAACAATACTAATTCACCCCCCCCTCTCAGTATTGACCAATATTCAAACAATTAGTATCAAAGCGGGATCATTCACTACATTTTAACCACTGGAAGGAAGATCCTATTAAAAACTACTATGGATCAACAAGAAGGGATGGATTCCAAAAAATCTCCAACACTTAATAAAGGAGAATATGCGGTATGGAGACAAATAATGAGTGTATACTTACAGTCATTAGGATGTGGTGTATGGAATGCAGTTATCTCTAATTACGTCCTACCAAAAAGAGTACGGACTACATCTCAGAAAGAGTCGAAGAAAAGTAACTCAAGGGAAATGGAGGCCATACTGTGATGTATTACCTCAATCCATCAAAGATAATATAAGACAATGTATCTCAGCTAAGGAACTATGGGTCAAATTATAAAAACTTTACTTAGTTGAACAAAGAGTAGAAGCAAGACTTGTTATTCTTGAGGATGATAGTGAAGATGAAGAAAATCCATTCATGGGGGAAGTAGCTTCAGAAGATAATTCAAACATGGAAGGAGAGGTGGATCTAAAGGCATAACTCATAAGCGCTCTTGAATAATTGAGAAAGAGAAGGATGAAGAGCCGTTATTTGAAAGAAAAATTATCAAATTATCAAGAAGATCAGAAGTTTAAGAAAAAGGAAAATAAATTATATTCCACAAAAGATAATGACAATGAAAGTGAAGGTGTAGAAATCCTATTTATAGGGACATCAAATTTAGACGAGGAATCAGAAGTGGACATAGAAGCTCAATACATGGTTGTTGTTGATAAAATTGGAAAATGTAGGAAAAGGAACAAAGTTTTGAAAGAGAAACTGTGGCGAAGTACCAAGAAGAAACAAATCAAATTATTATGGATGTGAAGAACTAGCTTCAAGAGTCCAAGAATACTGAAGAGGATCTAGTAGTTCTCCTCAAAAAGAGAATTCAAGATTCTGAAAAAACTTGAAAAAGAGATTATTCAACTTAGAAAAAGGGTTAATGAAAAATATATCAAATCAAATTTTGAGAACAGATCAAGGATCTTATATGATATCTTAAGTAACCAAACACCATCAAATGATAAAACTAGTTTAGGATATGACAATGCAAGGAAGTTAGAATGCTCCTCCTTCACAAAACAAGGAAGAAATAGAAGAGGTTGTGCTGCTACACTAAAGATTCCATTTATGAAGAAGGAAAGTCAGAAGTCTGCAGCCTCCTCCCATAATAAATACAAAACTAGCATGAGACCTAAAGGACAAATGAAAAGCATTTTCCAATAGATGTTTCTTGGTCATTGCTACACACGTCATAATTTTGGACATATGGTCAAAGAATGTAAGCTAAGGAAGAATGCTTCAATAGAAGGCCAAGAACAAAAGAAGGAATGGAAAAGGATGGAAGACCAAATATTCCTCAAACATAAAAGGAATATTTTATGGATATTGTCACCGTTGTCACAAGTTTGGTCACAAAGCGATTAACTGTAGAAACACGAGAAAATATCTAAGTAGAGAATCGAAGAAACAAACAAGGTCAGTAAGCAGGGTACCTCATGGAAATATGTGGAGAACAAAGGAAGAATCCAAATATATATAAGAAATAAATATTTCAAACATATCTGAGGTCTCCAAAGATGATGATGAGCATAATATTTCCATAAATAAGAATGACATCCATTATGAGGAAAAGCAAGATGGAGATGTAAAAGAATACACCAATGAAGATGAAGATGAAGGTGATGAAGAAGGATATAGTGATGATTATTGGATTATTTTCTAAATATCTCTCATGATTTAAAGAGAACCATGAAAATAAAATTTAGAGGGATCATATACTTAGGGGGAGTTAAATTCAAAAAATCCAATTGGTATCTAATGTTGAAGTATGCTGAAATTTATCTTCATCAAATACAATAGATGATCAAGGTTAAATGATAAGAATGGTGTATGGTTGACATACAAAAAGTGTAATACCTATGAAGTAACATGAATACCATGATGTATGCAATCAAATAGAAGATAAATATTTTATGTTCAATTATAATTTGAAGTCATGACACATAAAAATTGTTGACAGTGGAATAACACTGAAGTCTGGTCTAAAAAATAAAAAAAGCATTCTATTGAGAAGTGCCAAGATGAGTAAAAATAACAATGAATATTGTGAAGGAATAATACGTATTTAAGAAGAATATATTTATCAGTTTAAGGAAGTTCTTTCTAAATTTGTCTCTCAAACTTGTAGGAAATCTTGTTGTTATCTCAGACCAAGGATTATGTGAATACTTCTTAAGAAGAGCAAGTTACATAATACAGTTTTTTTTAAAGGAACAATGTAATGCTGAGTGTAAACTCTGTCACAAAAATGTTGACAAAGGAGAGGAAGTAAAATGACAGGGGGAGCCCATGGATCTATCATTCAAGAACATGTTGCAAGAAAGGAAATAGTAAGATAAATTATTATACACTGGTTAGTACCAAGCTTAGTTAACAAAGGGGAGATATGATGATAGGGGGAGTAGTTAGAAAGAAGAAAGACATGAAATTATCAATAGCATAATAGGTTATTCTTTTTTATTCTTATCAAAGGGGGAGAATGTTTAGATGTTGCCATCAATTCCAAAGGGGGAGATTTTTGAGAATATAGTTGGAATTTTTGTCAAAGGAGTTCATGAATGACAAATGAATACCAATTAGACATGAAGGATGAAATCAATAAAATACAAAGGATCCATTACATGGATTATCATTGATGTCAAAGGATTTCAAAAATCACAAAGGAAAATAAGTAACAGGGTCGATGACAAGGGAAAATCAATAACAGGGTTGATGACAGGAGAAATATCTGCAAAGCAAGGAGTGGAAGATCCATAGATCAAAATTGAAGATCCATACATCAGACAGATCTACTATTAGAACTTAATTTCGCAAAGTGGAGTTGTGAATGAGATAAACAGATATACCTCGTCCATGTGCTTTAAGGTATTTTGGTGGAGATAGAAGGTGGTTGAAGATCAATGGTCAAGGTAAATTTCACTGATTTAATAGAAAGTTAGATAAAAAGGACAATGAGTTGTGAAATCTAAAACCAATCATTGGGAATAGGATCAAGATCAATGGATAAGGTTGATCATTGAAACAAATCAATGTCCGTCAATGATTTTGCTGGGAGAATTTGCGTGGTCTAATAAATTTTTAAAGTGTGCAAAATTTCTATAAAATTCACTTCATCTTATTTGATTTCCACCGTTGATTAATAGGGATCTTGATTCGACTGTGGAAAAGACATTTTGCTAGGTAAAGTGATAGGAGGTTAACAAATTTTGATGGGTGCAAAATTTCCATCAAATACAGTTTAATACATTTGGATTCCATCGTTGATCCGACCAGATCTAGATCCAATGGTCCTCAAGTGATTTCATTGACTTAACTAGTAAGTTAGTTAAAGTTCTGATGGGAGCAAAATTACATTTACAATTAAAACTTGAATGGCTAGGATTGACTCCACAAAGAAATATATGGCAGGGAATTATTTCCACATAAAGAAAAGGGAATATCCACAAATCCACATTTGATCATAGATCAACGGTTAGGATTTAATACACGAGAAAATATACGGTGATGAATGATTTTCTCACAAAGAAAAGTGAGGATCCGAAATCCACATTATATCGTAGATCGACTGCTAGGAGTGAACCTACAAGTGAATCAACAGTTTAGAAGAAAAGTGGAAGGAGGAAGGCGGAGAGAAGAAAATGAGAAATCAAGGTCTAGAATAGTATGGGTTTCTGCAACCCAAAGTCATCCAGCGGAATGCGGAAGGAGGAAAGCAGAATGCGGAAAGTAGAAGGTGGATAATTGAGAAAAGAATTTGGGAAATGTCATAGTTCCACTACCCAAAATCTAGAAGATTGATGGTCCGAAAAAAATCCGCATAAGATCGATGGTGCAGAAGAAAAATGGATGAAAGTGGAAATTTCAAAAAGACATGTTAAAAAAGTCACAAACCTGCAATCCACAATCCAAAAGATCGACAGTCCGGAAAACATCCACATAAGATCAACGCTGTGGAAAGCGGAAATATTAAGATGACATGTTGAATATGTCACAAACCCACAATCTACAATATGAAAGATTGATGGTCGGGATAGTATTTGAATGAGATCAAGGGTCCGAAAATATTGGTTTAGAAAGCAGAAATCATGGAATGATATTTGCAAAAAGTCACATATCCAATATATGATTTCCACATCAGATCAACGGTCACAGAGAGATTGAAAATGATCAATGATATAGACTGATTGGTGCAGAAAGAAGAAATCATGGAATGATATTTGGAAAAAGTCACATATCTGATATTTGCTTTTCATTTCAGATCAACAGTCACATAGAGGTTAAATAATATCAACGGTGCGGAATGATTGGTGTGAAAAGCGGAAATCATGGAATGATATTTGGAAAAAGTCACATATCCTCTATTTGATTTTTATCTCAGATCTATGGTTAGGAAAAATCCCAAAATGAGATTAATGGCTCAGGATGATTGCTGAAATAGAGGTTGTAGAAGAACAAAACTAGAAGAATAAGCTATAAACCGATTAACAAGGAATTTTTTTAGTTTTTTTGAAGAATCACGATGGAGGTAGATGACTCTATGAATCAATAATAGAATGAGAAATTAATATTTCATTAATATTCTCGATTGAATAATGAAATGGCGCAATGGTGAAGAGATGTGTCCACAAGAAACGCGAAGGTATTTATACACATAGGGATGAGTGAGAGAAATTGTCTCTGGGGTCCAGATCACAGAAGAAAAAGCAGAGACCAGTGAGTGTGATAGAGGTTGAAGGGTAAAGGAATCTGGAATATTACTAAAAACATATTAGGGTGGTAGGGTGCTACTAGCACAGAAAACAAGCCTGTAGGGGGTTGTAGCCTCCTTCCAGTAGAAACTGGTAAATAGGGTTTAGTAGTATCGTATCAGTTGTAGCTGACAAAATAGGAGGTTGTATCCTCCTTCCAGCAGAAGCTTGTAAATAGGGAGTAGTAGCATCCTGTCAGTTGTAGCTGATAAAGAAGGGGGGTGTATCCTCCTTCCAATAGATGCAGGTAAATAGGGTGTAGTAGCATCCTATCAGTTGTAGCTGACAAAATAGGGGGTGGTAGCCTCCTTCCATTAGTTGCTGGTAAATAGAGTGCAATGCCATCCTTGTCTGTAGCAGTAGGAATAAACTATTTGTAAATAACAATTTTGCAGTTATAGGAAGTGTTTGTGGTTTACCCAATTGGGGTTACATGAAAAAAATATGTGTTTTCTATATCTTGTTGATTATATGTTTTGATTAAATTTTAATAAGTGGTTAAAATAGTAAAAATTTAACAATATTGATTCATCCCCCCTCTTAGTATTGACCAATATTCCAACACCAATTACCCACTAGATTTTTTCCCAAACCCAAATTTTCCTTTTTGAAAAAAAAAATTCTTTTGTTTTTCTATCCATTCCCCCCCCACCCCCCAAAAAAAACCTCCTAGTTATGGTTGTCTCCAATGCAGGGGAAAAAAAAACAAAATGGAAGACAAAATTTCTGCCCTCAATACCAATATCCTAGATCTATATAAAAAAATTCCTAGCCTCTATCTTCAGCATTCAGCCATGAACAATAGACTACAACCAGAGTATTCTATATATAGTAGGCTCTCTTCATCCAGCAATTTTCATGGGTCGATGCTTGATTTTCCTCGCTTTAATGGTGATTATACGACTATATGGATATAGAGGGGAGAAAAATATTTTAGTATCATAACACTTTTGATTTCAACAAAGTCCCATTTACATCCTTTCATTTGCAACATCAATCCCTTTAATGGATCCATTGGTACATCAAGTCTCATGAAGAGAAAAAATGAAAATAGTTTTTCCAACTCCTTTTCTAATGATTTGGCCCTAGTGATTTTTATGAATTCAGAGGAGCACTTACTAAACCTCGGCAAAATAGAACTACGAGAGAGTATCATACTGAATTTGAGAAATTGGTCAATCACACAAAAGGATTGTCTTATGCATTGTACATGAGTTTTTTATCATTGGTATGAAGGATACAATCTGATATGAGGTTAAAACATTTTTTCCTACCACAAGGATGG
Organism: Pseudotsuga menziesii; assembly: GCA_001517045.1. NCBI lineage: Eukaryota > Viridiplantae > Streptophyta > Pinopsida > Pinales > Pinaceae > Pseudotsuga > Pseudotsuga menziesii. Next base: position 195,904 of record LPNX010662127.1, read on the forward strand.
AAGCCCTAGGGTTGGATAAGTTAGAAGAGGAAAATATCGTATCTCAACCGTGCTCCAAATCCACTTTTGTCCCATTAATAAATATGGTTTCCCAAATACATCCAATCACACCAGCTCCTAGAAGCACTCTTATCAAGAATTTTTCTGAAGATAAGATACAGGCACATAGAAAAAAAGGTATTTATTAAAATTGGGATGAGATATTCACCTAGGGACATAGTTGTGCTCAGAAAAAGCTCTATCTTCTGGATGTGGATTCTTCGTCTATACCTAAAATTTTTGAATATGCTCAAGATATAGTAGATGATCAGGTCGACATTTAGCAGCCACCTGTTGACACTCCTTCTCAAGACGACCACCCAGAGATATCTCTCCATGCATTAGCCAAATTCACCACCCCACAAACCATGTGGGTCAAGGATTTCTTCAAAAACCTCCCTCTTGCAATACTCATTGATTCTAGTAGCACTCTTAACTTCATTGACCTTGATATCGCCAAAAATATGAATTTTTTTCCATCATTGCTCTAGACTTGAAGTTGTGATTTCCAATGGGGTGATCCTACCTTGCAAGGGAAAGTGTTACAAAGTGCATATCTCTATTAGATATTATAACTTGCTCTCCGACATGTTTTCCTTTCCCTTAGGCAGACGTGATGTGGTTTTGGGAACTCAATGGTTGCGCGCGATTGAACCCATCTTATGGGATTTTACTGAACTTTGGATGTTTTTTTCAGTCAATAGGAAAAAACACACATTTTAGGTATTACAACTAGGGTCTCTCAACATCATCAGTTCACATTGCATGGAAAATATGTTTAATAAGAATTCATATGGTGCCAACATTCAACCTCATTCCATTCTTATGCAACCATCAGTGGTCTCCACTACTCCCTTATATCTACAACAAGTTTTAGATCGATACGCATGTGTCTTTGCTAAACTAGTGGGATTTCCACCTTCACTACCAAAGGACCATTGTATTCTTCTCCTTCCTGGAAGCACCCCTCCCAACATTAGGCCCTATAGCTACTTGTTTCACCAAAAGATAGAGATTGAGATGCTCCTTCATGACTTATTAAAGCAAGGTATTATTCACTCTTGTACCAGTTCCTTCTCTTCACCAGTTATTCTTGTTCAAAAAAATGATGGGTCATGGTGCCTCCGCATTAAATTTCGAGCACTTAATCACATCACAATCAAGGACAAGTTTCCAATTCCTATTGTTTATAAGCTTCATGGTGCTCATTTTTTCTTCAAGTTGGATCTTCGTTCTGGGTATCACCAAATTCGGGTTCATGAGGATGATATCCCTAAAATGGATTTCACCACACATGATGGCAACTATAATTTTTTGGTTATCCCCTTTGGCCTCACGAATAATCCTTCCACATTCCAGGAATTGATGAATAAAATATTTCATCCCTGCTTGTGGAGCTTCATTATGGTCTTCTTTGATGATATGCTCATTTATAGTAAAACATAGGCTGAGCATATCCAACATCTACATCTTGTATCGCAACTTTTCTGTGATAATCATCTCTGTGCCAAACAGTCTAAATGTGTTTTTGGGAAAGAGCAAGTAGAGTATCTCAAACATATTGTTTCAACACAAGCGGTTGACATAGATCTAATCAAAATAGATGCCATGAAAATTTTGTCCCATCCTCAGAGACTCAAGAGCCTTCGTAGGTTTTTGGGACTGGTTGGATACTACAGCAAGTTTGTGAAGGATTGCGGGAATATTGCATCTCCGTTAACAAATCTAATGAAAAAGGATGATTTTACATGGAAACATGATGTTGAGTGTGCATTTGAAAAATTGAAACAAGTTATGTTTTCCACATTGTTATATCCCAAAATGACACATCTCTTCCTGTGTGTTGTGCCCCTACCCAACAACCTTTAAAAAACATTATTTCATCAAACAAAATCGTATTTTATTTTTGATGAAATGTTTGAATTTCATATAACAAAACTAAAGAATTGACAGTTACTGAAATGGTGACCTTCCAGCAGCTACTGAAACATGAAATTCAATGTTTTTAAAAGAAACATTTGCGAACTATGGATTAGTTAACAAAATCACTACTTTGAAATAATTATTTCAAAGTGAATTTGCATTAAAAAATCAAGGGATAAGTGTTAATAATTTCTTATAAACTAATTTTTGAAATCTTATCCGAATATTTATAATTTGATTTTCATTATGTGATTATGTTATCATAAATATTGATAAGGTTTAAGGTTGGGCGTCTGATCAAAGTTCATTCGAATTATATTTTCAAGGCTTTTTGTTCAATCTAAGAATTACGCATAACATAACGTTATTATTTCATCTTGATCTTTATGATGGTCCTCATATGTTATTTTTATTATTGCATGTAAAGGTCAAAGATAATGCTATGGGTTATGGGATTTGTTTTTCATACTTTAAAGGAAGAAAACAGCCTTATAATGAAGAAGTTACATATTTGAAACAGAACGGCGATTGGTGCTTGGATTATTTTAACCTAAGTCTGTCACGACATGAAATTGCAATATCAAAATGCTTCATTCCGAGTTCAAAGCAGATCATTCCATTTGTCACAAAAGATCAATATCATCAAGACTTTGATGTGCGATAACTGAAAGGAAAATTTTAATTCTTGATTTGTTTTACCTTTCGAACAACCTCACATTTAGCATAACGTAATAATGATTTTTTGATGCATTTTTATGATTGGTTTAAAGGGGATGATTGATGCGTAAATGTTTATCCTTTCATATTTTCTTTTGTGAACAGGTAGCAAGAGAAGCCAACTCAGCGGTTTCCATAAAAGATGATAGTTACTCTGCGATTTCAAGTTGAAAATGAATTCTGCATAAGCTAGGTTATTTACCAAAGCAGTGAATATGAAACACATAGTCGCTTCTGATTTTGTTGCTTGAGAAAGAGTTGCCAGAACGTAAAAGAATATGAAATCAGTTGAAGAAGATTGGTGCCTGAGACCATGGATTTGAACAAATTTCATGAAAACGATAGAAAGGGAGATTATTTCTATTTTCTGAATTCTATTATTTTATTATTTTTACAAGTCTTTTCTCTTTTTATGTGAGCGATTGGATTATTTTTATAAAATAAGGAGCATATATTTATGATATCTTTTGAAGTTCAGGTTTACGCATGATCTCATGCCATATATCATGCAATACTGATTCTTTGGTTTTGATTTAGTTTGCTGTGATGATAATCTCTAATAAAATCAGGAGCAACAGTTTAATTTCCATAGAAATTGCCGGACGTAAAATTTCATTTTTAGTCAATTATTAAAATCGCGTTCTCAACTGACAGGCGATTTTGTGAGATTTATTGTGAGCAAATGGAGGCGAATCTTAAAAATATGGAACATGGGTTTTCTTCAGAACAGACCCATTTAGCTAAACTCAGGAGGATTTCGCCAAACAATGATGGATTTCAGGATATTTTTAGGGTTCTCTGAACGCGATTTTTGCAGTTGCGGCCGGCAACAAAATGGTTGTTTCCAGAAATTCGCCTGTGCTGAGCTTATTTTGTTTTGATTTCTTCTGATCATGGTTTATTTAAGCAGGGAAGAATTTGATTGGATAGGAGGAGACTGGACTGAGAGATTGCTCTCTCAGATCAAAACATTGTTGCCTGAATTATTCTGTAAATGTTCAACAGCATTGAAGAACTTCTTTTTCAAGGTTGGAAGATCAAATCCAGAGCTGGAGCTGGGGAAAACAGACTGTATGCTGTTAAAGATTAAGAGATTTCTCTCTTGAAAGCTTAGAAATACTGCTGCTAAGGGATCGATAGTTAATGGAAGGAAAAGACAAGACTGGGTTTGATTTATTTGTGACTTTGGACAGCTACCTGTTTGCAGCCTCAATCTTTTGAATTGGTGATACCTTAATATATGTTTACTGTTTGTATACATTGCATATACTCTTGGTATCTGTTAGTTCTGTTATTTCCTTTTTATAATTTATTTATATTTGTTAAAATTCTCTACAGAAGTTTACAAATATACATCTCTCATGTAATTATCGATTTTCATGTTTCGATTTTGCTGATGTATCATGTTGTGTAACTGACGATTGATATTGTTGTTTATATGATTTGTAATCATTACTGTCTGATTTTGTTAATATTTAAACTTCTTTAAATATTATCAAAGCGTATTCATGCAGTAGTTCCATTAGCATAAATCGATTTCATGGTTAATTTCTCGCATTGCTTTTGATCAGAATAAATTGATTTACATGTTGTTTTTTATAAACTATTTTATAAAAAACAACCATTGAATCATATTCAGGTTATTTTCTGATTCTTGGTAATTAATGTATAGTTGTCAATAATGTAAATTTTATAACTCATTTAAACATGTTTTTGATTATTTATAAGCCTAGTTAATCGAATAGATTTAATTTATAGATTAATTTAATCAATTTACTAATTCATTAGTAAGTAGATTAATTAGTTTGATTTGTACATTTGATTTAATTAACCAAAGTAATAGCTTTAGTTTTATCTTTTAGACTTAGTTTAGTTAGACTTTCAGGCTAACAGAGCCTTTAAACCTGTCGGAAACAACCATCCCAAACAGCTTGGAACCTGCTCTAAGGATCTCGGTCTGGGTTGTTTCCCCCGTTGTGGGCTTAGTCAAATACGCCCTTCAACACTGTGACCACTTTTTCATGATTTCGTCGCATGTCAACACTTCCATGACGACACTTCATGAAATTCACTGAAAACACACCTAACTTGGAGGAACCATATATGGAGTTATGTAACTTTGTTTGACCTCCTCTCTGTAGCATTAGAAAGGAATTTGAGTCAGCAAAAACTTTCTAGAAGAATCCAAAGTATGAAAATATCCATAAGTAATTAAATATGAGCATATATAACCTATTCGAAAATTTCCTTAAGGAAACTCGCAAATTTCACCTTTGTATTCATGAATTTCCCTTCATGATACCCACAAATTCCAAGAGTTACTATTGTATTCAGGACTATTGTTAGTGCAACCCATGAACCCCCTGCATTTGTGACTATTGTCAGTCTAACCTGTGAATATTGACTTCCATTCACGACTATTGTCACTGCAACCTGTGAATTTTTCCTTTACATGTTAAAAATGGATGTTTCTCAAAATTTGGGTAGTTTGGGTGGTTATGCAACTGACTCCTTAAGTTGTAACTACTTTTTCTTTACCCTATCTCTTTAGAAAGGTATAAATATAGGTAGAGAGGTCCATGAGAGGGGACTTGAACATTTACATTGTTATCCTGGAGGAATTGGGACTCTCATTCCCCCCACCTTTTCCCTAGAAGCTATATCCTTGGGTTGCAGAGCTTGGAGGCTGCGTTCCTTGGAGAAGAAAAACAACCGAACCAGATCAAGGTTTCATGAGGTTCCTGACTTCGAGAAGGTATACTTGTACTTCTTCCATGTTTAATAAAAATGGGATGTCCTTTCTCTTCCGATCAATGTGTCATGTATATTGAATCTTTGATTATGAACATATGTTTATGATTATCACACTTAGGTTTTCATATTGCTTTGACTATCATTACTTTAGATGTGATCATATTGGTTTGAGGAAGGTATAATTTGTTTTGTAGGTATCTTGGAGCAAGAAAAGAAAGAGGAGGATTGAAGGGATGCATGGATCAACCTTCATTTGGATAAGGTATGAACCAATCAAATATCTGAAACATGTTTATATATACTTGCAGAACTATATGAATCGCTCTTTCAACCCCAGTATGTTAATGGCATCTTAAACCCTAGCCACAAGAAACTTTCCTCTACAACAGAACTGACGAATCCACTAGGTAGAGCCTTTTCTGTTTGGAGTTTCTCTTTTTTTATTCCAGTATTTTTCAAGCTTTCAGGTCCTTCTTTCCACTTAGGAACACCTCCTTTTCCTTTTTAGGCCATTTTTTGACCTTTTTAGGGATGTTTCCACCCATTTTCAAGTTGAATAATCAATAGTAGCCAATTTTGTATGTACACGTGACCTTATACACTATCAAACTGCATGTGACTCGTGACCTAAAATTACTACAACTCGTGAATGCCTCAAAACAATGTTTTTCCTCATTTTTTGTGGTTTTTTTCTGATGTTTGAGGTCTACGTGGTAGGTTTTTGGGGTCCTATTTAGGTGCATGACTCCAAGGATTTAGTTTCATCCATTTAGGGATATCTTAAACGAAGCATCACTCAATAGCTATTGAAGCTATTGAGTGATGCTTCGTGCACACTAGTCAAGCATGAGGTCGTGCGATACTAATTTGTTGGAGATACCCCTCCACTTCTTAGTAAAACATATACCAGAGTTCTTTCATGTTTGGGGACTCATCTACTACCTCGTCGTGTCCCTGTGTGGTGCATGGTACTGCTTGAGTTTTGGTCTTAGCTACCCTTCCCATGTGCATCGACTGGACTGGTGAATTTTTTGCTGGACTTTGTCCACTATTTTGGTAGCCTTAGTATCTTGTCTGCTAGGATCTTACACGGGTGGCATTGGAAGGATATTTCCAATGCACCTAGGGTAGACTTAGAAGTTAACCTCGATTGACAATTTAGGAGGGAGTTTGGGTGATTCCAGTTCTTTCATCTAGAGAGGTCTTCACAAGACATCAAATAAGTACACTCCTTCCATCACTGGTTAGTTTTGGGCCCTCATCATCCTAGACATTCCTTTGGAATACATCTTTGTTTTCCTGGCTTGATACTTAGGTATTTTTTTCTAGTGGTGTTTTCTTTGTATTATTGGTTTCCTATCAACCTAAGACTTTGTATGCCTATTTGAAACTATGGCTAACACCTCTATGAACACCAAATGGGAGACCTCCTCATTAGGGATGCCTTGCACTATTCCTCTCACAAGGAATGTTGGTGTTCCTTTTGATGGCCACCTTGAATCTACCTAGATTCACCCTAGGGATATTGGTGTGGTTGTTTTCCACTCCAACTATCATGAATGCTCCTGATGATTCTCAAGAAAGATCATTATATCAAGGGAATCAAAACACTACTTTCCCTTCACTTGTAGCAGCTTATCCTCCTCCTTCTACCCCATGCGATGAAAGTACTGATACTAGTAACCAACAATCTAAAAGGAGTAAAAGAAGGAAAATAAGAAAAAGACTTGAAATAAAGGGGGCACCTATTCAACCTTTGCAGATCAAGTTGAACCTCACCACCCAGCCTCTACAGTTCATGCTAGGGGAACCCATCCAAACTCTATAGGTCATGTTGGCTCTAAGCACACAAAATCTACAATTCAAGTTGATATTCACCATCCAACCTCTGCTGATCATACTGGTGGAACCTTTCCAAAATATGTAGACCATGTTGGATCTAGTCACTCAGCCTCTACAATTCATGCTGAGGGCACCCATTCAACCTCTATATGTCAAGTTGAACCTCTTCATCCAACCTCTGCGGAACATGTTGGACTCAACCACCCAGCCTCTACATTTCATGCTAGGGGCACACACTCAACCTCTACAAAGCATGTTGATCCTAACCGTCCAACCTCTGTAGGTCATGTTGGACCTAGTCTCTCATCCCATGCAAGTCATGCTGGGTGGAAACTCTAAGCATTTGTAGGTTATGCTGAGGAAAATTAGTCAGCCAATGTGAGTCATGTTGACATTGTCAAAAAGACTAATCTTTCAAAACACAATCCCAAGTTTCATTATAAGCTTTGTGAGGGATACCATTTTACTTATCAATGCCCCACCACTATAGAGGTGGGAGGAGTTTGGTTCCAAGGTCATCCCACTTTTTAACATCCTGAATTTTTTCAACAACCATCCTCTCTTAGTCAGGTTGGACCCAATTTCTCATCCTCTATAGGTCATTCTAGGGGAAAACTCTCAGTCTATGTAAGTGATGATAAGAGAAAATAGTCGGCCACTTCTAGTCATGTTGACACGTTGAGAAAACTAGTCATTCGAAAGGATAACGCAAGTTCCCTTGTAAGTTATGCGAGGGATATCATCTTACACACCAGTGCCCTACTATCGTAGAGGTGGAAAGAGTGTGGTCCAAGACTCAAGGATTTCCTTCTCTTGAACAACCTATAGTTTCTCAACCATCTACTCAACCTTTGGTTGATCAAGTGGTCAAACCAATATCAGTTTTGGTTAATACCAATCTTATTTCATAGAGTTATCCTTATATGATTTAACGAATGTCATATTTGGTCAATCCCACTGTCCCTTTGGAGAGTGACTTTCACGAAACGCTTGAATTGATTTCATCGTCGATGAATCCCACTCTTCTTTTGGAGAGTGAAATTCTACTAGTCGCATTTATTGACTAGTAGTTCATAACTTACTAAATAAGGGGGAACTAAACTTGATTTGGATGAACCCCCACAAAGATCTCAGATTTCTTCCTTTGATTGGGGTAGCCTAGTTGAACCACACCTTCCTTCTTATGCACCTCTCCATATAAAGTTCCAAGCTAGGTAATACACAATTTTCTTTTTTATTGTTGATGAAGGAGCCTCAGTTAGTATCTTGTATAGTCATGCTTGGGGAGGCACGGTGTCTCCCAACCTTGTGTTGAAATCTAGTCAGTTACTGGCGTTTGATAGAATAACTAGTATAGCCTTGGGAATTATTTCTAAAACACCTATTATTTTCGGTGGTAAGACCGTTTTAGTTGATTTCATGGTGATTGAGGACCCCTTGTACTTCAATACTCTCCCGGGGCGTGATTATATTTATGCCATGTAGGGTGTGGTGTCAACATTATTTTGTGTGATGTACTTTAATCATGGAGAAGATTCAAGAAATTGTCACTATTAATCAGTTGGATTTTCTTGATCCCTCTCCTAACTCAACTAGAAACCATTTTTTCCTTTATTGATTCTTAGTGTCTCGATAGGCACTACCCTGCCATGGGTGAGCTACATGGCCTCTTATCCCTTACATTCAATTTCCACTGAGGAGAATCCTTTGTTTTCATGTTTAGCTTCTCGAGACTTGGTCCAAGCAATTGACCAGGCGAGTCATCCTATGTAGACTATGGAACCTTCTCTCCACTTTGTTGATCCAGTTGAAATTTTAGACATGTGTCCTATCTCAAATGATCTCCTTTATTTGGATGAATTCTTCCTAGAGTCCCCGATATAGTATGACATTCTTTTAGATGTTGGTTCAATTGTGACTAAGTCTAAACTTGACTTGCTTAATAATCCTTATCTTTCCATTGATCAATCTCCTTCTGTTGGTCTTGTTGATTCTTCAAAATCTCCCTTTGAACATGTTGCAGCTACAACTTTTCCCAAATTCATAAAATTTTGGAACCTCCTTGTTGATTTCGTTGAAGGCCGTTTGTTCCCGCTTTGCTATACGTTTGGATTGTATGAGGCCATTTTTGTTGCTTTTCAGGATCTCGTTTGGGTTTTGCAAATGCTTTGGACTATAGGACTTAGCAGTTTTTATGATGTTTTACCGAGGTTTGGCCGAGGTTTAAATGGTATTTTCAGTTGCTGTTTTTCGAAGGTCGGTTAGACATGGCACCGATAATTAAGACCTTTTGCTATGCCCGCGTTTTATGGTTGAAGAGAAGACCTCGCTTTGTGTTTTTTGGAAGATGTTATGACTTTGGTTGGAGATTGAAGGTTGATTAACTTCCATCGTTGCGGCCCCTGAATAGACTAATTGCCCGTCGAATTGCCTTTCCTTTCACCGATGTCATGTTCCATGTTTTTTCGATGTTGAATAGTCTATGGATTTTTTGACCGCTTAACCTCCGTTGTTGCAGCTATGTAGTGCGCTAACCATATGATGCTCCAGAGGATCTGACCCCCGATGTTTATCGCGTTGCTTTTGGGTTGGTGTTCTGGAACCCTTAGATTGTAGATCTCCTGCTATTGCGGCTGCATAGCTTGCTAACCATCCGATGTCTAGTGTTACGATTTTCCGATGGGGTTTTTAGTCACCCGTTTCTAAATCATTTTCTTGCTGATTGTTATGAGTTCATAACCTTTTTTGTAAATCATCGTTGTACCTTGTTTCTTCAGGTTGAAATTTTCACATAAAAAACTAGTTATGGTTTTTCTTTTCTTTCCGTACTTCATTTTGTTGGTATTATGGTTTGTTTTTATTGAAGATAGTCTGAATAAATGATGAGTTTTATTTGATCGTAGAGAGACATGGGATATTTTCTCAGATCCCTTTGAAGATTATTGCAGTGAAGAAGATGCAGTCGGAGGACAAAGCATGTCAAAGTATAAGGCAGCAGGGTAGCCGCTCTAGGAAAAGAAAATACTAGGGGTCTGAAGTGGGACCGAGGAATAATAGAGTGTATTCATTAAAAAAAAAATTCCCAGGCTTGGGCATTTCAGCAGTTACCTAGCTATGCCCGTTTTATAAAAGTCTCTATTTGAAACGTAACGTTGAATTATGAGCATTCACAGCATGACAAGACTAGAAATTGAAGCAGTTTTTTGGGCAACCGAAGGGTCTTGAGCTAGTTCTTGTACAAATATAGAAGAGATAGAGGGAAAAGGGATTTTTCCTAGAGAGACTTGTGAACTACTTGTTGTAAGAGGAACTATTTCGTTTTGCAGTAATAAAATTACAATTTTTCCTGTTGGAGAAAGTGCTGTGTGGGATGTTCAAATGTGATGAAATGAACAATGTTGAAGGGGAGCTATTTCATTTTCAGCTATGTTTCTTTAACTATGAGATCGTTCTAACTTTCTGAACCTATGTTCTTATATGAATGTTCTCTGGTTTATTCTGTGATAATTTCCACTATGAGTAATGAATGTTTTAATGGATGATGAGCTATCTTGTTGTGCATATATTTATTCATGTTTATGTGTTTTGATTCTAAGAACAACTATCTGTGATTTATCTTAACATATGAACAGTATTACATTACTCATCAATTGATAATCATGCTCCCTAGGGACAGCTTAGTTAATGTTGTTTTTTCAGTTGTGTGTGATTTAGATGCGAGAGAGCCTAAGAAGAGAGGTAAGAACCTGCGCATTACATTGTGACCGCTCCTCGTATTCTTTATCAATCTACATTTTAGATAGGCACTTGCATATCATACTTAAATTCAAAAATACAAAATATACATGCTGGACTGGGCTGCAACTGGTAAAACCCTTTGTTTTGTTACTTGATCTACGGTAGCCGGACCACAAACCGGACGGATTCCCTATACCAAATAGTCACGGGCTAGTTGGGAACATTGATTGGGGAGAATCCCTTGTTGTTGCTGCCTACGAATTTCCAGGCCTCAACAAAACAACAAGTCAGTGATCCTAGTGAGTTTGATCTTTCTTCTATATTTCTCAACTCCTATGATAATGAGTTTGTTCCTATAGACTCTATCTCCCCTTTTTATTTTTTCTTTCCTTCTGAGGTTGATCTTATTGATTATTAAACCTTGGGCCTTGGAACTATAGAATATTCTTCAGTTGTGTTGTGCCCCTGCTCAATAGCCCTTAAAAAAAAACATATTTCATCAAACAAAATCCCATTTTGTTTTGATGAAATTTTCAAATTTTAAAGGGACAAATCTAGTGAATTACCAGCTACTGAAAGGGTGGCCTTCCTTGAGCTATTGATTTAGCGAAATTACATATTTTTAAACAACCTTTGTGAACTATATTAGATTAAATAAATCACTACTATGAAGTTATTATTTTGGGTGGATTTTAAAAAATCAAAGGATGAGTATTAATGATTCCCATACCTGTTATCGTCATCCTAGTCTTGCATCTTATCCAAATCATTATAAATTGATTTTATTGTTTGATTTTGTTACTATAACTATTTATAAGGTTACGATATTGGGATAGTTGATCTTGGTATGGTTTGTCACATTATTATGGATTTCATTTGTAAGTTGATTAATGGTTATGAATGGTCGGGTCTTTATAACTCTGATAAAGCCTAGAGTGTCCAAGAACAAATGTCTTACGTGCCATATCCTAAGTTTACAAACCATCGTTGATATTAACTGTTTATGTCGATTTTTATATGGTTTATATTCCTGTTAGTTTTTCATCACATTTAAGCTAGCATTATGATCTTAGGATCTTTTCACTGAGAGAATAACAAGCACAGCAATAAAACACAAGCACATCACAAGAGACAAGAGACACAAAGAGTTTTCCTTGGGGAAACCATAAAGGAGAAAACCCCGCAACTTCCTCTAAGATAGAATCAACACCAAAATAGTAAGAGATCTCCCAAAACAGCAGTAGTCTTCTATCTTCTGTCTAGTCCCAAAATTTCCTTCTCCAGTAGTGTGCCACACTTGGGAGAGCAAGTGATGTATTTCACAAGTGATAAATAGAGAGACTCTCACTCTCTATTTATATTCATCCGTTCACTTGAATTGCCTTTTCACATGTAGGCTCAACCTAATAATTACTACTCAAGCCTACACCTTAATTAGTGTATAATAACTCAAGTGCCCCAAAACTGTGGGGACTTACCTAATGACTTGATATGACTTGATTACATTATTAATCCTCCCGATCGGAACATCGGGGCATGACCACATGACTCAAATACATAATAGAAACATACCAGAATAAACATCGGGTTACAATACATAAGATACATAGAAGAATACATTCCGAAGTTACATATACATCAACACTCCCTCTTAACTAGGAAGGTATTCTTTCGACACAATTTTCAGCACTGGTCTTCTTCTCTGTATCAACTGGATCATCTTGTCTTCAGGTCATATTCGTATTTAAGTCATCTTCATCTTCAAGTCATCTTCATCTTCAAGTCATCATCAGATCTGGATCATCTCTCGATCTGGATCATCATCACTGGACTGGATCTGGATCATCACTCGATCTGGATCAACACTGGTGCTATCTCATGATTCTTCTCGTCATAGGAAGTTCTACAGAGCCAGCCCTTTTTCATGCTGGTTGTAGGCCTACCCTCATGTAGGTCTTTGCCCAGCACTTATATCTGACCTGCTTATCAGAAAGGCACGCCCAGCACTCACATATGATCATGTAGTAAACTACAATCCCATCAAAAATGCCTAGCACTCACATTCACCAGTATGGTAGGACACACCTACTATCATCTGTGAAATGGCTCAGCACTTACAACCACTAGCATGATAGGACACACCTACTATCATTTGTGGAAAGGCACAGTGCTCACATCCACCATCATGGTAGGACACACCTACTACCATCTGTGGAAAGGCTCAGCACTTATAATCACCAGCATGGTAGGACACACCTACTACCATCTGTGAAAAGGCTCTGCACTTACAATCACCAGCATGATAGGACACACCTACTATCATCTGTGAAATGGCACTGCACTTACAGTCACTAGCATGATAGGACACACCTACTATCATCTGTGAAATGGCAAAGCACTTACAGTCACCAGCATGATAGGACACACCTACTATCATCTATGACAAGGATCAGCACTTACATCCATCCAGGCGGGAACACATCCTGCTCACAATGATGGAAGGGCATGCACTCATATTTGATCATGAGGGGAACACATCCCAGCAATCATATCAGAATGGCCCCCAGTCCTCCTCGACTAAGCTACCTGGTAACTGACCAGGCACCTCCATTCTCCTAGAGAATGGCAGTTTCCCTTACATCCGACCTGCTCGTCGAAATGGCCAACACTCACATCTGACATGGAAGGAACTTAATCCTTTAGCCATGAACAGAATGGTTCAGCCCTTACATCTGATCAAGTGGGAACACATCCCTCTATCACATCAGAATGGCTACTCAATTCTTATACTGAGTGTTCCTGGTAATTGACCAGGTGCCTCCATTCCTAGAATGGCAATTGCTCTTACATCTGTCCTGTTCAACAGAATGGCCAGCACTCGTACCTGACATGGAAGGGAGCAACCCTACCACCATGACAGAATGGCTCAGCCCTTATATCTGACCTACTCGTCAGAATGGCTATGGATCTCAGCACTCATATCTGACATGGAAGGAACCAATCCTCTCACTATGACAGAATGGCTTAGCCCTTACATCTGACCATGGAAGGAACCAATCCTCTCACCATGTCAGAATGGCTATGGGTCTCATCACTTTCTCTAGGAGGAAGCCTCGATCTGGAGAACACCAAGTCTCTCTCTGAAGTACTCGAACTTTATCCTATCCAATGGATTCGTCAATACATCAGCTATATGTTCCTCCATCACAACATATAGGAGATTCACTACTCCTCTCTGCACCATATCCCTGATATAGTGATACTTGATATCGATATGCTTCGACCTATCATGAAACACTGGATTCTCTGACAACTTCATGCAACTCTGGTTGTCACAAGTAGCATCTAAATGGAGATCAAATATATCAGACAGTAGCTTTCGCAGCCATACTGCCTCACAACTAGCTAAACAAGCTGCGACATACTTTGCTTCAGCTATATTCAGTGCCACACAGGATTGCTTCCTGCTAAACCAAGAGATCACACCTGATCCCATACTGAAGCAACATCCCGAAGTACTCTTCCTGTCGATGGCACTGCCTGCCCAATCTGAATCAACATAACCCTCCAGGTTAATCTTCTGATTCACATCGTACTTGAGCGCATAATCAATTGTACCCTTCAGGTACCTCAGAATATGCTTTGTAGCAATCAATTGAACATTTCTCGGATCTGTCAAGTACAGGCTCAAGGTGTTCACAGCAAAGAAAATGTCTGGTCTCATGTTTGTCAGGTACATCAATGACCCAATAATTTGACGATACATCGTAGCATCAACTGACTCTGACGAAGCATCACTCAATAGCTTCAAGTTTGATGCCATAGGTGTGGTCATGCAGTCCATCATCCTGAATCTCTTCAGGATCTCTACTGCATACTTCCCTTGTCCAAGGAAGATCCCATCTGTACTCTGCCACACCTCCATGCCTAGAACAATAGTGCATCGACACATAACAGGAGCATCACTGGTCTTCTGTCTTCAACCTTGAAGCAAAGCTTGAAATCCACTTTACTCTCAGTAAAGCCTAGAATCATCAGTAATCTGCCCATCCTGTCGTACCATGTCGAACCTTAGGATATTCTTCAATCACTCCCTCTATCTTCCGTACTCTATGCACTAAAACATTTTGTACTAGAGTGACAAATAGTATCCATCTAGGATCACCGGATACTAAGATCCTCTATCTTGAACTTCTTCAAAAGTTCATCTTGCACCCATCTGTGAGCTTGACATCCTCTATCAACCTTGTGGCAATGGTTAAGATATTCATCAAGCTCATCATGTATGCATTATCCCATGGGTGTCTTCGGAACTCGTACAAAGCCTTCTTTCATTTGCACACATGATTATGCATGTCATGTGACTTCACTTCTATTAGCTGTAAATGTTTCTTTGTAGACTATACCTTCTCTTCATGAGAAGCCTCATGCTACGAATCTTTCTTTGTATCCCACGATGTTTCCATCTACTGCATGATGGAACTATGAACTTCTCTTCAGGTATTGATACTACGCCTAGACATCATTCTTCTTGAACTGATCTTCCCTTTCTTCTTGGTGGCTGGAAGATGTCACTGCACTCATCATATTATTCTTTGTCTTTGAACTGTCGTCACTTTTTCTTCGGAACAAGTATTCATTCTTCTTTGCTTGTAGGCGATTATGTATGCGATCTTTCCTACAAGTCAAATGCAATTGTATGGTTAGAAACATTTCATAAGGAATATTTATACTGGCAAACAATTATGCATAAATATATGATCATGCAACTACTTTAGCCAATACAACATTCATCCATATCTCATTGAAACTTTCTAGATGCCTTCCATCTCTACCAGGACAACATTGAGATTGTGCACTAATCCAATATGTCAGCAAAGAGGTTTCATTCTAGATAAGTAGCAATGGAGAATTTGTATAGCCCCATGAGCTACTTACCCATCACATGCATATTAGTAGTATTATGTCATTAATGCAAACATCCTATCATGCATAATACAATAACTGAATATAAACAAATGCATAACAAAATAATATAATGAAATGACAATTGAATACTTATCTTTATTTGTTTCGAGGGTAGACTCCTTCTTGAGCCTTCAGCTTCATCGTCTTCTTCATTCATAATAGCATTGTTTCTTATCCAAAAGCTAAGGTGGATAAGAATTTCTTCAAGATTTGAGATCTTCATATTCCTCATTGATTGAGGGATCTTCTTTGGATGGCGATATCTTGATCTTCAATTGCTCCCCTCTTCTCTTCTCTTCTTATGATTCAAGCTTCTTCTTCTTCCCAAAGTTTGCTGAAAGTAATCACTTCCTTCTGGAACACATTCCTTGAATGAATTCCACGATCCTGGGAGGCCATTCAAGGTGGCCATCATCACTTCTGCATTCTTCACTTTTTGTTTTACCGCTTCAAGTTGTTCTTGATTTGAGAGACTCTTATGACTGCATGGTCTATGCATTCTAGATATTCACATTCTTCAACTGGATTCTTTAGGTCATATTCTGATTTTTGTTCTTCCCTTCAAATAGCTTGAAATTATGTTCTTCCATTTTGCAACCCCATTCTGTTGTGGATTATAAGGAGTTGACAACTCCCTCTTAATCCCTGCTTCTTTGCATAGCTCTTTGAATTCATTCGAAGTGAATTCTCCACCATTATCTGATCGAATGGTCTTGATATTCTTTTCAGTATGGTCGTTGATCAAGGCTTTGAATTCCTTGAACTTGCTGAACACTTCATCTTTATTTTTCATAAAGTAAATCCATGTCTTTCTAGAAAAATCATCAATAAAAGAAACATAGTATGCATACCCGCTTAGTGAGTTTGATGACATTGGACCGCATACATCAGAGTGGATGATTTCTAGAATGCCTTTGGCTTTGCTTTTGCTGCTAGGAAATGTCTTCTTTGTATTTTTCCCTTTTGCACATCCTTTGCAAACTCCATCATGATTTGTTTGGAATGCAATAGGTAGTGCTCTGTAGTGCACATGTGCAAGCCTTCTATGCCAAAGCTCATTTGGCTCTACTGTATCATGGATCAAGGCTTGTTCTGGATGACCCTTCAATTTGTACAAGCCTCCTTCTTGTTCTCAATCACTACCGCATCATCAATTTTCTTTCCTTTTGGCCACATGATGACTTGACCATCCATGAATGCAACCCACATTCCTTTTGCATCCAAGACTGAAATGGATAGAAGATTCTTCTTAAGTCCTGGAACAAACAATACTTCTTTCATTGTTAGAGACTTACCAGAGTCTACCTTGTATGAATATTACCCACTACCTTTTATTGGATATTGGTAGTCATCTCCTAGTTTCACCTTGTGAGGTGATTCATGTCTGACAGTCTTACAAAGGATTCCTTGAATCCCGTCAT